>JAECWJ010000688.1:1190000-1450000 GCA_018150375.1 Drosophila sturtevanti | reverse complement strand
TAAAAATCGGCCGAAAATTGGGCTGAATTAGAACCTTCTGAAGGGGGGTTCCTTTGAAGAATTTATGCAAAGTTTTTAGGCTCTAAGTCGGTTATCCTTTAAAAAGATTTCAAATAGACTTGCATCAATTTAAGCGCAATTTTATAGTTAAGATCTATATTTCAACTAGAAAACTGTTCCATTTGTCTTATAGCAAGCAAAAAGGATACAAAAAGAATCATTTTCTGGGGTTTGATAATTTTGCCCAAAATTTTTTTTTTTTTTTTTGTGAAATTTTCAAATCTATGACAAACTTACAAATTTCAAGATTTGTTACGTTGTTTAGCTACAGCTAGACATAGTCTGCCGATCAAAATCGGAGCATGAAATCTGCAATAAAAATAAATCTTTTTGATATAACATTCTCAAAGGATATTGCCTTGATCCAAATAGACGTACAGGCGATTAAACATAACTAAATCAATTCAGTTCTTTGTGTTCATCAGAGTATATAGCTAACTTCTAATCAAAGTTAATATAACTCTTTTGCAAGGGTATTAAAATGATGAAGAACAACAACAGAAAAAAAGTAGAAAATGAAAAAAAGTTTCCCCTCCCCCCGCCCCATTCACTACCCACAAATTGCGTAGAAACCAAATCCTGTGCTCGACAAAAAAGGGCAACTCAATCAAAAGCAGGAGGAGGCAGAAAAAACACGCACATGCACACACACACACACACACAGACAGAAAGAAAGAAAAAGCGAGAGAGGGAGAAGTAGAAAAAAAAAAACTTTGAACGTGATTCCCATTGATGGTTAAAACGATGAAGGAGCAACCAAAATGAATCGAATCGACAAGGGTTTCCAATGAACCGACAACAACGAACGGCAACGGCAGCGGCAGCGGCACGGAGGCTGCGAAGCACGCCTGACACCCGCCCCGCTGTGTGTGTCTCAAGTGTTTCAAACGCGTCCTTTTCCACATGAAAACAATGAGCCAAAGGAGCAAAAAAAAAAAAAAAAGAGAAGAAAAAAAGTAGAAATCGAGAAAAGGAAAACAAAAAAGGGAAGAAAAGGGAGGGAGACAGGAGGGAGGGAGTGTGTACGAGTGAGTGTATTTCGTGTTGGCAATCATCAATCACTAGGCAAAGCAGCAAAACAATTTTCACGCCATTCACGAAAAATAAGAAAAAATTCCACGTATCCCGGTGTGCCTTATCACGCATTGCGTGTCGTCATCGTCCTTCTGCAACATAAAAGTCATTAAAACAACAGAAAAATCCATTTGAATGTCCTGTTCTGTCCTGTTTAGTTCGACACAATGAAGATGTGAAAATGAACGCTTTCCCTGATTGCCCAAAAATGTTATTGTTATAGCTGTTGTTGTTCTTGTTCCCGTTGTTGTTGTTGTTGCTGTTGCTGTTGTTGTCGTCGTAAATCGAATCACAATCCTCACAGCAACAGACACAGACACAGAGAGAGACACAGACATAGGCACTGGCACTGGCACTGGCACTGGGATAGGCGCAGGCGCAGGCGCATAGACCTAGCGACGCCGCCTTCACCATTCCATTGTCCTGTCTCAAGTGGCCGCCTGCTTTGGCCCTATTGTTTGACTAAATGATTTCCAGGAAGAAAGGTCCCTTTACAGCAGCCCGCAACTCAAAACATTAAACACAAAGATTTTGAGCATATTTCTTCTTACCTTCAATTTCAATGTCTCCTACAGGTGATTGATATTGATCCCTTCTGGCTGCCCACAACCGAAGAGGAATTGATGCATTTTGGCGAAAAGGCCGATTCGGCAAATCGGGCTAAACTCTATATGGATAGTGTACGCAGACGTAAAGGACTTTTTGTCGATGAGCAAATTGTGGAACATGCTGAAAAGCAAAGAACTTTATCCAAGAACAAATGAGACGTGGTAAGTTAATGTCCTTTTTTTACATGCACATGTATATATATATTTTTTGCTTTCATTATTCTTCCTTTGTATTTTTTGTATTGTTTTCTGTTTTTTTTTTTTTTTTTAATTATTATTATTATTATTTAGTTTCTCATTTTATTTTTTTTTTTTTAATATTTTACATATATGTAAATTTTAAGTCTTACTCATTATATCATTAAAAAAAATAATAATGAAAAATAATGAAATGAAAATTTACAAAAAACTTAAATTTCAAGAAAAAAGAGAAATTCCAAAAAAAAAAAAAAAATTAAATAATATTTAAAGTACTCAAAAAAAAAAAAAATCTAAACGACAGGGAAAAGTGAAGTAAAAAAAATATTAATAACAGAAAAAAGGAATAATAATAATAAAAATAATAAAAAAAGAAGTGTGAAAATGGGGCAAGTATTTCAAAAAAATTATGCATTCCTTTGCTCCTCCTGGTTTTGGGTAGCTACCTCATGCTCCAAGCTAGCTGCTTCATTAATAATTAATCCGGTCTCCTTTTCGGTAACTTCTGGTACGGCCAAAGACTTATTACCAAGAATAATATGAATGGAACTAAAAAAAGAGTATAGAGTATAGATAGATAGATATAAGTTCATAGATATATAGGTAGAAAATTAATAGGATTACTCACAGTATTAATATAAATACAATCATTTGTGAGACAATTGTTAGGACAAAGACAAGTCCACCATGATTGATATTAAGTGTGGCCCGATAGATTTGTGAATAACAAACACCGCTTATAAAGGGTACGGCATTATCACAAACTGATAGCAAGGCAAATACCTTGCCACGCTCGGATGTTGGTACAATTTTGGATGTCATGGCCCTTATCATGGGTCCAACAATGGGACCCAAACTACAAACAACAGCTCCAGCATATAATAATTGTGGTGTGTTAGCAAAATAGAAGAATAAACGGGCTATAGAATGTGCCCAGGCACCTATAAAAATAATGGTCTGTGCCGAAAAGATGTTTAATCATAGAGAGGGGGAGATAGGGAGAAAGGGAGATTAAAGGGAAACTTACCGTATCCCGGCATCCTAAAAGTTTATTCATTATTGGTACTGCCAATAGCATGGCAATTACATAGGCTGACGATTTAAATGTTTTGAATGTGCTGTACGAGCTAACCTCCCATTTGAATTTATCCAATGTATAGAGATATAGATAGCTACCCTCATCGCGTTGGAATGTATATAGAATCATGGATATGAGCAATATGATGAGAAAACAACGACGATGTCCTCTTCGTGGTTTTAATAAAACCTCAAATGAATCCTTAACATGCTGTTTATCAAAGAAATCTAGCCAAATGCCACAGCAACCCAATTCACGTAGAGAACGTTGTCGATCAGTGGTTTGCCACTAATTTAAAAGAAATCAAAAAATAATTAACAAAACAATATACATATACAGAAAATTGATTGATTTGATTTGATTAATTGATTGACAATTGTTTAACTTACCTTTAAAGCAATTAATGTATATATTATAGCCATAGACAATAGTGAGGCATTTACCACAAACATATCGGCATACGAATGATTGAATACATTATAGAAGAGATAGGAACCAAGTGCCACACCCGTGGGCATGGCACTTAGATAGATAACATCCAATATGGTTACCCTTATTGTTCTCTGTTGCAATGTGGATATATCCGAAATGTAGGCAAAGCATGATGCAAATATTGCAACATCAGCTCCAGTTAATGCTGATGGCAATGTTGCCGTATAAATTATATATTCAACTGGCCATGTTGTCATTTTGGCATTAACCACAATCATAACGGAATAAATCAATTTGCCCGTTAGACCCATTAATAATGGTAATTTACGACCACGACGATCCGAAAATGAACCCAAAAATAATGCCAAAACAATGGGAAATATATGTGCTGATATATTCTCCCATTGATGGAACCAAGCTGTCGTCACTAATACCTCTTTCTTATATTCAACATTCTCATCTTTGTTAATGTTATCACAAATTTCGGCACTGAAATTATTATTAACCCGGCATGCTTTATAAACGAAAAAATTTTGCTCCACCACCGAGGTGATCATGAAGGCAAACATATAAAGGAACATTGTTGGCTCCACCGATGTGGATCGTATGGCATTCCATATCCATTCACATAATGAGAATTGTGTTTGTTGTTCTTGAATTGGACCATCATGACTATTTTGGCTGGCGCTGATACTGCTTTGACTCAAATGTCGGCGTCGTGTATTTGCATCGTCTGCCTAAAAGTAGACAATACATTTTTGTTTTGATTGTTGTTAAACGCGACTTTCAAAAAACAAAAAAAGAAACCGGCTTAAGTTCTAAAGCTCTCTCTCTCTGTCTCTCACTCTCACACTTTCTTGGTGGCGTTTCTTATGTACAAATACCTCTCATTTGCCATCTCATTTCACTCTCATTTGTCCATCACCCTGCACTATATAGAGTTTATATGCCGGCTATATAGTTCATTAATAAAATATAGTTTTCTTTTTATATATTAAATGAGATGTGACATCTGCTTAAAGAGATCGTTTAAGATATATATACATATATATAAATATTTATGATTAGAACTTGAGGCATATATGGAAGGTTCCAAAGATTCCTTCTTACATATTATATTATAACGGTACTGGGTATCTTGAAAGTCGAATCTTTCTATCACTTAACTAAAAAAAAAAATGTTTGTTTTTTGTTTTTAAACTTTTATTCATTTCTCAACAACAATCTTAGCAGCAATCGAACGTAACGTACAATAGGGTATCAGTTTACTTTTTATTTATTTATTTTTTTTTTTCAATACTTGAATTTTAGCTAAACCATATGGCCTGCTTAGTTCAAATGAAAGTCAGTGTTAACCGTTTGTCTCTCACGGGAAATGTAAGTTGAAACTTCAATCGTACGGAGTGGTTTTTTTCTGCTTTTGTTTTTTTTTTTGTTTTTATTTTTAATTAGCTGACGATAGTTTTTATTTATTTATAGTAAACAAAGTGATAAGCTGATTGAATTCTACAAAAATCTGTATACATACATACATATACATATACATATATATATATATATATATATGCATGTATGTATATGTAATAAGCTAACCGGATTAGAGGAGGAGACAGTAAAATAAATAATATTCACAATTTTTGTTAAGCTTTTATTTTGATATACAATATTCTATTCATTTACTTCTGCTTTAGCTGTAGCTGTAGCCGTAGCCGAGGACCACATGTGCCGCCAGACAACACCAACAACAATATAAACAACTATTTTTGGTGGTGGTGGTCAAGGTCACTCGTTTACCACGCACACAATGTGCTTTATTTCATATTTTTTATTTGTTGTACAGTTTTTCACATCTCCAACATGTGTTTATTTTAATTATTATTTTGCTTTCTTTGTACATATGTATGTATGTATGTATGTACATATATTTTCATTTATTTTTTTGTATACGAGTACTACTGTCATTCTTTATACGTAATCACTTAGACAAAAGAACGCGCGCGGCATCTTCTCCCTTATTATTTTCATCTTTGTTGATTTGATTAATTTGGATTTGTAGCTCACTTTTAAATTGTCAAGTCACAATGATTAAATTGAATAGTTCACAATTAAGAGAGGTGACATTTCGTGTCTGATAAATTTAGCACTTGTCGTCCCCACGAAAACGAAAACAAAAACGAAAAATTGCAAAAAAGTCGCATAACACACACAAAAATAAAATTCCAAGAAGCAAACAGAAAAACTGAATAAACTAAATTTTATGTTACCTCGGAAGTGGCGGCGGTATTCATTTCTGCGCAGTCGCTACGCTCCGCTCGGCTCTCTCGGTGGGAACAATCCCAAATCCAATGCGGTCGACCCAAGCGGCTACTGAGTAGTTGGTCTTGGTTTTTGCACTGTGCGTGGAGGGTTCTTAAAAAAGAGCTTTTTTACGCTCGCCACCGGCTATGCTTACGCTTACCTAAAGCTTTCCAATATACGTTAAAAATATTTAAAAATTTAAAAAAAAAAAATAAAAAAAAAAACACTATAGTTTTCATACCAATTTCATGATTTGTATATGTTTTCTTATTTCTTTTTCTTGGCACCCACTTATTTTGTTTGACTTGCAAATTTGGTCTGAAGTGTCAGCAGTTAAAAAGGTTTCTATTATAATTTTTTTAAATTAACTGTAACCGGCATTTTTATGGTGGGTTTTTGTTCTCGCCCATTTGTTGCTTATCTAGCCTAACATTAGCTCGCATAAGTACTTGTCTGTTATCCGTTAAGCATTAATATTTGTGGCCGTTAACGAAGGGCAATAATTTAAATTGAGATTCGTATATGTATAATAATTGCCGACTAATTGACTTTGATAATTACACTGACGGCTGTCTAGGTACAATTAAACGTACACTGATTTTAACACCAACTTATCGTTATTTTTTTATGAAACCTCCTCGGACTATTTCACAAATTTCATTTGAATCAGGAAAACAAACAAAATATAAAAACCAATCAATTGCCGGCTGCACGTGGAAATTGTTAGGCTCGGCTGTCTATTAGTAAAACCGACCTTTTCTGTTAAAGCGCACCACAGATACTGACAGCTGCAGTCCAATTTGATTAATCTCCTCCAAAAACGCTGCGTGTTATCAGTAACAACTGATATTGAATTTCTGAAGTGCTTCAATATAATGCGATTAGAAGCATTTCGATTTTAAAAAAATGAATGCAATCATTTTACGATTAAAATCATTTTATTTTCTAATACACTTTCTGTTTTTTTTTTCTCTCTTTTCAGATTTGACAGAACTGATTTCATTGTTTTTATTTGATTTTAATATTAAATTGTGAAATGTAATTAATTTATTATACATAAATAAAATAAATCAGGGAATTCTTTTGGGCATACAATTTATCGTCTGGTTTCTTTTGGGGGCAGCTATGAATAGCAATTTCTGTATTTTTGCAGCATGACTTCGGGCATCGCTATTAAAAATTTAGCCGCGCTCCCCAAAAGCATGCAATACTTTTGGAAATTTTTTAGTCAATCCACCTACTGCTGATTTCTGTTCGCCTGGTATTTCAAAATATTCCCAGTAGTGGCGATTCAGTTTTCGGCGAAATGAAATTTGCCCTCAAAAGCACGCAATAGAAAAATTTTTAGTTCAATTTTGCAGCCCCTCACGATATGCAGTACTTTTGCAAATTTTTTAGTCGATCCACCTTCTGCTGATTTCTGTTCGCCTGGTACTTTAAAATATTCCCAGTAGGGGAATTTGAGGAATTTTTGAAAAATCCAACAGAAATTTTTATAGGTCCAAGGGCCGGAAAAAAATTAAAAAAAACACAAATTCCTTAATAACTCGGCTCCCTAAAGGACTGCCAGGATGTCCTTTGGACAGAAGATAGTCCTTGTTGCTAAGATTCGTTTGGCATCAGTTTAGTCCTGATCCTTCAAAGGACTCCTGAGTTATAGCTATTTTTTTCTTCACAAAAAAATGCATTTTTCGCATCCGTTTAAAGGACTTTGCAGGATCAGGCAGTATGAATGGACGCGTCTCAATTAGGACTATCTCCTGGCCAAAGGACATTTTGATAATCCTTATACTAGCCGAGTTATAAGCATTTTTGTGTTTTTTTAATAATTTTAACGTCCAACCCCCTTACAAAAATTTAAAGAATTTTTTAAAGAGATCCAGAAAATTGTTGTAGACCGATAGTACTGCTTCTGGAGGTTAAAAAAATATTAGCCCACAAAGAGAAAACCATCGTCCTGATGAGTTGTGACTTCAATAAGAGTGTCTTTATTATTTTTTTAAAAATCTAATTACTACATATCCTGTTGAACAATGAAATAATGAAGCTTATAAATATCCTTGGAATATCTAAAAATTAAATAAAAATTTTGTGGGGTAATCTATGAATACAAACAGCATATTTAGATCGTGAACTGCTGATTCTCTGTTTGATTAACGTTTGTTTTTAAAATTGGTTTCGTTGTCCTAGTTTGCTCTAGTAAATGTGAAGGACTCCCGCTGGGGCTGGCATTTAAATAAATATCAGGAATAGTGAGCCGTTAACGGAAGCTGTAATATGAATACACATGCACGTACCTTTTCAATACGATTGGTAAAAATTGTTCAATTCTCTCTTTGTGGCGAATAGATGGAGCAAAACAAAAGCAAACAATCAGCTTTTCCAGGTGCCAGCTGCCAACAAAGCTTTCCCATTTATTGCGGCGGTTGCCCGTTTGCTGGTTCGCTGCCTTAAAATGGCTTGGAGGGCTTCCCTCTGGATATGCCGATGGCAATGGTAATTGGAGACATTTGAAGCTTAAGTCTAGCACTTCTCTTTCCCTTCCATCGCCCTGAGCCATGATCAAAATGCTGTTGCTGCTAGTTGCTATTAGTTGCCTTCGTTTCTCAGGGCCACCCTAAAAAAGAGTGACGCCGTCGCTGTCACCGGTTCCATCTCCTCTTTGTTGTGTTTATTTGCATTTGCCGTCTATCTTATGGAACTTCTCTGATTATAGTGCTCTTGGTACTGGGTGGGTTAGTTGCCCTCAAGCTGTTGCGTACAACGGTTCGGAAAAGCGCACCGTTTTTTTTCTTTCATTTTAGTTTACAACTAAAGATATCTTATTCCAAATAGATAATCCCCATAGATAATGTCAGATTCCGAAAGTAAACTTGTGGATGTAGAGGCTAGATTACCACAGGAATATCACGAACTGCAATTGGTTAGCACCAGTAATATTCCCAGTTTGGATAGTACACCAAAACTCTCGAAAAGAAACAGCTCGGAACGTAGTTTACCTCTGAGAAGTTATAGCAAATGGTCACCAACAGAGCAGGGAGCCACATTGGTCTGGCGTGACCTTTGTGTATATACAAATGTTGGTGGATCGGGCAGAAATATGAAGCGTATTATCAATAACTCAACGGGAGCCATCCAGGCGGGTACATTGATGGCTCTCATGGGGGCCAGGTAAGTTCTGCAAAATAAAGTGAAAAAAAAACAAACCAAACAAAAAAAAAAAGATTATTTGAAACGTGACGGGGAATAATCAAAAGTTTCTTAGGGTTTCATATATAATTTGATACTTTGAAATAATTTATTTGAAATTGTTTTTATATATACTTACTTATATGTATTTGCTTGTTTCTTGATCTTGCTTCTTTTTTTTTTTTGTATTTGTTTTATCTTTGCGTCAATAATAAATTGGGGGCATCTCAGAAATGTACTCAAGTGGAAACTATCAAAATAAAAATAAAACAGAAAATGATATGTAAAAAGATGTTGTCCAAAGTAGGGTTTAAATTACTCTATCTATCTATCTATCTCTCTCTTACACTTACTAATCTCCACATTCCATTCCATTCACAGTGGTTCTGGCAAGACGACACTTATGTCAACACTTGCCTACAGGCAACCAGGTAAGGTGATAATACAGGTGATGATGCTGTTGAAGGTGATGATTATTATAATGATAAGATAACTTTAGATCATTTCAGTTCAGCTCATTTTAGCTTTAGTTTATTTTTAGTTTGAGTTAATATTTCCATTGACTGTTTCATTTCATTTCATAGCTGGCACTGTGGTTCAAGGTGATATTTTGATAAATGGTCGTCGAATTGGACCATTTATGCATCGGATCAGTGGCTATGTCTATCAGGATGATCTCTTTATTGGCGCCTTAACGGTTATGGAGCATCTCAATTTTATGGCCCATTTACGTTTAGATCGTCGTGTTTCTGGCGAGGAGCGTCGCTTAATTATCAATGATCTATTGGAACGTACAGGATTAATATCGGCGGCCCATACCCGTATTGGAAGTGGAGATGATAAAAAGGTTCTATCGGGTGGCGAACGCAAACGTTTGGCATTCGCTGTGGAATTGTTAAATAATCCGGTTATACTATTTTGCGATGAACCAACCACCGGTTTGGATTCATATAGTGCCCAACAATTGGTGGCCACATTGTATGAGTTGGCCCAAAAGGGCACCACCATATTGTGTACCATACATCAGCCGAGTTCACAATTGTTTGATAATTTCAATAATGTCATGTTGCTGGCCGATGGACGAGTGGCGTTCACTGGATCACCACAACATGCATTAAGTTTCTTTGCCAATCATGGCTATTATTGCCCAGAGGCATATAATCCAGCTGATTTTCTAATTGGTGTACTGGCCACAGATCCTGGTTATGAGCAGGCCTCTCAAAGATCCGCACAACATTTATGCGATCAATTTGCGGTTAGTTCGGCTGCCAAGCAAAGGGATATGTTGGTCAATCTAGAGATTCATATGGCCCAAACGGGAAATTTCCCATTTGATACGGAAGTCGAATCATTTCGTAGTGTGGCCTGGTATAAACGTTTTCATGTTATCTGGTTACGTGCCACATTAACATTATTAAGAGATCCGACCATACAATGGATGAGATTTTTACAAAAGATTGCCATGGCCTTCATTATTGGCATCTGTTTTGCCGGAACAACACAATTAACCCAATTGGGTGTACAGGCTGTTCAGGGAGCATTATTCATAATGATATCGGAGAATACATATCATCCGATGTATTCGGTATTGAATGTATTCCCACAAGGATTCCCTCTATTTATAAGAGAAACACGTTCCGGTCTCTATTCAGCGGGACAATATTATGTGGCAAATATTTTAGCCATGGTAAGTGAAAATTCCTTTCTTTTCCCTCTCACTCTCTCTCTCTCTCTCTATCTCTCTCTGTTTAATGGATGTCATCTCTTGTTTCAGTTGCCTGGCATGATAATTGAACCTTTACTCTTTGTCATCATTTGTTATTGGTTAACGGGCTTGAGGTCTACCTTTTATGCCTTTGGGGTAACGGCAATTTGTGTGGTTTTGGTTATGAATGTGGCCACTGCCTGTGGTTGCTTCTTTTCCACTGCCTTCAATTCCGTGCCTCTGGCCATGGCCTATTTGGTGCCACTTGATTATATATTCATGATAACATCGGGCATCTTTATTAAAATTAGGTGAGAGCAAAAACCAAACAACAAGAAAACAAAAAAAGGGGGGAAATCTTTCCCACTTAAATTCAACAAAAAGGGTTAATATTTGATTTGATCATGACGAATACGTGATACGCTTTCTGATTAGTTTCTTACTCTAAGTTTTAAGAGAAACTTTTATCTAATTTTCATTGAAAATTCTCTATATATATGTACATATGTACGTATGTATCACTTGATACAGAAACAATCTATTGATATACCTATTATTTAGTTGTTTTAACTAAGGTAAAAAAAAAAGATTATATATTAGTTGTAGTACTTACTTTAGTTAGGGATCATCATTTGGTTCGCCATTTTGTTTATAAATCCATGTTAGTCCAATAAATAATATAAATAAACATAAATCCTAGTGAAGAATAAACAAAATATAACTACGAATATTTAAATTAAGTTTAACTATCTCAATTTCCATATATAATTTTATAGTTATTTTTAATTGTTAATGCTGATAAAGAAGATATATATGTATATATATATATAGAACGATGATTTTCTTTCTAAGACTTACCATGTTCCATTTGATAGCTAAAGTATCCGTTTCATTTGCTAACTTCTCTTACCTTCATTTCCACTATTTCTCTTTTCTTTTCTTTTCTTTTTTGTTTTTGGCTTTCTGATTTGATGCAGTTCCTTGCCTTTGGCCTTTTACTGGACCCAGTTTCTGTCATGGATGCTATATGCCAACGAGGCCATGACAATTGCCCAATGGTCTGGGGTGCAGAATATCAGTGAGTAATCAACAACCAACTCTCTCATCCTTTTGTTTCACTCACTCACTCACTCACTCACTCTCTCTCTCTCACTCTCTGTGTGTGTAGCTTGCTTCGAGGAAAGTGCAGATTTGCCATGCTTTCACACTGGCCAGGATGTTCTGGATAAGTATAGCTTTAATGAGGACAATCTATATCGCAATATTCTTGCAATTACGGGTCTATATTTCGGTTTCCATTTGATGGCCTACTATTGTCTGTGGCGAAGGGCGCATAAAATTTAATTATTTAAATGAAACACAGCAAACTCTCATTAAATGCAAATAAATTGCTAAAATTTTAACTTTTAAGATTTCAAATAATTTACTTAACACATTTTCTTTATCGGTTGTTTTTTTTTTTTTTCTTAGTGGCATTTCTTATTGTTTAAACATTTGCTTGATACATACATATACATAGTTCAATTTATAGTTGAGGGGGGTTGTGTAGTGGGGGAAGAGGAAGGGGTGGGGGGTAATGGGTATGTTTTTTTTTTCTCTTTTCAATTCGATTTAAACTCAACATCAAAAACTACGAGTACTCAACGATAATATTTCATTTACTTAAATTTATTACATACAATTTGTTTATTGTTGTTGTTGCTGTTGCTGCTGTTGTTGTTATTGTTGTTTTTGTTAGCAGAAAGAAAATTCAAGGGAAATGAAAAATTGTCTAAAATATGTATGTGTATGTATATTCAATATATTTCTAGCATATATTTATACATATATGTATGCATGTATGTCTGTATATAGCTTTTATATGTAGTAATTGTGCATTGATAGTTCAAAACTAAGCAACAATTAAAAGCAAGTTTATTTAGTCAATTATGCAATTTATACATACATAATTTACGACATTTTCATGGAATATATTTGTTTATTTGTTTATTATTTTGTTTATGTTTTATTTAATTTTTTTTTTTTAGTTTTGTTTTGTTTTTAATTTTTCATAGAAATCACAGCGAGAATTGTTTGTTTTTCTTTTGTAATTTTAATTTAAATTTTAAATATTTCATTTTCGTTTATTTTAATTTTGTTTTTTGTTGATTTTTCAGCAACATTGAGACACATACACACGCAATTGGAATTATTTCTTTTTTTTTTTTTTGCAAATGTTTTTCTTGTTAATTTTGTTGTAACATTTTACACATAAATCAACTAGACGACAATTAACATTTATTATGACTTTGTTTAGGTTTTTCTGTTTATATTTAAGTAACATTAGAAAAAAAAACAAAAAAAAAACATATTCTCTATTTCGTATATATGTATGTATGAATGTATATTTTGACTGTTTCATTTATTTGTTTTTCTTTTTTTTTTGTTTTTTTTTTTCGTTTTTCTGTTTTTGTAGACAGCCTCAAATTGACAGAGTTTTAGGTTTTTCTTTGGTTTAGTTTGAGAAAGAGATCAATCAATCAATCATTTAATTAAAACCAGGGCTGACAACACAACATTGGCTCAGTTATGTAACCCTAGTCTTGAATAGTCTACCAATTAGAATTGGCCCATACATAGCTTAGATTTAAGCAGAAATGCAACTACAAAATGAGAGAAAGATGGCAATACTTTTGCATTATCCAACACTAAGCTATGCATATAATTAGCTAAAGTTAAGTCTAATATTTCAAATACATAGAAAGCAAAAGATTCGTTATGCCATCTCTTACTCAGGGCAAGTTAAGCACAGTTCCCCCAAAAAAAAATAATACTCTTGCAGTCCTAACTAAATTAGTTCTCATTTTGCAGTGTTGAGAAATGAATAAAATATTTTGTTTAGCTTAGTATATATGTATGTATATGTATAATTGCCCAATTAACACATAACATTTATATATGAATATATATGTATGTATGTATATCAATCTATATACATATATTAAGAGATTTTCATTCTCTATAGTTTTCGTTAGATTTTAAATTCGTTTTCTTTTTCTGTTCTAATCTCATTTGTTCACACTTATTCAAAAACATATAGTACATTAAATATATATATGTATATATATATATATATATATATATATAGATTAGGAACCTTAATCACCTAAATTGCACATACCTTACAATATCTAACTTTGACCTATAGCCCCTAAACATACATATATACTATATATCCATCCATGTCTATCAGTTTTTAACTATTCTATATCCCTATAATTCTCAATGCTATCGGTTATCGTTTGGTACCCATTTGAAGTGCAATTCTTTCGTAACTTTCTGTGTGATATGAAACGTTTGGAACAAACACGTAAAAAGCTTTATATATATGTACTTGTATATATCTGTATACATATATTAAATGCGAGATCTAGTAAGAGAAGAACTAACTTCCAATATAATATTTATACATATGTACATATATATATATATATATATATATAGTATAGTATTGTATAGTATAGTAGACAGTTTGGAGATTACTAAAAGAGCTAAGTTATTGGGCCGATAGTTTTAACACTCTAACTAAGTGCTAACATCTTGTAGGACACCCGATCGAGGACTACTGCCATTACTATTACTACTACTGATCAATATCATGCTGCGACTATTCGGTATAACAAAAACCTCGGTTGTCAAACCGATGGGACTCATCGATTGTGATGTCTTAATGGGACTGCGATTCGGTTCTAGGCTAGCAGTACGATTTGGTTGCCAATCCTGACCCGAATGTTGTATACTTGATGATGTTTCCAATGTACCCGGAGCTGTTTGTGTCGAACTTTGACTTTCGTTTGATAGCAGACGCATTGTGGTTGTTGTTGTTGTAGTGGTGCTACTGGTGGTATTGGTGGTGTTAGTGGTTATATTATTACAATTACTTGTACTACAATTACTGGCCGTCGATATTGTGGCAACAATTGATCGACGCTTCTTACTGGTCATCGATGTGGCTGTCGATGTATTCGTTAGAGATTCGGTCACATTGAAACTAACTAAAGTGTCCCGTTTACGTAATGTGGATGCAGTAGTGGATGTTCCACCGGATATAACGACATCGCCACGAAGATTCTGTTGCTGTTTATTACTCAAATCGGATAGACTTATGTTATTCTTTAATAATATCTCTAAATTCTCAATGGAATCCTTGAGATTACTTTTCTCATCTCTAGCTATCTCATCCCTTAAATCGGCTACCAATGTTCGGGCCGGTACAGTGGTTGTCGGTGTCAGGACACATTTATTTGGCCCACAATCCGAACAACTGTCATTATTATTAGGGGCATTCGAGTTGCGTAATAGCGTTGGCAGAGTACCAATGGTAACCACACTGGAACTATTCGATATCGATGGTGTTATCCCAGTGGAGCTGCTCACATTAGTGCCAAACGATGATGATATATTATGCTGTCGGCATAATGATTTCCTACGCTGTGCTGTCAAATTTTGCATATTCGAATTGAGATCAATATCATCTTCATCTTCAGTATCAACTTTTGCCTCCTCCTCTTTGACACCAACACCCCCCACCACTGTTTCAGCTATATCGGTATCCGTTTCATTAACTTTCATTTGATCATCATCCTTCTGCTGCTTGTCCTCATTGGCTTTCGTTTCATTTGCAAAACTTAGAGTCTTTGGTGGCTCCATATCTATTTTAGGTAAATCTTCCAATGGTGTCTTTGCTTTGCCCTTTAAAAAATATGTGATCATGGAGCCCTTACCCTTGACATTGACACTGCCGCGGCAGGTAAGCTCAAAGCCACGATGCTCAAGTATCTGTTGGGTCTCCTGGGTCACCTAGAAAAGTGTTCCAAAAAAAAAAAACGAACAAACCCAACAAACGCAAAAAAAAAAAAAAATTGGATGGAAATGTGTGTGGAAAAAAGGGAAAAAAGGCGATAACATAAATTTAAGTTGACAAGTTCAATGGCTGAAGCAACAGCAGCAAAAAGAGGAAAGTGCCAGCAAATGATGGGAAGGGAAGGTGTGGGTGAGGGGTGTGTAACGGCGCGGGTTGAGTATTTATTTATTTACCCACAAACTGAGGCAAACCCTTGGTTCAATATTTCATGATAACACCAACACCTACACGACACTCCCCCCCCCCTTTCCACACCCCCACCAACCTTATTCTACCTATTCTATATATCTCATCCCTCATTCGTCCCTTGTGTCTGTTCCCTACTCTTCCTCCTTTTTTCGTCTCCTATTCGTCCCGCATCGACTTGTCATTCGCTTAATAATTTATTTCTCTCTTTCTCTCTCTCTCTCTGTCTTTTTTTTTTCTCTCTGTCTCTCTCTGTCTCTCTCTATGTCTCTCTCTATCTCTCTCTCTATCTCTATCTCTATCTCTATCTCTCTCTCTTTTGCTTGTTTTACTTTTTGTTTTTTGTCTTTTCTGCAAATTTCCTTTTTGTGCGTTTTTATTGATGGCAAATAAAATCAAATAAGCATTTGTATCTGTATCTGTAGCTGTAGCTGTAGATGTGTGTGTGTGTATGTCTGTGTGTGTATCTATTGTATATCTTTCAGCCCATAAAAGATGTATGAAAACATGAGTCCGTAACGCCAGTCCGTCCATTCGTTCGTCCGTCTGTTAGCTTCACTTTTACTTCTGCTTTTATTTTTTTTTTTGTCTTGACAAAACTTTTTACGTTGACACTAAAACTTTCTCTCTATCTATTTATACATACATATGTATACATATATGTATATATATATATATATACATATATATATAGATATATTCTTTTCTTTCTTCTCTTTGGTCAATTTGGTGTTTTGTTTCTGGTAGAGATTTGCTTTTGTTCTCATATTTGCATATGTTAAGAGGTAAAGTGATAGAGATAAGACAAAAGAAGAAAAAGGGGAAAAGGTTAGGAAGAGGGAGAGGGGTGGGGGGGGGGAATGGTATGCAAAGCATAGTTAAATCCAAATTTTGAAACACTCACCTGTATGTGATCGACAAGACCAGTGGAATCCATACGACTGGCCACATTAACAGCATTACCCCATATATCATATTGGGGTTTACATGCACCAATTACACCAGCCACCACAGGACCAATATTGATCCCTGCCAAATGAATGATAATGAAAATATATATACATATGTGAATTAGTATTCCATTTTCATTTCCGGTATAACACTAACTGTCCCTTTCTCTGTCTGTTTCTATCTTTCCCGCTTTACTGATGCTCACCTATTCGCATGCGAAAATTGTTAAACGAATGCATATTGACCTCTTCGATTTTATCAAACAATTGGAGTGCATAGTCAGCCATGGCAGTGACATGAGTGAAATTCACTTGGTCACATGTGCTCGCAGTTAAACCGGATGCAGCCATATAGGTGGCGCCAGTACTTTTGATTTTCTCAATGCAACTGCAAAAGAGAAAGAAGGGAGGGGGGAGAAGTCTCAATATCATCATCCATACACATTCACATCCATCATCATCATCATCATCATCTACATTCACATCCACATTCACATCAGAGGAGATTCTGTTAGATATTGCAACTCACCGGAAACGCTCTTCACTTAGCAGCTCATCGAAATCGGCTATAATCTCATTGAGTAGACGCAGACATTCGACACCCTCATTGTTCCCCTCCAATTCCACATAGAATTCCGAAAAATTTGGTATACTGGCAAAGAGTATGCAAACTGAATCGCATTGCTCATGATACAAATCCTGTTCAAAGAAAATCAGAAATAGACAAAAAGGGAAAGAGGGAGAGAGAGAGAAAGAGAGTGTGTAAATGGGTAAATAAAAGTCGAAACCAAAAAGCAAAATTAAATTAAATATGCCAAAAGCTATTCAAATGTCTATCTTCAATTTTAATGCACTGAGAGAAAAGGGAATATAAAGAATAATTCTAATGAATATATGTTTAAAACTATATATACATATACATCTATATAAATGTATTAAATATATATATAGCTTAGAGTTGAGGAGTAAACAATATTTATCTTTATAAATCTTTAGTTCATTGAAAAAGTATGCCATATCTTAATACCATGTAGAAAAAAGGGCATTAGAAGTCTTAGGCAAAGGAATCTAAATATCTTTCAGATAATTCATAGTATATACATATGTAAGTATCATAATTATTATAGAATTTGTCGATATTAAAGTTACGAAAGGAAATCGAAATCTGCCTAAAAGTGTTCAGCTATTAAATCTTTTTAAAGTCCAAAATTGGTAGATCAAGAAGAGTCCTAGACTAACTAACTAACTAACTAACTAACTAATTAACCAACATTAAAATATAATCCGCTTTAAACCATAAAAATCGTTTAAGTTTTATATTAACCTATCTAATGTTATTGGGCTGATCAAATTTAAATTCCTTCAAAAAGAATACACATTTCTGATTTTATTTATTTATTGCTAGTTACTTTTTCTCTCAGTGCATCAATTGAGTGCTTTGGTTTTAGCCAGATTTTGTAGCTCAT
Source organism: Drosophila sturtevanti (assembly GCA_018150375.1). Lineage (NCBI taxonomy): Eukaryota > Metazoa > Arthropoda > Insecta > Diptera > Drosophilidae > Drosophila > Drosophila sturtevanti. Next base: position 1,431,853 of record JAECWJ010000688.1, on the reverse strand, counting down.
TGCTGGCAAAAAGCTCATCAGGCTTAGGTTAAGAATTGAAATGGGAATCGGTGTCGAGTCACAGAGGCAGAAAAATTTTAGTTTATGTTACAATTTTCCTTCTTCTTTTTTTTTCTCTCCTCTCTCTGGCAACAATTTGAGAAGCTATCAAAAATGTTGCCAGTTTTTGGTTTTTTTTTTCTTCTCTGAATTTGCATTTAATGTGTGGAAGGAAGATTCTTTCACATGCCACTTTCCGCTGGACCAAACCACTTGGCCAACGTTGCCATCGTTGCCATCGTTGGTTGTGCATTGAAGCATTTGGCAAAGCCGCACACACACGCGGTCATATCAACAACCTCAATCGCTTGGCCTCGTCCTCTGGCCTGATGCTGCTCCTGACCCGTGGCAACATCTTCGTTTACTCTCTGCTCTACCTCTTTTTTTCCACATTTCAACGCGTTTCGTCTCGTCTCGTCTCGCCATGCCTCGTTATAATGCTGCCGCCTGGTTGCATTTGGCGCAGATTTTACCAGGCACAAAGTTTTTTAATATGCTGAAAATTTTGCCTGCATGCGTCATAAATATAACATCTACCATATACGTTTAAATATATGTACAAATATATATATATATACATGTATAGGTATAGGCTATATACATACATGTTTCCGTTGGCTTATACTCACATCAAGGTGCTTCTCGCGGCTCAGAAAATGCTCGGCAACATGAACTGGCAAAATATTTTCGAGCAGTTTACGGTTATAAGCCTGCAGATGTTCCATGTCCTCTTTTTCCTCTGAGCTCCAAAAAGCAAAAAAAAAACAAAAAAGAAGAAAAAAAATAAAGGAAAAATTGGACAACAAAAAAAAAAAAAAAAAGAGAAGAGATGAGATGAGCAGAGCAGAAAAGGAAAAAAAAACATGAGCGTGAAATTGAAATATCAGTTTATCAGTTTACCGAAGCATGAGCTCGAAACAGGAAAAAAAAACAAAAAACAGAAAAAAAACCAACTGAAAAGGAAACAAAAACCCCATTGCAAGAGCTTAGTTGTGGGGTGGTCGGGATGGTGGTGGGGGGAGGGGTATTGGGTGAGTGGGCTATAGTGGATGAGTAGAAGATGAGTGGATGACTGGATGGCTGGATGAGTGGATGAGGGGTCCGTGCACTAATACTAATGAAGTGGCTTAAATTTGAAGCCGTTCAAACTTTGCCAGCAAAGAAGGCAACTTGGCAACTAAATTGTTCATTTGTTGGCCAACTACAAAAAGTCAATGTCACTTGACTGACTACATATATGGAAATCAGTCAGTCAAATGACATACAAACATTATACATATACAGATACAGATATATATATATATATATATATGTATATCAAAAGTTATCTCTTCTATTCCAAAAATAATTTACAACTTTTCATTTGGCCAAAAATACTAATTAATCCTGTACGAATGAAAAAGTTATTATGGGGTTTCATGGCCCCAGCCACTGAATGGATTATAGAAAAATTGCACTTGACAAAATGAACCAAGGGGGGGGGGTTAATAAAAAAGTCATTAAAACTAATCAAGAATTTTTCCTAGCAATTCAATGAAATAAAATATATTTATTCTAATCATAAAAATGTATATGTAAATATATATAGAAAGAGAAATCTTTTTTAACAAAGTTGCGTATTATTAAACTAAAAATGAGTTGCTTTTGTTCAAGTTTAATTAATTTTTTAAATTATTATTTTTTATTTAACTTATAGAATTTTAACTACTTAAACGAAAATGCTTTCAATTACAACATTTGTAATTGAATTTTGATAAAAAAAATAAAACCAATTTCAATTGTCTTTGCTTTAGTTTTAAGCTTAGTTTAAGTATCCCAAAATCTTTTCAAGTCGGATAAGAAAAAAATATATATATTATAGGGAGAGAAACACGTCCGTATTCGTTGCGCTCTCCTCAAAGATTGAGCTCTCTTTTCTCTTTTTATTTGATCTTTTCTTTTGGTTTCAACTTATGAGCGAGACAACAGTCATCGCGTTCTTCTTAAATCATTACTTAAGACAAAGGGAGTAAGATATATCTTAAATCTAATAATGCACATGTAGTTGTATCTGGACACACGGACTGTGTGTAATTAGGAACTGTTAAATTACACACATGCATGCATGCAGATACATATCACAAACAATAATATTGCTACAATATATTCTATAACGTTAGCTATATCCCTGCTAATGAATGAATGTATGGAATGATATGAAGAAAAATGTTTAAGGGGCATGTTTTTAAATACTTTTTAAGAAATCATTTAAATAATTACTTTATTCGAATTATTCCCCCCTCGAGCATCATTTTAGTTTTTCATCGATTTTTTTTTTTTTTTTTGGTTTTTGATTTGACTCACCCGTTGCCTGGAGTTTCCAAATGAAGTCCAAACGATAAGTGGCCTCTGTCTGATGGCTATGAAAAATCAAAGCGAGCATAAAGGCCAGCAAGAAGATTGAATCAATTATATAGCGAAGCAGGGCGACCTCGTTGCTAATGCCGGGAATACACGACGATGTACAACCGAAACCAGAATACGAAATCCGGGGAAAAAAAAAAAAAAAGAACGAAAAAAATAGCCCCCAAATGGGTGACAATGACCAAGTTTATTCCAGTCCATTTAATTGTAATGCAGTCACCAGAGCAACACGCAAAGCGAGTCCGATGACGACGAGAACGAGAATAGAGTCAGATGAAAGGAAACACACACACACACACGTACACAAGTAGAAGAGGAAAAGAAAGAAAAAGAAAAGAGAAAACGTTGAGAAAATTTGTAATTTTACAGCTGGCGCTGAGATGCAGGTTGCCAGTTCTGTTCGGGGTAACTGATAAATGAAGCAACTCGGCAGCCAAGTGCTAAATACAATTTTAATGCACTTTGCGGCTGCAGTAAATGCAATTCAGCTGGTGCCTTTGCCATTGCCATTGCCATTGCCTTGGTAGCTGCTGCTGCTGCTGCTGCTGCTACTTTAAATTGCATTACCAGCATAATTTCATTTCCATTCGTTTGCCTTTTAAGCATTTCCCCTTGAATACTTACTTCAACTCAACAGCAGCAGTCATTTCCCTTCTATGCTCCATATATAGATAACTGGAACAGGCCATATAGCTACCGGATGCAAAGAGGAGTAGCATCAATTTAAGTAGAATACGTAGAACCTGATATGTGGCACAGCTCATCATTGAGAGGAGTGTGAGTAGAAGAAATGTCTGCAAAAAATTAAGTTAGATAACAGTTGGACAGAATTGTATAGATCCATCTATATATATATATATGTATATACACATATTTCTATCGTATATACATGATATGATATTATAAAAGATTAGAGATAGATACTTACATTGTAGGCCAAATAGAAATCACAACTGTTCAGTTGTTGCTCCTGATCCCTTAGCATTTCGTTAATGTTATAGGTAGCGGATGTTTTATTTATATTTAGATGAAACCATTTGTTATCCAATTCGGACAATTGTCTATAGGATTCCTGAAACTAAAATTGCAAAAGCAATGCTAATTACTGTGACATAGAGACAGTTTTATGAGTCTCATCTCGGCCATTAAACCATGCACGCACAACATATATGTATGTATATATATATATATATATATATATATATATATATATATACATGTATATATATATCTATCTATATATATAGAAATGCCTACGTACTCTTAAAGTGTCATTAAACACAGAAAAGTGACAGCTTAATGTCAAAGAACTCAGCCTCAAAGCCTTAGACTTTGTCTCAGCTTTAGGGGGAATTCAGGTAACAAGTGGCCCATAAATGGGGCTAGCCTTCATGCATGAAACAACATTGTATAGAGTAACAAGGAGAGGCAGAGTAAGTTAGATAGATGGTGAGAGAGAGAGAGAGAGAGAGAGAGAGGGATAACCATTGTTGGCCCTCTCAAATGTTTTGCCAATGGCCAACTTTAATGGAAAAACTTTTGTTTTGACGCGGCCCCAAAAAACGGCAACACGAACTCAACTGAACCCCGGCGCAACAAGCGCGCGCCCCTATTTTATTTTAGCCTACAAAAACAGCAACAAAATACAAAATACAAAACAAAAATGAAAAAAAAATAACATAAATTTTCCTTTTTGCCTCTCTCCCTCTCTCACATGGCAACGCGTCTAAAAGTTTTACTTAGCCAAATGATGGCAAACGAAAGCAACAGCAACACGAAATTGAGAAAAAGCCAACTGAGATTTCTGAGAGGCTTAGATGCTCTTTACTAACAAAAAAAACAATTGCGGACAATGTTTGAAATGTTTGAAATAAATGAAATACTCATATAAATACTTCGATACTTCAAATTGAGCTTAAAAAAGAAAGAGTCTAGGCTTAATTAGATATATTTAGGCAAACAAAATAGAGAAGGACAATAATAAGAATAACTTTAAGCATGGATTTATTCAGTTTGACATTGATATTTAAGGGAATTAAAAAAGAGGAATTATGTCCATAAAGCATTATATTCTTCAGATAAGATGATTAGCATTCAAATTCGATTTAAATCTATTACTTGTTTATCTAAGTATTGACGGATCTCGTTATATGCATAAAATCAAATGATTATGGGTCATTTATAAATGTCGATCTAGATATATCTTTTACATACGTATACGTAATATTATTTAGTATGCATATTATTACATTATGTTTATGTAATTATGTTTGATAAAATGTTATGAGAAATTAACTTTCAATTTTGATGAATTGTTAGATTGGTTATTTAACTTTATTTTTTAATAACATGCATTTTAGCTACGTATATTGTATTAGTTTAGTATTATCACAATTTCCACACTAAACGTTCTCATTGGATTTTTTGACATTGCAAATTTTGGTGACTTTATTAATAACGTCGAGCGGTTAGCCAGATATAATATACCCTTGCTTATGCTAACTTTATTTTTTATGTTTTTTTTTTTCTGCTATTTTGAGTTTTGCTTAGATTCGTGTTACGTATACGCCATGTATGCAAATGTCGAATGAAGCGACGAAAACTTTTTTATCTGTGTTGTAAGGAAATTTATATGACATATATTTCATATAATTTTGACAAGTCCTTCAACAAAATAAATATATATGTATATGTATATGTACGCCAGTTTAAAGTTGATGAGCAATTTAAAGCGCACTGAAAAGCACGAGGGACCCCACCATACCCAAAGAAGGTTGGGGATTATGGCCGTGTGGTTAATCAAATATTTATAGAGTAAAGGCGGCGGAAAATTAAACAGGGCACAAATTAAGTCGATCTTGGAAACCAAACCAATGTCCGGTATTCAATCACCGTATCCTCCAACTGCCCGAACCTTTGATTACTTACCATAGCCAGTAGAGTGGTGAGTGCAATCAATGCAACTGTAGCAAATGCAAAAAACTGTGATAACCTGCGATTGCTATGAATATGCAATGAGAATCGTTTGATGCCAACTGGCAGCTGTAAAACAGAAACAGAAACACAACCAAAAACAAAAAATAAACAGAAAAAAAAAAAACCAAATGAAAACATGAAAAAATAGTTTATCAATGTGAAATGCAATATTCAGGATGTTGTCTGGGCCCCTGTTATTTTGCTCACTTACCTTGGCGTTGATTTTATGACAAGCCACCAGAAATACCAGAAACATCAACAGCAACAAAGCGCCCAGGGACAGGCTAAGCGACAACAGGGAGCTACAGGGAAACAGAGAGAGAGAGAGAGAGAGGTAGAAATTTAAATAAAATAATACATTTTTTGGCAACACACACACACACACACACACAAACACTGAGAGAGAGAGTGAGAGGGAGAGACAGACACCCCAGGAGAATTAAAGCATCAGTGTGTCCTGTGTGTGTTCGGTTTGTTGTTGTTGTTGTGTGTGTGCGAACTGACACTAACAAAAGCAAATACAAATAGGAATAAGCACTTGGAAAAGGTCATCCTCTCATGCTATTCACAGTACTTACTCCCTATCTTCATCCCCCTCTCTCTCTCTCTTTCTCTATCTCTCTCTCTCAGTTAGCACTCGACTCCACTTCAATCTCACCTTTGGAACACAGCCAAGCGCATAATAGTCGTACCCAGAAGCACCAACAAACTGCAGTAGAAATAAACACACAGCATACGATCCGGTTCACTGGCATACTAAAAAATACATATACAAGTACATATACAATATGTAGATAGATATAGAGCTAGATATGGTAGTATGAAGGAAGAGTTTTACAAGAAAAGGAAAGAAAAATGAACTTACCTTCCTCTCTAGTGTATTATTTTTGAAACTTAAAAGCAACGACTGACAATGCTCCGCCCTTAGATGATCTATGCTACGGGCATCAATGGCCCTCATTAGATATTCGTTGACCTCGTCTTCTGGATCTTTGGCACTTTCAGCGCTATCACCGAAACCGAATCTGTATAAAAAGAATTAAAGATTAAAAAAAATACATGTGCCCTCATAAGTAGGCAGTATTTTTTTTCCAACTTGTTTATGTAGAACAGATTTACGTATACGATAAATTAATTAATCAATAAGGTTGAGCAAATATTAAAATATTTTTAAAATATCATTTGAATATTAACTTTACTATTTAAAAGTACCAACATTTATATTTCTCGAAATCGAATAAACACTTAATCATTTTTAAAATTTAAACTTTTCCCTTCAATCATAATCATATAAATTAGATATCAATTTAGTATCAACTTTATTATCTATATAGATTAAGCAAGACTAATTCGATTTAACTTACTTTGATGTATGTTTCTGTGCTGTACCGTGGCCCATCATGCGCAACTCTTTGGATATATTCCCATTAACTTGCAAACGATTTCTCGACTTTTTGTGCTACTCCGGGCAAAGATATAGATTTACAGAGAAAAGGGGAGAGAGAGAGAGAGAGAGAGAGAGTGAGTGAGTGAGTGAATGAAAGGGATGTTATCATCATTTTGATGTCAATCATATATTCCTTGTGGATAACTTACCGGCCTATAGATATCACCAGGTACAATTAGATATGTTTCAATCTGATGATCCTTGAGATAGGAATTACGTTCAGCCCCTTTGCCAGCTTCCACTTCGTAGTCACCATCCAGACACTTGAGGGTTTCCTTGGTAATATGAACGCGTCTGTAAAATGTGTATATACATATATATATAGATATATATATGAAGAAATGTGGGATAACAAATTGAATAGACAACAAGGCAAGGACATGAGGCATTCACTCATCCTTATGCAAGGCATATGGGGGAGGAATTGTGTGCAGATTTCTCTTTCCATCTACTTAGCTATCCATATGCCTCAGATGCCGGCATAGCACATGGATGCAGTTTGGATTACATTGCATTACATGCGACACAGTTGGTAGGTATCAGCCAGCCCCCCGCATACCGCCACCCTTTCATCCGCTTCCTTCGTTTTCTACTGGTAAATACTTTTTAATGTTGCCGCTTTTACTCTTCGCCTGCATCTTACCGCTCGCTGCTCGCTGCTCCCTCCTAGTTTCGAGTGGCTTTGAGTTTATTAAATTGCCATTGCAATTTCTCCACGTGCCATTGAGATCCTTTCAGTTTGTAAGTATTTGTGAGATACATACATACATATATATAGGTTTATTTCTCTTTATATGTGTGCATGTGTGTATGTGTGTGTGTGTGTGGGGGGTGTATGTTGTGCATGCGTTTGTGTGTTGATTCTATTGATAATTACATGACGCTTTGTTATGGATTGACTACGATGCAGTTCCAAATACCATTTCTTCAGTTAACGAAGTTTTCGCATGCCAAGCTCCAAGCTGTTCCAAATTGCAGCTTATCAGGCAAAATGCTTGCTGCCGGTTGAAACCAAACCAAACCCAACCAAACCCAACCAAACCGTACCGAACCCAAAAATCCACCCATTCCACCCACCCACTGCAGTTATTTGCTTTTAATTTCATTCGAGACAAGTTAACAAACGAGCTGCCGTCTCACAACTGACCCAAATAAACTCAGCAGTTACTTAAACTTCAACTAAAGTCAAAGTTTGGCCCTAAGGCCCGGTAGGGCTCCGGTTCTGTTTCTCTTTCTGGCACTGGCACTGGCACTGGCACTACCATTGGCTCCGACACCAACTTTCCCTCTACCATACTGAATATGCAAATAAGCAAGAAGCAAAATTTCAGGCAAAAAAAAAAAAAAAATAAAATAACATAGACTAGTAGCATATCCTATGTCGGATATAAAGTTTAATAATAAAGTTATTCTTTCAAGTCTTCAATATTTCAGACGTGAATTTCATATTTTGATTGTAATTGAAATCTTTCGATTATATTGTTAAAGTCCTTTACAATTAGAATACTTGCCTATACTCAAAACATTTTCCTTCAATTAATTATGCAATTCTCTTATTAATAATGAAAAGTGCATATACCCGTTTATTGCATATTTCATTATTATAGGGTATGCGGTTTTTAAAAAAATAACGCAAAAGCAGAAACAAATTGCTCAAGTGTTGAAAATGCAGCTGAATCAACAGCAACACACACACACACACACACACACACACACACATAGACAGAAAATTGTTGGCCACTTATCAAGGGGCGTGCTTTGAGTTGAGTTTTTGTTGTTGCTTATAATCGATTGGCGGATGAGATGGAGAGAGATGGGGGGAAATGGTAACCAGAGGAGGAAAAGATGGTTAGTTGGTTGGTGGCAAGTTACCAATAAATTGGCGCCCCACACACTCAAAAGAGTAGGAGAATATGCAAAATTTGCAACAACAACAACAACAACAACAACAACAATTACACCCTTAAGAGACGAAGGACAACAACAAAGTAGAGGCGACACTTTGAGACAAGTTGAAGTGGCCGCGCCCCAAAACGTAGCACTTGAAGCGAAAAACTATTGAAGGGACTGGAGAAGAGGAACTCTTGGCCTGACCAAAGTTGGCTTTAATTGCGACGCACTCACCCACACACACACACACACATACAGAAACATAGACACAAGGACGAGTTGTCAAAACGGAAATGAGACAAACTTGTCAACGGCTTTTTGTTATTTTTTTTCTTGTGGTTTTTTTTTTTGTGGTTTCCGTTTTTCTCTCACCCACCACTTTGTGGTTCAAACATAATTCACAGCTGTCCAACAAGAACAAAAGAGAAAATACGACCAAGAATCCGATTTGGATTGGGAAACGGACTCGGATTCGGATACAGATTGAATTGAATTGTGTTAAGACAAAAAAAAATATATATATATATATAGATATATAATAAATACGAAAACGGTCTTCAAGCTGGAAGGATTATTTGCCATGCTCAAGAGCATACAGATAAAAATGACTTTGAAGTGGCGGACAGAGAGGACAAGTGGAGAGCTTTGGGATTAACACTCAAAGCCTTCGGATCTGTCCGAAATGTAATTAATAGCCCACTAAGTATAATGAAAATGTTGGCACAATTACAAACTTACCCCGGAATGCCACCGCTTTCCATGTGATTGGCCAGTGTCACATCATTAGACCAAACATCGAACTGCCACTTGACCAGACCCAAAACTCCGCAATGTACTCGTCCTGTATGAATGCCCACACGCATATTGACATTAACTGCCATCACCTCACGCACAAGCCTGAAATGTTTAAGCAGATTGAAAGAGATTGAGGATATATATAAATATATATATATGTATATATATTGGTAAAGTTACTTCTGTGTTGAGTTGAAGTAAGTAAGGTAAAAAAAGAGAGAGATAGAGAGAGAAAGAGTAGCCTGTGGCTTTGCCTTTCTGTACTACTTACGCTATGGCGTCAATCATATCAAGTCCCATTTCCACGGCGCAGTGTGCATGATCCGGCCTTGGTTCGGGCAAACCGGAGACACAATAATAACAATCGCCAAGCAGCTTAATGCGCAAACAATGATGCTCCGCAGCCAATCGATCAAACCTGCAACAATGGACAGATGAGAGGAAGGGTTGAGAGATGGCGGTAGAGTTAAGGATGACAAGGGCTAGTTCTGTGACCCACTCCATATACTTACTTGATGAAAAATCAAAAGAAAATTTCATTTCAAAACATAAAGTCGAATATTGATAATACTCTGCAATTGAAAGACTTCTTAATCAAAGCTAAAACGTTCTCTCTCTCACAAAAAGCATTAACAGATTCTATATTAAAAATTTTAATTACATATAATTGTAATTACTTTAGCAATTAAGTCAAATCAAGTATCACTTAAGATTTAAGTAACTATTTAATTCATATGAGTTTAATATAATTACTGCATTTTCCACAGACTCAAATGATAAATAATAATTAACTATTGGAATTGAATTGCTTGAAATACTGGTAATTAAAAAGTTAACTATGAAATTACATTACTTTTTGTCGAAGAGAAAGGAATAAAGAAATATCTTCTTTATTTTTTGTTGTTGTTTGTTTTAGTTATCAAACAAATAAATAATTATGTATTGTATATTTTTTTTGTAATTGATACTGGTAATGGTAATTGGTTATAACAAATTAAGTACTCAATATAAGAGTCAATATAACCCATTCAAGGTAAGAGAAAGAAAAAAAAAAACGAAAGGAAACGAAACGAAACAAATCCATAAACTGGTCAACCAAACAGACCAAAGAAGCCTTCTGACTGAAAAGGGATTTTTTTTTTTTTTTTCATTCTTGCTTCTACTTTTGCGTTTGCTTTTGCAGCTGTTGCCGCATTTTGTTAACGAGTCCTAAGCTGGCCAATACCCAGAAGGAAGCAAACAGCTGAATAGCAACATCAAGCAATACTCAGAAGATACGGATCCAAACTCCGTGCGACTACGAGGACAACATTTCTATTTGGCCAGTCGAATGTGCAATTAAATCGGCCCCGAGCTCCACTCTATTTGTGTCTGTGTGTGTGTGTGTGCGTCTGTGTGTCTGGGATTCTTTTCTCGAGGCAAGAACTTTGACCCAGACACACACACACAGACAAGGCACAGGCACAGGCACAGGCAGGGAGACAGTGCGGCTCGATGGCTAGCTGGCTGGCTGGCAGCCAGGACAGGTCAGGACATTTTCATTAATTATGCCCCGAACCTGAGGTTGTCTTAACATTCCCTTGTTACCACCATACCCAATACTCCCCCCTCCCCATTGACCCCTTGTCATCCTCTCATCAATCTGAACTTACCGTGCAAAAAGTTCGTTGAGCAGACGCACCAATTCCTCGGCCGTGCACTGATCCGAGAGGCTTGTGAAACCGCAAATGTCCGCAAAGAGAATGCTGTCAAAAAGCAAAAAAAATAAAGGAAAAACATTGAAGAAAAGTTTAAGATGAAGGCGGGTTAAAAAGAGAGGAAAAGTGGGAGAGAAAGAGAAAGAAAGCAAGCAAGCAAGCAAATGTTAGGAACGTTAAGGAAAAAGATGGTAAATACGCATATTACAATCTGCGGTTGACTCTGTTGTGTCTGTCGATGTTGATAAAGTCAGTGACGGGCATAGTTTTTGGACCATATGCGTTATATGTGCATACATACATACATACGATGTTGTGGTATGTGCGTGTGTGTGTGTGTGTGTGTGACTTCCACACAGCTGCTTCAATGGAATTTTTTAATATATTCAACTAAAAAGAAAGCCACAGCCACACAGTTTATGGTATCAGCAAGAGGCTTTAAACCTTTAAGATTCTTTACTTCAAAACTGATAACTGTCAATTTTTTAAAGTATATATTTTTCAACCCCAAAAGAAATTTACATCTTACTTTTTCCTTCGTTTATTCATTCTACATACAGTGGAAAATCCTTTTTCGCTTAGGTAGAAAATGACGACAGCATCACATTAGCAGAGTTTCCTTTTTTTTTTTTTTTTTTTTTCTTGTTGATTTTACGACTCGTAACTGAGAACGGCTTAAGGTGAGGCTCAGCGCGTAATTTAATACAAAACGAAAGTTGAAATAAAAAATTACTAGCAACATTTCAATACTCTAAAAAAAAAAGCAAGCCCATTGAATGAAGTTTCTTTTTTATTATATTATTTTTTTAAATTTATTTTTAATCTTTGCCTTTTCCTACTAGTTCGTTTTACTAAAAGAGTTTGCCATTTGGCTGATTCCTTTTTTCGATTAAACTTACGTTACAATTTTTATGGGTTTACAGGCTTAAAGATAGATATATCCGTGATATATTGCCAAAGACTTTTCAATTTACTGCAAAAAGCAGTAAAATTTAGTTTTTAGATGCGGTAAAAATAATGTTACCCATAATGTTTGGAATTGTAAGTTTTTTGTTGATACTTTAACTTAAAACAAAGACTAATGCATTTTTTTATGGTTTAGAAAATGTTTTTCCTAATGCTGAATGAAAATTAAATACATACATACTAACACACACGCACACACACACACACACACGTATATATAAATGTATATTGTATGTGTATTTATATATTATATTTCATGTGAAATCAATCAATGTATCATCAATCTAACATAAGTGGCAGCCACTTATTTGCTTGAAAAGAAAAAAAGAAAGAAAGAAAGAAAAAAAAAAAAATAAATAAATAAAACCAAATATATTTCTCATGCAGAGTACACAGAGTTTCGCCTTTGAAGACAAGACCAGAAAGAACGAAAGCAAAAAAAAAAATAATAATACTGAACGCAAACAGGTGCCCCCAAAAGTATGCTTTATTATGCTTCGCTAACTGCGCTGAATGTTGTGGAGAATGTGGGTGCGTGTGTGCCTTGCCCTGTGACTGTGCATGTGTTTGTCTGGATGTGGGTGTGGGTGTGGGTGTGTGAAGACAAGAGTCAGAGATGGTAAGCAGGATGAGGGAAGCAAAAGAGTTGTGCAGTTTTTTTTTCTTTCTTTCTTCTTTTTTTTTTGCATAAAAATTCATTGCTCACGTTACACACTCTGGCAGGCAGGCAGACGATTGCCGGCGGGACAGACAGACAGACACACACACACACACACACACATTCAGACACAGAAAGACTCTCAGCTGAACAATTTATTGACTTTGCATGCAAATAAATTCACACTTCACACACACACACACGCACACACACACCCACATACACAGAGACATACAGTCGGTTGTTGTCGTTGTAGTTACTCTCACCTGACATTCTCATGCCTCTGTATGTAAATCTTATGAAACTGTGTGTCACGTGGCTGGCCCGCAATATCGTCCTTCATCTCCATGGCAACATGACGGGGCAGGACAGAGAGTAGCAATCGTTCCTAACGAGAAGCAAGTACAAGAAACAAGAACAACAGTAACAACAAGTTGAAAAATCAAATGTGCAAAAAATTTATGGCATGGGAAGCAAAAGAATTGGGTTCCAAAATAAAAGCATAAACCAGTAAACAACAAAAAATATATACATACATACATACATACATACATACATACATATATATGTATATAAATAATAATAAAAAAAATCGGTATATATGTATAGTATTTATGTATTTATATCAGTGGCGTAGCCAAAAATATATACATATATGTAGGTATATATAAAATCTCAGGCCATAACTCAATTAAATCGAAAAAGATCTCAAAGACATTAAATTTAATTAAATAATGTGTTTGCGGCAAAAGGAAAAATATTTATTCCTAAAGGTATTAAAATTTTCATTTTGAAAACGATTTAGCAGATAAACATAATGGGAGGGACTAGCTTAAAGGTGGGAATGTGGGTAGGAAAACCTTTTTCAATTTATATTGATAAATTAATCAATATTTAAATTGTTTAATGGAAAGAAGATTCTAAAATAAAGATATCGAACAAATTGTTAAATTTTACTAGTTTGTATTTTTGAGAATTTCCTTTTGGGTCCCCTCTTTTTGTTTTTTATAATGTATAGGAATACATTCCGCCTTTGCGTCACGCTGACACAGTGACTGACTGACTGACTGACAGACAGTCGAAGAAAATGGCAAAAAGACTTTGACTAAATTATTTTACACGCCCAACATGATGCGTAGGCAGGTCCTTTGTTCTGTTTATCGTTTTATTATCATCATCATCATCATCATCATCATCATCATCAGCAACATCATCATCATCATCATCATCATCATCATCAGGAACATCATCAACCTCATCAAAAGGCAAGTCTTCATCATTTGCCCCGCTGACTTTCATTTCTTTGATGCACTTGTTTTTTTTTTTTTTTTGTTTTTTAAGAATTGTTGTTGTTGGTTTTTGATGTTGTTGTTAATGTTGTTGTTGATGATGTTGACGATGGATATGTTGATGTGGGTAAATAGCAAATAATGCCGTGCTAAATTGTTGTTACCTGCTGTTGATTCTCTCGCTGGGTTCTCAAACGGGCCTCAATGCATTGACGTGTCTCTATGAAGGCCTTACGCTGCGCCTTCTCTTTGGGCCAATGCGTATAAATGCCGGTCAAATTGGCCAATACCAATGCCACTGATGTGCACAGCAGCTGCAAAATGGGATACAGAAGAGAGAGAGGAGGGAGAATATTGAAAGAAGAATGATATAATGGAAAGCATTAATGACATTAAGATATAAATACAATAAAATGGCAGTTATGATTCCAAAGAAGACACAAAAACAGAACAAGACAGGACAACATAGGACAGGACAGGACATGACAGGAGAGGAGTGGAGAGGGGAGAAGGGGAAAAGGAGAGACCAGGAAGAGACACCAGAAGGACACAACTGGCCTCTTGGGTGGCAGCTCAATTTCATTCAATTTTGCGGCAATTTAATTTCATTTATTTATGTTTTTCCTCTCGCTAGGCGTTGCGCAGACACGTGCCTGCCAACAACTGTGTCCGCCTACTTTCCACCTACATTAATTCCCATACCATTCCCCACTCTTTCTCTCTTTCTCTCTTGCTCTCGCTCAATTAAAGCTAACTGCCTTTGTTTGATGATAAAATTAATTTGTCTTCTGTGTGGAGAAGAGGGTAGGGGGGAAACCTGTTGATAGACAATAAAATAACAACCATTTAACGTTTGCACACACATTTTTTAAACATTGTTAATTTGCAATCGTTCCCGTTTTCTCTCTGTTTATATGTATATATCTATATATTTCTATCTCACCTCTTGCCAGTGTAGTGTAGTATTGTCAACCTCAATCAATTCCAAATCATTCTGTTCACTGGTTGTGTATCTAACACAGGTGTAAATATGTGCAGCACTCAACAGGATGCCACCGATTAGAGCTTCTCGTAAACGCAGCGGCAACATTGTATATGTCATATAGATGAGGACAATGCAACAGGAGCTGCCATTAAAGGATTTGCTGTAACAAGAAATAATAGAAGAGAATATTTTTCATATACTCAAGATAAATTATGGTCGATATTTGAAATAGGATAAAATGCTCTTTATATATATATATATATTGTGGATTGGCAATGTATTTTCACTCCTTTCTCCTTACTGAAAAATGACAGCTTTTGTGAAAATCTTATTAAATGTATAAGGACATACATCCTTTATACATTTAAATCTCTTAATTACCAAATTTTTACTTTTATTTAAAATCCTTTATAATATCCATCTATATATACATATTCTTTCTGCCTTTATTTCTTATAATATTGCGTCAATATAGCAAACAACAAACAAAATGGTGTTAATAATAGCCAATTAATTAACTTTTTGTTTGGTATGTTTAATTGCCTTTTTCTAGCGTTAAGGATATATATGTAAATAAATGAACGAAACCAGAAAGAAGTTTTGATCCCTTATAAAACAGCTGTTTTTGGTATAGCAAAATGTGTGTGTGTGTATGGGTGTGTGTATGCATGTGTGTGTGTTACAGCACTCAGGACGTTGCCCTGGAATTCTTTCGATTTTTTTTTCTTTTCTTCCCCATTAGAATTGGGTAAGCAATTAGCGAGCCGTAAATGATTAATTTTCTGGCTGCCAGGCAACAGCTGCAAAGACATACCCGTTAACATCCCCCAACACACACACACACACACACACACACCTCTGTCAGTCTCTCTTTCTTTGTGTGTGTATGTGTATGTGTATGTGTGTGTATATATACTAACCTGGGTTGCATGGCATAGCTAACAACAATTTCAATGGCCAGAAATGTGCCCAAAATGACATAAGATACAAGCACAAGAAATATCTCATTCATTGCTGGCTTTGACAATATGCAAAGGAGAACTAAGAGAAGAGAAGAGAAGAGACGCAAATGCATATATAAGATTATATATATATATATATGTACTTATATGTAAAGAGGATGCAAAGTTTATATAATTACAAACTAGTATATACATATATTGATAAATATGTTTGTATATGGAAAACAATTGGAAATGAAGGGAAAATTTATGTTACTCACATGCATAGACAATGCCACAGATTAGCATCACAATGAGAAAAATCAACACAGACTCATCAATTTGCGTAATCACCGATGATAGAATGTGCGCGTAGTAAGTCAATGAAGTGTCCAAATTATCATCAACATTGGATGACGATGAGGAGGAGGAGGATGAGGAGGAGGAGGAGGTGGAGGAGGAGGAGGAGGTGGAGGATGTATTCTTGAACACTTCATCACGTTCGCTGTTAGAGTTATTGTTGTTGTTTGGATTGTTGTTGTTGTTGTTGTTGTTGTTGTTGTTGTTGTTGTTGCTATTGTTGTTGCTCTTGTTAGTACTGTTACTGTTACCGTTACTGTTGCTGTTGCTGTTGATTTTGTCAGTGTTCCATTGGTGGACAAGCGGCGTATACGTAATGCGTTTAATGCCATCAGCATTGGCATTGGAGACATCGTCATCGTCATCCTCATTGTCAGCATCAGCATTCAGTCGGGCAATGTCAACAATCAGTTGAGCCTTCTTCTCCATCTCCATCTCCATACCCATACCCATACCCATACCCATATCCAGTTCCATGCCCATCTGTTCCTGTTCCTGTTCCTGTTCATACTCATTCTCATCCCAATTCTGGTTACGTTTTGTTCGCATTCTGTATCTGAAATTCAGATTGAGAGTAACATATATTTACACACACACACACACACACACACACACACTTCTATATATATATATATATATATATGTACATATATAACTATCCATCTTGTTGTTTTGATAAATATTTATATAGGAATATATCTAAATGTAAATGAAACAATCCCATCAATTGATAACATTTATTAGCTTCCTTTCATTCCGCTTCAATTTGTCATTTCATTGCCTCAGATATTTACACACACACAATTTCAACACATTCTTTTACCCATTTGAAAGCAATGTGAAAGTAACTACAATAAAAACACACACAAAGCAAACATTGCATAAAGTTGTAAAAATAATTATAAAGCATTTTAGTCAAACAATTTCTCAACATAAATTCCAACAAATTTATCGTAAAAACTTTTACAGGGTCGTAGTCAAAAGCATTTTCTTCTTTCGAAAGGGGGAGACGGGGAAAGTTAAAGTTAAAGTTAAAGTTAAAGGCTTTAAAAAGCATTTATTTTAATAGTTAATGGAAATTAATCGATTTTAATCACCTTTCAACCATAACGAAAATATTAAATATGAAGTAGAAACTTTAAGGTAAAGAAGAAACTATAGATTTAGGAGATGAAGGAGTATATACGTATATATTCCTATTTCACTATAATTCAGATTGGAACTTTAATATATTAATAGCATATCTAATCATCTATGAGACCTAAATAAATATATTTTTTTGGTAT
This sequence comes from Drosophila sturtevanti, assembly GCA_018150375.1. Lineage (NCBI taxonomy): Eukaryota > Metazoa > Arthropoda > Insecta > Diptera > Drosophilidae > Drosophila > Drosophila sturtevanti. Next base: position 1,414,121 of record JAECWJ010000688.1, on the reverse strand, counting down.
TATTTTCCATCATATATTTTTCATAATTTTAATTTTTAAATTTATTTTAAAGCTAAGTCCATTTCGTTTTCAACTTTTGCTAAAAAAAACAAAAAAACTAAATTCGGGATATTTTTAGATTTCTTTTTAAAATTAATTTTCCCTCGTATGCCAACCCCCCTGATTATTTTAATAATTTTCCTCGGCTTCTGTCCTTTCAGTTTTCGTTTCGCTTTCAATTTATGTTGGCAGAAAGTTTTCACTTTAAGCCGTAGAAGTTATTCCATGATTTGCTTTGGTTTGATTTACAAACCTCAAAATGTCTATCAAAAATCATAAAATTTAAGTTCGCCTTCTGGTTGGACAGTAGGTCGGTCTGTCGGTCTGTCGGTCTGCCAGTTGTTCACTTGATGACGACGACGGTGACGGTAGCGGCGGCGGTGGCGGTAGCGTTGGCTGTCAAAATGCCAAACGCAAAAACCGATAACCTAACCCAAAAAAGCAGCCTAAATTCCCAAACCCTAAACACTAAATCATCAATCCTATGGCTAGGATGATGGCTGCTGGTTTGCTGGTTTGCTTGTTTGATGGTCGCTTACCTGGTACGATATGGGGAATGTTGCTTATAGCGATGCTTGTGGAGTCGCCGTCGATAATGTTTCCGTTTTTGCCTTCTGGTCCTGCCATCGTCGCGTACATTATCATCGGCATCCATATCCGCATTCACATTCACATCCATATCCACACCCATATTCACATTCACATCCACATCCACATCAACATCAAAATCAACAAGGTCGCGGTTGGACTTGAAATTCCTGCCATTGGCAATTTGTTGAACGTTTGTTGGCGTCGTTGCGGTTGCCGTTAAGTTCCCACTGACCATGGAAGATGGCATGGTGTTGAGTGGTATAAATGTGGAATTGGCAGCGGTAGTGCCATTCATGTCCAGATAGAGGCTTTCCATTTTTATTGCATATGATGATGATGATGTTGACGACAACGTGGCAGAGTTTGTTGTAAAAGTTCGTCGCAATTGCAATGTGGTAAAAACTATGTGAGTGCATGATAGGGCCAAAATGAGTGCCAACAAAAGGGCCAAAATGTGCGTTGTGTTACTTTGATTCATGCGCAAAAAATACCGCTGATATAACATTTCCACCTTAACAAAGAAAAGACCAAAATCAAAGAATTTTTATATAATATTAAATTGAAAAAGACCTTACATATATACATATTTTAAAGTAATTAATGTTTAACCTGACATTCCTATATACTGTGTGTGTACGTACATATATATATATATCCATAAAATTATTAAAATGTCTTTGAAAAAGAAAAAGAAAGGAAATATTTCTCATATATTAAAGACAGACAGACACATATTCAAATTAAATTGAAGAACTTTATTTCTTAAATATATAAGAGAATTAATAGCCTGATATGTTTGCGTGATATTTCCTTAGAGTCTCTTACTTAATAGATTAGCTGAATGATATGGGATATCGCATTGAGATTTATTTACTAACATCTCTCTCTCTCTCTCTCTGTTTCTTCAATATATTCATTTATATGGAAACAAATCAAAAGATTTAAATTATTCTCTATCAATTTATGTTCCCCTTTTGCCTACATCATCTTTAAATGTATGCTCATTGATTCCTTTTGATAGATAGATTGAAATATACCCATTTGTTGTAGAGTATACGAAAAGAGAACAATCACGCAACCACGAAAACTTTGTGCAAAGTTTCGTCAAAAAGGATTTTGAGTTAAGCTTTACTTTCTTTACCCATTTGCTCCTTTTTGCTTAAGCTACTTACCTGAAGATTCTTAAACTGATGCGTTGAACAGAGACGCAAGATGATGCGATTCAAGCGAAACCAAAAGGATATGCTAGGACTAAGTGCTCCACCAGCACCAGTTCCACCTCCCGCAGCACCACCAACTCCACCACCAGCCGAATTAGTTGAATGATTTGCTTCAACATTGGCATTAGATTCACCTGTAGAAAATTGAAAGCCATAAGAAGCCAAAATTGAATTTTGTGGTAATGTGAGACAAAATTCATATAAATATGCATTAGCTTTATGTATGTATGTATCTATGTGTGTATGTATGTATGTGTGTATGTTCATACTTATGTATGAGCCACAAGGCAGAACATAAAGCCAGAAATTAATTAGACTGTGGCCAAAATCAAGCTGTGCTTAGGATTGCTAACCACATGAATCTCTTTCCCTTACCCATCACCATACCCACTTTCCTTTCTTCTTTTACCCATTTCGTGTGCCTTTCCATATCAACAGAGAGAAAATAATTGCAAATTGCAATTTACAATTGTTAATGCGAGCCTATTTACAGTTGGTTGAATGCATTACGAGATTTGAATGTTAATTTTATGCATTTTATGAGTGTGGTCGGTCGACTGAGCCTCATCATGGACCAGTGTTGGTCAACGACAGTTCATGCATTATGAGATTTGCATGTTAATTTTATGCATTTTATGAGTGTGGTCGGTCGATTGAGCCTTTGCATGGACAACCGAGGCTAGATCAAAGCTTCACTTGACCAGTGCTGGTCAACGACAGTTCATTAAGGCAATCGTGTTGGATAAAAGCAATTAATGAATTGATTGAAAACTGTTGAATGATAATGAAAATTAATCATTAAACAATATGTCAAATTTTAAATATAAGTATATCGCCAAATAAATCTCATTATTGATATTGCTTTTAAACACCAGTGTTGTTAAATGGGCCAAAGTTTTAAAATAAATAAATACAAAAGGGGATTTAACTGACATCTATCAATATTGGGTAAGTGAACTTAACTAAACTATGAACATATTTCATACAATAGCCAAAAACTTTCTATCTTTATCTCTTCCGCTATATTTCTTTATCTCTGTCTCCTTCTTAACTCCCATTGAAATTCACTTAACGTCTTATACACAAACACAAATACATAATATTTATATATGTATACATATATATTTATTTGTGTGTTTGTGACGTGTGTGTGTGCGTGTGCGTGTATGTGTGTATAGGTATATATTTGTTCGACTTTTCTAACGTCATCATCGTCGACATCTTTAACATTATTTTCTACCATTGACTGCGTCTGACATTTTATAAAGAAAAACGTTGAAAACGAAGAGGCAGAAGGAAAAATTCAAGAAAATTGTGATTGAGCAATGGGAATGAGAGGGAGGTCGTGGTGAAGGGAGGTGGGGTTTTTGAAGAAAATAAAGCAACAAGCAACCTTGATTCAAAATGCAACACACAATGCCATAAAATGTTGTATTGTAAAATGTAGAATGTCAGCCAAATCGGCATATTAAAATCATTCAACTGTCCCTTCACTTTGACCCCGCATCTACCGCATCCACACCACCAGCCTTTTATTTGTTGCTCTTGTTGTAAAAGTGACCACAATGCGAACCGCAAACAACAATCGAGAGTATGGTAGAAAAAAAAAAAAAAAATAAAAGGGAAATGATGATGCCGTGTGAAGGGGGGCATAAAAAGGGGGAATAGGTTGTGGGATTTACTATAGAAGGGGGATATATGGGAGGCGGTAACACAACATACGCACATCTGAAAATATGTTTTTATATGCATCAATAAATAAATGCCAAACGTGATTATGTAAATTTTCTATAGAAATTTGCGTATATCAAAGGCAACCCCATTGCTTTCATAGGAAAAGTAAATCGGAAAAAAAGAAGAAGAAGAAAAAAAAAACGAAAGCAGAAAAAAAAGGGCAAAAAGAAAAACTAGAGAAAACGAAGAAGGCACAACAGGCAGCAGGCAAACGACCAGGCAATAGCATAGCTCACATCACGTTTAGGGGCTAAGCAAAGGGGCAAAGAAGTAAGAAAATAAGAAGAAGAAGAAGAAAAAAGAATGAGAAAGACAAAATCCAAAAGGAAAACGGAAAAAACACACACCAACACACACATACACACAGACATTTTGTATGAAATGTGAGAGAAATGCCAATCTCTGAAAATGCGATGAAGACTGGGCAACAGAGATTCGGAGACTAGGGCGTCTGGGAGACTAAGCTTGAGAGGAAAGAAATAGCCTCGTCAAATTCAATATGACAATGACAATCAACTTGTGACATTTGAGGCGTTGTAAGAGGGGTAGTGGGGGGGGGGGCTACAGTTTGATGTGGGGATGAGACATGCGTGTTGGCATTTTTATTGCCCCTTAGTCCTAGCTAACGTGTCCATCTAACGAGCTGAATAGAAGATGTTGGAGTCCATTACCAGCTAATCGCAAAAATGTTTACTCGCTTCCCACTTTTCTGCACTTATTGTATATACATATATATGTACATACATATCTCTCTCTCTCTCTCTGTCTATCTTACTTCTTATTCTCTTTGCTGACTGTCTCTTTCTACTTACTTTGCTGCAACAGCTGGGCCTCATCACGTTGATAGATCATGGGACTGTGGCAGGTGGAACTAGAGTTTGTTGAATCAATGGACTCATCTATGTTACAGCGAGTGATGCCAGCCTGAAAATAAAAGAAATAAACAAAAACCACAAAATAAAAACTATTTAAATTTCGTGTTAGCATGAAACCAGAAGCTTAAGACAAAAAATATACAAAGATTTGAAAAACAATTCTTTCTAATAAGAATCGTTTCTTTTTCAAAGACTTTTCGCATAACAAATGAGTGTGCCGAAAGCCTCGGTTCTACTTGTATATTAAAACTTTCATTTAAATTCTGATAGTTGTCAAATAGATGTAAAAAAACTACTAGGACAGAAACGGTTTCTCCTCAATTTGGTTGGCTCTCTAGAACCGTTAGCGGTTTTTAAAGTAAGTGGCAGTTCGACATCTCTGAATTTCATATTAATTAAATGACTTTAAACTTTTCGTATGCAATATATATTAAGGTTTATCGTGCCATCAAAAATGAGCAATTTTTTTTAACATTTTATGTTGCCCTTATAAGTATGCAATGGTTAAATACAATTGCCACTAAACGTTATTTTCACTTACACACAAATACACACACACACACACACACACATTCCACCAGCATCAGCAGCAGCACATACACAATTGTCTTTCTATCTCACTCTTTTCATGTGTATTGGTGCATCCCCGCGGCATTTTTAAACAAATTGCCAACCGTTTGTATTCCAGAGTTGCCAGAGTTCCTTTTTTTTTTTTTTTTCTTTTGCTAAACTTTTTCAATTGACTCTTGACAACGAAAAGCAAATACCAACCCATCTACTCGCACCTACACTGATATACAGGCACGCACACACACACACACACTTACATTTACATTTACACAAACACACACACACACACACACACACAGCCACATGGTTGTAAAGTGGCCCCTTGTGCAAGTTGGCATTTCACTTTCACAAATGTATCTATGTATATGTAGGATATTTTGGAAGGACATTGAATGTTTTGCTGGCCACTTGCAGGTGTTAACTTTCTATGAAAATCAACCCAAAGGGACATCTAAAGACTCCTCCTTCAAAATGCAACTCTATAGTTCGCTCCTATGCATACAATCCAAGAGAATTAATTAGGTTTGCAATAAATTTAACATCAATATACTTATATAAGTATAAAAGGAAAATTGATGCTGTAACGAAATGAAATTTGAACGGAAATGAAATGTTAATAATAAATCGACAGATATTTCTATAGAATAGGACCGACCCTATGACCCAATCGGAGTACAATCAATTGAAATAGAATTCCCAATGATTTTTCAGTGTTAACTCGTAAATTGCTTTACACTGTTGGTATAAAAAAAATAAGTTGAGATTAACAATTGTTAGAGCTATGTATGTAATATTGTCCCTTTATTTGATAGTTAATTGTATTTTAAATTTAAATGCCACCTGCTGCTGATGCCTTTGGGTGCTTTGGCTGGTATTGTAGCTTATAAACCAAATCAAATTAAATATTTAAATCCCCCTTCAATCAATGGCAAGTCTGCCAGCGACATTCTGTCCATTAGGTGCGTAAATTAATTGAGGCTACAATCCTAATCCCCACCGCAACAACCAACGCGTGCCCATTCCACTCAATTCCATTTCAATCAATGAGAAGATTCATTCTCATTCTCATACTCATGCACATTCTCAGTCTCATTCTCATTCTCATTCACTCATCTCAGTTTCTGTTGGGGACTGACTACTCACCGCAATCAAACTGCTGCTAACCATGGCCTTGCCTCCCTTGGCATTTGTATTAAAATGTTCGATCACCTCCCAATTGGATTTCTTGGGTGTTGATGGCTGTGTTAGCGCTTGCTGTTGCTGATTTGAGATGGATGATGGTGAACCAGCTCCACCCGCTCCAGGACCTCCAATTCCACCACCACCACCGCCACCACCACCACCTGATGACTGACCAGGTACATGCAATTCCATGGAGGTTTGCGTGCTGCCACCGCTACCGGCCTGTTTCAATGAAGCCGACCGGCTAAAGAACTTTCTGTGCTTATTTTCCTAAACGTCGAATGAAACGAATCAAAATGTATGGATGGGAAAGGAAAGGGGTGGCAAGTGTTAGGAAATGATTGGTATTTGTAGGTCAATTAGCTCACCTCTTTACTGGCTGATAAACCGATTCCAATTCCTCCACCAGCAGCAGTTGCTCCTATGCCACCACCGACACCACCACCACCACCATGTCGCATTCCCCTGAGGGAAAGTCGCTTCGACCATTCTCGTTTCTGGCTTTCTGATGACAACGAACGAAAGATGTGAGTGGCTGCTCCCCCACTTCCTCCGCCAGTGGCACCTCCTGCTCCAGACGTCGAGCTCATTTCTGTAAAGAAAATTGATTTTCATTTTACATGTTGAAAAGGAGAGCGCGCTAATTTCTAAACAAATTGCCAATTTTTGCGCTCGACAGCAACAGCAGCAGCAGCGGCGGCAACAGCGGCAGCAGCGGCGGCAGCGGCGGCAGTGCTAGCGCTTGGCAAAGCAGCGACAGCCAAAATGGCATTAAAACAATAAATTCGATTTTACTTTCAAGCCAAAAACAAAAACTGACAATGCCAATAAATATATCGTATCGCAACGTATCGTATCTACTTTTCTCTAAGGCCCGGCCCACTTAACTTGCACGAAATGCTTTTCAGACACGCAAGACCCCAACAACAAAAACAACAACAACAACAACAACAGCGAATAAACCGGCAAGAGGATTTCGTTTCCTTCTTCTTTACTCTCTTCTTGTGTTTTCTTTTTTTTTTTTTTGGATTTTTTGTTTTTAGCCAGGACCTAAGGCTTTGAAATGGGCTTTATCCAATTGAACGAATTCTATATACACTTTCCACATACACACACAGAAAACTTGATCACAAGAGGGAAAAAAGAAATCCATAAGTGGAATATATGTGTAAGATCGGGTAAGTTTAATTAACTATTCTGACTCAAAAAAAAAACCAAAAACAGAATTATATATATAAGTATTATTTGGATTATAGAAAATGAAATATCATTTGCTTTAATGACTAACAGGATCAAAATTAATATACATATGTATATAATAATTATAAATAATATATATATATATATATATATATATATTGTATATATTATAATAATAATAATTATAAATACATACATAGATAAATCATGAATTCGGTGTAGAATTCCCAATGTTAATTAATTGATTTGTTTTCGTATTTTAACTAAACGTATAATTTATAGCAAACTATAAAAATAAATGGATATCCTTTAAATCTTTAATGAATTTTCGAGGAATATAAAACTTAGATAATTATTTCAATTTAAAGCATAAATTTTTAAGGCAAATAGTCTTAGATATGTATTTAAATATTGAGGGAATTTCCCTCACATAATGAGGATCCAATAAGATTCTATATGGCAACTGTAAGACTCCGTATTCCTAAAAGTATATGCTTCGTTCTGTTTCTCTATTAGCTTTACAGTAAAAAAAAAAAAAAAAAAAAAAAAAAAAAACTGTGCCACAGACAAAAACAACAACAACAACAACAACAACAACCAGAAACAAGAATGAGCCAGGCGGCAAGAAGCTTGGAAAGGAAGCAACTTTCCTCTACTTTTCGTTTATATTTTGGGACTGGGGCAAAGTCTTAAAGCCGAAGTCAGGTCGCTCCATTCCTTGCCAGTTGCCGCTGTTGCTCTTGCTGTTAGTGCTGTCTTTTTGTCGGCTTTTGTTTTTGGCCCAAAGGCCGCAAAAAAAAAGAAGAAAAAAATGAAGAAAACAAAAAATAAGCAAGAGGTGTGGCAAATTCAAGGGGAAGAGTCGGCGGCTATGCTGAACGGTGTCTGAATGGTGGGTTAGTGGGTTAGGAATTGGGGAAGGCTCAATAAGTGGGTGGATGAGGATACACAAGTGCCCGGCCACCGGCATAAATATGTCAAAAACACAATGCGCCGTGCTATAAACAAATTGTTTTGTTGCCAAAAAAAAAAAAAAAAAATCGAAAAAAAAAAAAAAAAAAAACGAACGAATGAAAATTGAAAAATTGAACAAAAAAGAAAAATGGAATGGAAATGAGTACAATGAACAGAGACAGAGAGAGAGAGAGAGAGAGAGATAGGGCGAAAGAGACAGAGACGACGAGCAAACCAGGTGCCTATTGAATTACAACTGTCAGCGGATAATTGTGAAAAGTGGGAAATACACAAATATATATATATATATATATATATGTAGGTATATAAAAATCATACCTTAACAGCCATGTGGAAGTTTTAATACTCTGGATAATTTCCACCTACATCCATTATATTCTTTTGATCTTTATATTATTAAAGAGAGTATCAATAATTTAACCCTAGCCACAATAGAAGAAATAATATAAAAGTATAATCTGCAACAATTTATCTATCAATAAAAATCATTAATATGCCAGACATAAAGTAAACGATAATATATACCTACATATGTATATATAGTTTCATATACATGTTTGTGCGATTTGATAGAATTTTATTTTCTTAAAACAAGATTTAAGGGTTTCAAATTGAAGCTGATGACCATTATTTAAATCGATAAATTAACTTTTAACATCAAGTTGCCCTCTTCGAAATTCAACAAGCATATAGCAAAAAATGAAAATGGACAACAAAATGATTTCGGATATGTAGGTATTGAAAAATGTATTTTTCGTAGAAAATGAAAATTTTTTCATGAATCAGTTCAAGTTCCCATTCAATGGGAAATCATTTGGAAAAATGTTCATTTTTGGTTTTTGCCCATTTAAATGGAAATTTTGTACCACACGCAGAGACCAGGGCAGTCAGACAGACATAAACTGACAGACCGACAGATAGATAGACAGACTATAGATAGATAGACAAATCGTAATATAAACTATATCCATATGAATATATGCACATATATATTTCATAAAGTATTTCAAGTATTTTTAATTGAATTTCATAGACGAAGGCGCAAAAATTCAATAATGAAACATTTGATCATTTCAAATTGTTTATACATTTTACAAAGGCTTTCATGCATATACTTATCAATTTTCACATCGTTTCAACAACATAAGGAAAAACTGAATGCTATAAAACAGGCTCTCTGTCTCTCTATTTCCCTCTGGCAATATTTTATACCTTATTCTAATTTTTTTTTTTTTTTTTTTTTTTTTTACCTTAACACTCCTGGAAGCGTGTTGAGCAAAAACTAAAAACTGAAGAAAAAAATTTGTAGTATAAAAAGTCACTAAAGGAATTTTGTTGTAAAAAGTTTTCTTGCATTCGGTAGTGGAGCTCGTATATATATATATATGTATATATACTCGTATATGTAAAGTGTACATAGAACGGCAAGGAAGTCGGGTGGAATAAGATGCTCATACTTGAACCTTTAAACCGACTTAAACGCCCACGCGCCCACATATGCCAAATAGTTCATAGTTTCTATGACAGGAAGACAACAACAACAACAACAACAACAACAACAACAACAACAACAACAACAGAAGACTGACAGATAGACAGTAGCGGTTGGCGGTTGGCGTTTGGTGGTTGGCAGTACAAAGGAATGTCGGAGGGAAAACCGGAAAATTTCTCACTCATAAATGTCAGCATCAAATAGGCTTAGCACTTGGTATTAAATATTTATGGCAAATATCATGATGATATTGGCGCGGGGTGCGGCGATACTTTTAAATGTCACATACAGAATATTCATGGCTCTTTAAGCCTCAACTCAACTTGACAAACAATCGCAAAAATCAAGTAGCTGATTTAATTAGCTACATCACGCTCTACCCCCCACTCACCCACCCTCCACTTTTCCTCACTCATTTCCCCACACTTTTCCTCAATCTTTTACATCTATGAATAATATGTATGTGAAAGAGGAAAATGCCAAAGTCAAAGGCGTTACGAGTCATCACTTGACACCCACATCAAAGGATCGATTAAGTCTCTTGTCTTGTTTTGGTTTTCAAGTTCTACAAATCGTTAATCCAAAATATATTTATTGGAATATTCAATCAATTTAAATCCCTGATTATAGGATTAGATAAGTAATCAACAAAAAAAAATAAATAAATAACTAATGATTGGTAATAAATTTATCTGTTTTTATCTTTTCTTATTGACATGTCGTATATCCATTAACTTGGCCCAAAAAATTCAATTTAAATTTTCTAAATATTTTCGGATTACACTAAAATATTTTAACTTGCAAACGGTTAGGTTAATAGGTTTAAATTAACTTTACCATATCCATCAGTTAGTAAAGTTGCTTAGGTCTACTTTCTTTTTAAATGGAATCAATCTTTTTTTGGTTTTCTTTTTTTTTTAAAGAGCATTTCGTTATCCATCAGAATTTTCTTCTATCTACCTCTAATGTATGTGAATGTGACGAGGAAAATCCCTTAGAAAAAGCTTGTTAATCACTGTCATGTCAGCGGCTCTGCCAGGTAAAAGCCAAACAAACATTTATTCGAATACTCGACAAACATATATATGTATATATATATATATGTAGATACACCTACCTACATACACACACATATACATATTCCATACTTTTGTGTATATATCTATATCTATTCCAATGTCTCGTTTAGCTCTATAAACTGTCATACAGTTCAATGGCAATTCATTATGTTAATGGCGTTAATGGTCTGGCAAATATTGTGGACTACAACAACAACAACAAGAAAAGCCATAGCTAAAACAAAAAACAAAGTTAAAGCAAAACCTAAAACAGACAAAAACTTTTCTGCCATGTGCCAAAAATTAATAATAAAGAAGAAAAAAAAAATGTGGAAACAATATTTGATAAGCGAAGCAAATTAATGGAACAACAAAAAGGCGACATGTGTAAGTGGGACAAAACAAAGAGACAAACAGGGACAGGAGATAAGAGAGTCAGAGAGAGAGTGAGAGAGAGAGAGAGGGAGAGAGGGACCAGGATCTCCCTTCCCCAAAAACAGTGAGTTCGAAATTTAGCTACTTTTCCTTCACAATCCTCTACTGGTGGTACTTTTGTTGCTGCTTCTGTTTTTGCTTCTCATGCATATTCATTCATTAACTGGGCAAAAACAGCTGCTGGCATTTTGCTAGCATCGACTACCCACACACACACACACACTCACACACACACACTCCTCAACACCTCACCCCATCAACCTAGTCAGCACTCATCCTTCATACGCCCCTTCATCCCCTTGACTACACCCATCTAAATATAGTTACTCACTTCCACTACAAAATTTCCATATATTTTTAGCCGCAGACGAAAATTTGTTTATGTTGCCATGTGTTTTCCCTTGTTGTTGCTGTTGTTGTCGTTCTTTTTTTGTTGGTTTTGTGAATCTTCTATGCCCCACATTTTTGTCTATGCCCACCACCCACCTATCTCTCCTCCCTTTCTCTCTCTCTATATCCCTGGCCACCTACCCCCTACCTCCCTGCTAAACTCTTCAATTTTTTCTTCCATTTTTCAACATTTATTCCCATTTTTGTTTACGCATCATCATCTTTTGCTATTTGTTTGCATTTCATTTGATGCGAATAGGTGGCAAAAAAGGAATTTGCAATGGAAATTAATTCATTAGGTGAGCATGAAAAATTATACCCTTGGGATTGGCGGAAAAACTCTCCTGCTCTTATTCTCACACTCTCTCTATCTCTCTCTATCTCTCTCTCTCTCTCTCTACCTCTTTCTCTTCCTCTCTGTGTGTTTATGTGTGAATGGTAAGGGCAAGTAAATCGAAAAACAAAAAGCAAAGTTTAATGAAAAACTATATTCAAAATTTCATCTACGTTTTGTTTAACTTATAAATTTGATTAAAAACACAAAATACAACAAGAAAGCAAACACAAAAACTCAGACAATAAAAATGTTAAATGCAGTGGCATAATGAAAAATTTAACAAAGAGGGGGACTTAAATATAATCTCTATATCTATCTATCTATAATCAATTTATATTTATTTATTTCACTAGAATTTTCGGCTGAATTTTATTAACGTTAGATAGGATATATTATCCTAGTGGATATAGAGAGACAATTAAAATTTAACTGAAATTTCTTAATAAGAGAAAAGCTAAATATATAGGATAGATACCCACTCACTGATAACTAATTTTATTCAGAATTTAGGATAATTTTATTATTAAACAACTTTTGCAGAAGCAGTAGGATTTTGAGAGGATATGCAAACAGTTTTTCACCAACTAGTATATACATAGGAAAACTTTATTTCTTAGAAATATGTTTAGAGTTTGCAAGTTTGTCCTTTATTTTTATCCATTCATTCATATACATATATATATATATATATAAATATATATAGCAAGCTATCCCTTGCCAAGACACTGCCTCTGAACAATATTGAATATGAAAAGTAAACAGAATATTTGTTAGCCTAAGCAAGAGAGAAAAGGAAGTAATAAGTAAAAGGCAATAAATGCCAGCAGGTTTAGTTTATTTTTTTTTTTCAAAAGGTTTCTTCAATGATGGGATTTGTGCAGGGATATATTGCCAGAAGGAGGATGCCAGGAAAATGGCCAAGATGACTTACTAATTTGTGACATGATCAAGTTAACTCGAGCCAAAAGAGACAAATTGCCTTTGGGGGCTAGGAGCATTTTGTATACAAAAGGCAAGCTTCTGCTGTTGCAACAACAACAACAATAAGAGCAATAACAACAACAACAACAACCACAACAGCAGCATCATCATCCGCATCCGCATCTGCATCTCCATCTGCATCATCCTTTTCCTCTTCTTTATTTATTTTTTCTTTTTTTTTTTTTTTTTTTTCTTCCCCGGGTGGAGCTTAACCTAGACTACGGAGGTGGCATCCCCTGATTCGTTCATTCATTGTTTTTGAGGGAGAGAGGCAGGAAAATGCATTGTGAGACAGCTAAACAAAAGTCCAACACACACACACACACACACACACACACACACACATATATCAACCTACGCCCATGCACATTCACAAAACAACCAGACCACATTTCCACACCCTTCCCCAACTCCTTTAGCTACCCACCCGTGTCTTTTGTTTGTTTTCTCCATTTCTTTATTTTGTTTTGTGTTTATTCTTGCCTTTTGAATCCATTATCCTTTATGCGTTTCTCTTTTCTCCTTTGCAGTCCTGCCCAGGACATGCCCTGCATATGGTTTTTAGACTCAATGAGCCTTTAGTTATTTTCATGTCCTTTTGCATATTTAGTTTGCGGTTAGACAACTGGCAACATGACCCCCCCTCCCTCTTGACCTCTTCTCCTACCCTTTCTCCTCTACATCCTTTCATCTTACATGCAATTTCATTAATATTATGCAAAACCAGAGGGAGAAGCAGATGCATGGGATTGCCTCAACCGTTACTTGGCACCTAAACAGAAAGACAGACATACACACACACACACACACACAGGCATATACAGAGACAGACAGTCAGACAGAACGACTCTGAGTTGGCCACAATGACACCAGCAGAACCAATGTCAAGTGGCGATTTGGCAGACAGCCAACCAGCTAGCCGGCAGTAAAACCTTCGCCTTTCAATGTCTTGGCTATGAGAAATTACAGGTTGAAGGCAGTTGCAGATGGCTTAAAGACAAGCCTATAATCTAAGGAGGTTATGATCATCAAGTCAAAAATTGTTTTAATTTATAAAAGCTCAAGATCTCTTGCGACTGCAACTGCAAATAATATTAGATTGCACCCTAATAAGAAGATCTTTTAAAATCAAACTTCAAGTCAATAAATCGAATAAAAACAAACAAAAAAATGTATTGTAAATGGCAGAAATTATCGTAAAACTAATTTAGTTAATTTTCAAATATACTTATATCTTTTGAGTTGAAGACAAAAATAACCAATAAGAAAATAATAAGTAAAAAAAATATTTAAATGATTTATTTATACTTTAAAACTAAGAGATATTAACTTTTATCGCTTAGTTTATAGTAATTAATTACTTATAGTAAATCTAAAAATTACTATAGAATACTTTTCATTTCAGATTTGTTATATATGTGATATATATGTAGTTAAAAATCATTTGAATTTGATTATTGCCACATTTACCTACTCATAATCGATTTGGTTATTGCGTTTTATTTTATCGATTATATAGAGAACACGCTTAAAGGCATTAGTTTAATTACTTATTTAGATTATTGTGCTAGCTGAATTGCTGCAGTCAATTTGCCAAACAAATTTTTTATTTCATTTACAGGCATTTGCCGTTTATGGACCAACCCCCATCATTTGCCTTGTGGCAAGTGTTTGGCCTTATTGATTTAAATATTTTTGTGGGATTTTTACAAATAGCACACACATATATGTATATACACACACACACACACACACATTTGTACATATATACAACCGCTCAACCAGCACATATAGATCGAATAGTTTATCAATTGTGCCAACTTTGCAACTTTAGCCCGATTGGCAAAAATTCGATTCGAATTTCGCATCGAGTGCATTTTGTTTTGGACTCTCTCTCGGAGCGGGTACGGCGGCGACTGCACAATAAACCACACAATTTATTATTGTTTATACATTTTACTATTTTCATTATATCGACTGCATGAGATGGGGTGGGTATTGTGGGGGGTGGGGGAGTTAGTTCGGTGGTTGTTGTTCTACATTTTCATGGGCAACACGAGAGAGTAAACAAAATGTAAAACAAAAACATTTTTCAATTCATTGTTTAACAATTTGTCCGGGTTAACAGGAAAAGGCCGTCACCATGAGCAATATTTGAGAAATTTTATTGAGTTGAGAAGGCTAGAGATAAAGATAGAGGCATACATATATATATATATATATATATATTGACTAAAATAAAGACAGACAGCTACAAGTGTGCCATATAGTGAAATAATTCGAGTGACAAGTTCAAGGACATGACCTCAAGACGATCCCATCTGCTGACCAATGGCAATACCTTCACCCGTTTTCTAATGCCCGATGGAATTAAAGCAAATTGGACTACACATCTTTTGATTTCACAAGATGAACCAAGATGAGAAAAGAGCATTTACATTGAAGAGAAAATAAAACGAAACGAAACGAAAGGAGAAGAACAACAACTTGGTCTGAATGCTTTAGATACTTGGGGCCATCCAAGGGGCAAAGGGGATGTGAGTGACGGAGGGGTTCCCTTCATTGCGTGCGTGGACTGCAAATAAAACTCGGGTTCCCCACTAATTCAGATATGACCTTGAGGGTAGTCAACTTCTTCTAGTTATAGCAGCAAAAACTCATGAATAAATTAACACACTCAACAGCTGATTGGATTTGGCTTTTAAAAGATATTGTATCTTTCATCGTTTTCTATCCTTTTACCCTTAACCATACTTATATAATCACACCCACACACACACACACACACACCAACAACTCAAATGCATATTCAATTACTAATTGGTCGAAGATATCATAGCACATATGTATAAATATATATACATATATATATATATTTGAGCATATGGATAACAAAAGCAAATCCCTGACTAGCAATGCTAATCACATGCCAACTGTCTACGGTAACTAATTAGTTACGTGTTCTAACAAATTAGCCATGAGTTCCAATCTCATGCATCAGAATTCGATTCGATTCGATTTAATTGTTACCATCCAATAAATCAATTTTAGGTGACTATTTAAACCAATAATTAAGTCTAGGAACTTTTAATTAGAAATTATGGTTATTATTAATATATATTAAATGAAAACTATATTAACAAATAAAATCAGAATTATTATTCCCTGACAATTATCATTTTACTGCAATTAAACAAAATTTTCTATAAGTATTTTTCATTCATTCTTTCACATCATTTAAATACTTTAAAAGGGAATTGAAAATGGATTAAGAACAAACAAAATTCCAAATGTTTTTAAACGAATTAACAAAAAAAAAAAAAAAACACTATCAATTGTTCTGTTAATGCTTTTAATGCTTTAACAAACGTTGATAAAATGCAACACAAATCAAATTGGGAATAAAATCTGTTAAATTGTTAACTTTAGTTAAAATTTGAATTTGTAAATCAAAAAAAAAGAGATGTATATATGTATATAGATATATATATACAATATGCACATCAGATGAGTATTTAATTTAATTTCAATGCAAATTCGAAAGGAAACACCAACCTAAAACTGGTTTAGCAACATCGATTAAATCTTAACTTGGTCATCAACTAGAGCCTAAAAACAAATTTAAATTGGATTTGGCTAAATGTACTAAACGAAATGTATTAAACTAGATGAATTTTATGTTTTCATAAGCTTCCACTTGGTTAACTATATGACATTTAGTTAATTATAAAGTTATTGCCAGAGGCCTAAGAATAACGAAACACATTTGTAATGGAGATGGAGAACTAAAACTGGAAGGATAACACCAAACACCACAGCCATCGACCCTCCAACTTGTAACACTGACACAAGATATTAAGTCATTTAGTTGCTTAACTTATGAGCTGAAAAAACTTGCTCACTGCTGAGCCGACATAAATCCACAATAATTCCAACAGATACCAAAAATTTATATATATATATATATATATATAACCAAAAAGTTGGCCCAAAATGCCAACAGAGAAATTGAGAACTGAGTGGAGTGATGTACAAAGGGGGTGGGGGGAGGGGAAAGAGAAATGTGAAGAAAGATAACATGCAATGCCAGCATAACATAAACTTTATGTTTAACTAATTGCTAAATGCTTCAGACCACAAAATCTACTACAACTACATCACCTATGCCATGCCACATCCCCCCCCACCACCCTCCACTCCCATAAATTTGCTACCAGCAACAGTCACATCCCTCTAGCATATACACATAGCATTTTTATCTCTTAACAAGGCAGGTGTATGCGTGTGTGAGTTTGTGTGTGTGTCAGTGTGTGTGTGTTTGTGTGGTGGTAACTAATTTACTAGCTCATTACGTATACTTAATAATTCAAGCAACATTTTCATATTACGCATACGCAACACTGGCAAAACGGAAATGAAACTAAACCAAAAACCAAGTGCACAGTGCACCACAAACTGACATTAGACAACGAACCAACACCAGCAACAACATCAAGTGGAACCACAGGGTGTATAGTAGATTTCACCTCCTTCCATCCTATTCAGCGAACAGAAAAAACAGAAAAAAAAAAAAACAACAACCTAACAAACACACACAAACAGAAGCCCAAAAGTTGAGTTCCGGCAGCGCAATACGAAAAAAAAAAAATAAACAACAACAACAAAAAACGCAGCTTTAGTGGTTTAGATAGACAGAGGAGAGAGGAGAGAGGAGCGTCG
This sequence comes from Drosophila sturtevanti, assembly GCA_018150375.1. NCBI lineage: Eukaryota > Metazoa > Arthropoda > Insecta > Diptera > Drosophilidae > Drosophila > Drosophila sturtevanti. The sequence goes on along the minus strand of JAECWJ010000688.1, from coordinate 1,396,323 downwards.
GTTGAGTCGATGGACAAAATGAAGCATGAGTGAGACTGTGTATATATATATGTATATGAATGCGTATGTGTGTCGTGCAACATAATTAAATAATTAAGTGCTTAGTTGTTGTAGTCGTCTGCCTTATGAATAAACTGAAATTAAAAGCAAAAGCAGTCCAAAAAAAGAAAGTTAGCAAAATACAAAAACAGGAAACAGATGAAGAAGTAACGATACGCTGTGTGCTAGAAAGAGATACAAGACACTGAAGAAGCGGCAAGGACCAAGAACCAAGGGACAATGAGGGTTCCTTTGCTTTATGTTAACTTCGGCAACACAAAATTAGAATTTATGTCTTGTATTATTTTTACATACCTTACACGAGAATGCGAGGCGTAAGTTTCTTTTTCTTTCTTTTTTTTTTTTTTTTGTTCTTATCGTTTTCTTCTTCTTTTTCTTTTTTTTTTTTTTTGCTTGTCCCAGCTTCTTTTGCTTTTTCTGCTTTCACTTTTTGCTTCTTGTGCTTTCGCTGCTGCTTTTGCTTCTTTTTCGTCGTGTTAGTCTTTGTGATGATTATTTATTTTAACATTTCGTATGCATTAAAGAATAACATTAACTTTAAAAAGCGTTCACATTGTTGCTGGCAAAATGAAATGCTTGTTTAAGGCAACGAAGAAGAAATATCTCTCAAATAATTATTATAAATATCGCGAGGGTTGCACTACAATTTTCGATTGTTATCTACGTTATGTTAAAAAGATCAAATTTTAAACTATATTTCATTTCGATTCGAATTGTTTAAATGAAATAAAGTATTATTGAATCAAAGCAATTTATTTAGTAATAATGAATGTTAAAGCAAGTCATGGTAGTTAAACATTTGAATTGATTTTTAGCGCTTAAGCTTTCTTTCTTTAAATATTGATTCTATATAGATCGAATTTTAACTTTAATTTCTCATTCTTCATATCATATCAAAATGAATATGTTTGAACTATATCATAAATATTCCTATGCGAATTTCTTGGTACAAAAATTTTTGTTCCAATGCAATTTTCAATTTCAGACAATTTTAAAGCACTCGACGCCAATAAGTATGCAACACTTTCTTTGCAAGGAATTATCTAACACACCTTAAATTACTCTCTCTCTCTCTCTCTCTCTCTCTTACTAAATTGTATTGATTTACAATTACATTTTGCCTCTAATTAAGTTTAGATTATATTGATTACAAACATGAAACGTTTGGAACAAATTTCGGGTACTGTAGGACCTTTAAAATTGATGGAAATTGAAAACATTCTCAACATACCCTCGTTGATTTGGGTCTAGTCTATCATGCTGGCTTTTCACTTCTTGAGTTCGGCGGAAAAACCTTTCCCTTTTTTTTCACACATTCTGAGCGCGAACGTAAAGAAAAATTTAAATTAAACTGATTTGTTGTGGTTACTTGGTGTTGTTGTTATTGTTGCTGTTGCTGTTGCTGTTGCTGTTGCCGTTGCTTTGTGGGTTACTTTTGTTGTTGGTTGACAGCTTTTGTGGCCAAAGGTTGGTTACAACCCAAAAAAAAAAAAAAAAAAAAAAAAAAAAAAGCGAAAGTAAAATAAAGAGGGTAAAAGCAAAGGCTTAGAGATTTGAGAGAAATTTAATATTTCAAATTTGGTTCTTTTCAATACTCTAACAGAGAAGAGTCTATGCATTAATAACAATCTGTTTGTTTAACTGATCGAAAAGAAAACTCTTAGATATTAACAATTGATCCTAAATGTTATATATGCATATATTAAATCAGTTAAGTCTCATATCAGCCATTCAAAGAAAAAACACAAACTTTTTACTGCAAATGAATACAAATCGGTGGACTATATATTAAAAAAGTAAACTATAGTTTTTTCAATGCTCATGCATATCGTAAATTATCGCAAATAATTACATAAATTGTATCGCAATTACTGTTTAAAGTTTTCCACATGATCTAAAAGTGGTTTCACTTTATTACGTATACGCCTTGTTTGATGGAAAAATATTTAATTTGTTGCTTATTACTTTGACCCGGAAAAAAGAATGATTGGAATACAAAGTGTAAGAACTGACACCAAAACTGAAATTGTTGGTAATTTGCATAGGAAATTGGAAAAACATACGAGGCAAATTTGATGGCAAACAATACAATACAGTGGCAAATAGCAAGAGTCATAAACACACGCCAACGGGACATCAACAGGACACGCCTCCAGCTCACCTCCCCACCCAACAGAGCACTGTTTTTTTTTTTTTATATTTACCGCATCGCACCAATCCCCTTTAATATCATGCCATTCACACACAACACTGATTAGGCAATCAGGCAAGAGAAATCAGCACAAATCAAAAGTCAAATTAAAAATGCAAAAATACAGAAATGATTCGACTCAAATTTCCCTCTCTTGCCTAAGCAAATGAAGCGAAAAATTAGAAAATAATGCACAAAACAAAAAAACAAGAAAAACAACAAAAAGAAAAAAAAAAAAAAAAGAATGTGAGAAAGAAAAATATTTGAAAAAATAGCAAATGAAACAGAAAACAGAAACAAATTTTTCTGTAGCTTTTGTTGTTGATTTTGTTGTTTTTTTTTTTTTGTTTTTGTTATTATTATTGTTGCTGGTGGCTCTTGAGCCGGAAGCGCTTAACAACAATGGTGAAGGATTCAGCAAGGATGCAGCCACCATCAGACAGCAGCGACGGCAGCAGCAAAGATAAATCTGCCATTGAAATCGGCTATGAATGTAGCAAACAGTAAGAGACAGAAGCAGTTAGAAAGAGAGAGAGAGAGAGAGAGAGAGGGAAAGAGAGGGGGAGAGAGAGTAAGAGGGAAAAAAGAGATGGTGATGGTGGTGGTGGTGGTGGTGGTGAGGGTAGAATGAGAGGTAAGAGGTTTTCCGTTTGGATGTGGAGAAGGTGTTTTGGGTTGCCATTGTTATTACAGCATGTAATACGCTTTGTGAGGAGATTACAATGTCTGATTACTTTGTTATTAATAAATACAAAAGCAGTGCGACACACACACGCACACATGCGCAAGAACCACACAACCAAACACACACACACACACACACACACACACACACACACACACACACACACATACACATACACAGACACAGACAAATGCAGCAACAAATCAGGCAGAATGATATAAAATGTGTGAAACGAAACCATCAACAACAAAGAGTGAAGCCATCGTGTATCAAGTGCCACGACTAACCTAACCCAAACCAACCTACTAAAATATACAATTGTTGAATGACAAATAAATAGATACATTAAATATCTATTGGTTTCATTATATACATTGTGTAAATATAACACATAGAATGTGTCAAAAAATATGTGGCAAATTGTTTGTACAAATAACCAAACAGAATCTCCAAAACTTTTCTTCCTTTTAATTCTATTGAAATAATCAGAAAAATTAAAAATAAACTAAATAATAAATACGTAAAAGATATTAATCATAATTGATTTTGATATGTTCTTTAAAAATCTTACTTGTTTTTACTATAGGTACTAACTATAAAACTAAAAACTTTAAGTTAAATTTTCAAAGATTAAATATTTCAATTTATTTCTTTTCAAAAAACTACAAATTTCAGTTTCTTTAAAAAGAAAATCACAAATTTTTAAATAAAATGAAAATAAAGAAAAAAAGGGAACCCCCTTAAAAAATATAAATAGTATGCAAATCAATACATATTTTTGGAAATTTCAGCTACTCAAAGCAATGTCATGTAATTCATTTAAAATTCTTTTTATTCATCATTCTTTTTGCAGTCCATTTAAATGAATATTAAGAATAAAGGTTTTTCTGTTTGTTTTATGTTCGAATTCATTAAAACAAAATATGAACTCATGGAAAATAAACTTTATTTAATTTGAAATTGACTTTGAATTCGGTTTTGCGTTAAGCTACTTGCCAATTACAAATTGTTGAAAACTTCTTCAAATATCATTACAAATTAAATATTTGCAAAATATTTTGCGTTTTTGCTTTTATTATTGAGTTAAGTTATTAATTAATTCTTTTGGGACTTTCCGATGGGAAACATTAGTTTCATACTAAGTAAGTAAATAATTTAATTAAATTATATTACAATTTGTTGACTCTGAAACTAAGAAACTATGAAACTAAAGAAACCTTTTTTTCACTTCAATTAATATTCCCATTTCAAGCTTATTAACATTCTGATTTTGATCAATTTACAGAGAATCAGATAACAAATATTTTATACAATATACATATGTGATATATGTATGTATGTGCATGTGTATGTGTATGTAAATGAAATCTGATGAGGAACATAGAAATATATGTATACGTTTAAGTTTTATAACCACCAATTCACCCCCATCCCGATCCTTTCTCCTCTCGCCTTCGACCTCGTCGTCCGCCACTTATTTTACCTGCCAGCCCTGCGTATACGCGTATTTATTTTATCTTTTCCTCTGTTCATTCCGTACGGCTGTGTGTGTACGGCCAAACGTTTTATTAATAAACCTTTTTTTTTTTTTTTTTGTTCTTGTTGTCGTTTATGAAAAAGTCGTAGGGAGAGAGAGAGAGGGATGAGAGATTGTGTATGTTGAGAGTAGAAGGGCGCGTTTAGAATCAATGTGGTGGTAGCCCACAAAACAACCATTTGACAAAGCTTAAATGCAATTCCATTCAATTTCCAACAACAACTTGTTGTTTGCCTTTCACTTTATTTAAATGTCATTACAACCAATGACAAAGATACACAAATACAGTTAGTGAGTAAATGAAGAGAGAGAGAGGAGTGGCGTCAGGGAAGAGGGAGTAGGAAACGTAAACAGAGTTAGATTTCAATTTTCACAAATTAATTGCATTTTAATTGTTAAATTTTGCAATGGGTTTTTTTTTTTGTTTTTTTTTATAATACGCAAAAGAGACACACCACAACAACAACAACAACAACAAAAATAAAAAATGTTTTACAATGAATTTACAGTTATTGCAAATCAGAAATATGTTTAAGTATTTATAATGTGATTTTAATTTACTTTTGCTTAATAATGTTTTCTATGCCTTGACAAATTCACAAAAAACTGATCATAATTTTTGTATATATCTATCTTTTTCTTTTTTTTTTTTTTTTTTTTTTTTGTTTTTGTAAATTTATATATTTTTAATTTGTTTATAAAACCTTTTTCAGTTTGTGTAAATTTATGGATCACTTTGTTGTTTCCTTTTTTTTTCCTTCTTTTGCCGACAGATCACATTGTCGATCACTTGAATTTCACACGCATTTTTTGACACTTTTTCATACGCAGATACATTTGTATCTATTGCCTTTATATCTACTGTCCAATGCTCAGTTTATGTGTTCATTTTTTGTTTTTGTTTTTTTTTTTCGAATCCGAAAGAATAACCAAAAAAAAAAAACCCAAAAAAATATGATTTTCTACGATTTGATGATTGTTGATGGTTTTTCCGGTTTTCCTTATTTCGGCAATATTTAACCCGCAACTGAATTGTATTTTCCTTTGCATTGGCTTTTTATATGAATTTCCTTCGATGCGAAAGTTTCGTCAAATGTTGAAGGGAAAGCTTTTTCCTCCAGCAAGCTTTCCCACTCGCATTTCAACGAAAGTTGATTATCAATTTCGCCCACAAATTGTGGCGGTCATCTTACAGGTGTTTGTTTTGGCACCAAAAAATTTATTGTTTTTGGTAAAACCAATGAAAAATAAAATACAAAAATAAAATGCATATATTGAAAGCAAATTGATTTGAAAAATTCAATTTTATCAAAATTGTCTTCTTGGTCTTGGTTATGTGTATCTTTTTCTTTTTTTTTTTTGTTTGTTCTTATTCTTGCTTTCAATTTTCATGTTGATGGATATGTTTCAATTGAATCGTTTGGTTGATTGAAGCCACTTGTTGCTTTCAATTTTTTTTATTTTTATTTCAATCTAATGGCTGGGCTTTGTTTGTTTATAAATAATTTAACAAACGAACCGCAACATAAAAAGACCATTTATATTTGGGGTACTTTTTTGGAAAAAAAAAAAAAACGATTTCAAACTCTTTTTAAATATTTATGACCAATTGAAAGTTAAGTCGAGTTGTATTAAGTTCAGTTGAAACTTTCATTCCAATAATGAAAAAACAATAAAAACAACAACCAGAGAAAAACTCAGAACTGAACTGAAGTTAACTATGCCGTAATTCTAATACACTTGATTCTACACATACAGCTATACCTGAAGCTGGCATAAAGGACCTGTTCTTAGGCATCCTATTTTATATTTTAATCAATAAATTAGATTAATTTTGGCATTATTTGTAAGGAACTAACTGTACTTACTATAGTCACTCGATTTTACAGCTCTACGCTCTTACGATGTCTGATAGCAGAAGCCAAATTAAGTAGAAAATCTCAATACTCAATGACAGCTCATCATGACTGATCAATTCTGTATTTGTATATATAATAGTTTATATATTCGGATATATGTCCTTGCGTTGCGTTGCGTTGCAAAGTTCTGGGCTAAAAGGATATACCCTTATATTAAACAAAAAAAAAGGAGCAAGCGAAAGAACAACAAGTAGCCAAGGATTGAAAAAGTAACCAGAAGCAGCAGCGGCAGCAGCACAAATCAATTGTGAAGCCTCACGAGGATACAAGGATACAAGCAGGACGACATTTGACGACAAGGAAGTGTGTGTGTGTATGGCTATGTGTATATATATATGTATGTGTGCGTGTGCTTATGTGCGTGTGCGTGTGTGTGTGTGTGTGTGTGTGCGTATGTATTACTGTGTAAGTTGTTTGTGTGGGCCGATAGAAAACATTTTTCTAATTTCCTGTCATCAATATAAATGAAATGTTTTTCAAAGCATTGAACGGTAGAAGGGGCGTTGACTATAAGTGGGCGTGCCAACCGTCTAATTGACTTGTATAAACCATACACACACGTGCACAGACACACACATACATAGATAGAAACAAAACAATTTATTTATAGTTCATTAGAAAAACAAAAAAAAAATAAGCTTATTAATTTTGTAAGCCTTTCCTCATGATTATTTTTTTTTGTTGGCCAATTTCAAACGGTGTAATGAAAATTATAGCCTCAATGTCGACCATAATTAATGTTAGACTTATAAATACCGATTACAGTAAATACAATTAAAATATGTATACCAAAATGATTAAAGAAAACGATAAACAACTAGAAATTCAAATGGTAAAATTACTTTAATTGATATATTGATGCAACTCAAACACATTTTTTTATTGCACCCACAAAAGGTGGAAAGACAAATGGCAAGTGTAAATAAAATGTAAATACATATATATATGTATATATATTAATTAAATATTTCATTCACCAAAACGTATTTCAGATTTGGATATTTTAGGTAACCGCAAGAATATATATGTATATATATATATATATATAGATTTATATGTATGTACATCCAAATCGCTCGTTTGGCTTTTTTATTGATGTCGAAATTTGTTTTATGTACTTTATATAGGTTAACCGTAATGCCAAAGTCGTTTTTATACCCTTGCAGAGGGTACATGAATTTTGGTCAGAAGTTTGCAACGCACAGAAGGAAACATCTCCGACTATATAAAGTATATATATTCTTGATCAGCATGAATAACCGAGTCGATATGATCATGTTCTCCTCCGAGACCATTAATGCAACAGAGCTGAAATTTTCAACATAGTCTTCTTTTTGCTGCAGGCATATCTTGGAATCATCCCGATCGAACGACTATATCATATAGCTCCCATAGGAACGATCGGTCATAAATAAGGTTTATCCTCAATAACTCTGTTGTTTTTCAAATATTTGTGAGTTTAATATACTTATTAGTATGTCCACTAACTTTGATTAGAATCGGATGACTATATCATATAGCTGCTATAGGAACAATCGGTACAAAAAAAAATTTTGTATTAAAAAATTTTTTTTCTCAAGCTGAAAATTTTGAATTTGTAAATTTGGTATGTTTAATTTTCAATAATGCTTCTGATGAATTATATAGAGAAAATCTGCAAGGGTATACGAACTTCGGCACAACCGAAGTTAGTCCATCTTTCTAGTTTTTTCTTTTTTTTTTTTCGTTGCATTTGATTTACACTTTGATTTTTTGTTTTTATTACACCATTTTTACATATTTATTAAAAGATTTTTATTTTGTTTTGCATTATATAAAAATAAACAACAATTTTTGTTATGCGGTTAACAGAAAAATTCGTTAGCAATCCCCATTTCATCCCCTTTAGCGGAATGGAGGATAAAAAAAAAGAAGGGGGGGGTTTGAACTAGAAACGCAATCTCTTGATGGCACGATAATGGTAGCCATCATCTTGTAGAGCAGCAGATGCCTCTTTGCTATTGGGTACCTCTTCGGCAACAACAGCATTGTGATCCAAAGGTGGCAGATACTCCTTGGTGGGTAATAGATCGGGTACGATCTCGGGTGTACGATAATGATAGCCATCAGCCTGAAGAATAGCCGATTCCACTTCCTCTTTGGGTTCCTCTTCAACATCCTCATGGGTTTTCACTTCAACTTCCGGTTCTGGTTCTGATTCTGGTTGGGATTCGGTTTGGGGTTCTGTAACCTCTGCTGCCTCGGTTGTGGTAGAGATTAGTTCTTCAGTGGTTTCTGGAATCTCTGGAGTGGTGCTAGTGGTTGGTAGTGAGATTTCTTCATTTTCGACAGGTGGCAAATATTCATTATTAACGGGTGGCAAATAATCACGAGGTGGTTGCAAGACATGTGGCAATGAGGCTGCATGCTGCTCCACTGGTGGCAAATAGTCACGACTGGGCAACGGTGGTAAAACAACTGGCGGCAGATACTCCAAAGGCAGATGGGAAACATCGCGACGCAACACAGTTCGGCAAGTGGCTAAATTGAGTGCACAAATGGCCAAAAAGATGGCAAAAAGGAAACCAGAAAACTGTTGCTGCAAATCAAAAATAAATAAATGTAAAGATCAACGATTAAAGTTAAAAATCTTTTTTTCCCGAACAATGATAAGTTATATACCATTAAATCCTTTCGAAATTTATATTTTTCTATACCTCTCAAATGAGAGATCCATATAGCAAAATTAACTTAATAATTTATTCTATTTTTCATACTTTTGTCACTTTCACTTTCGATATATAATATATCGATATAAACATATTTTAATCCTTTTACATTTTTGATATTTCACTTTGTTAAGTACACCAAAAAAAAAAAAAAATAAAAAAAAATATTAATATCTTTATAGAAACTCTGTTCGTATGTCCTTTTGATCCTTTTTATTGGAAATGTTTAGCAATTGGAAATTCGAACTTGAACTTACCATTTTGTGTGTGTTTGGGTTAGTTGCTTGTGTCTGACCTGCTCAATGTGTTAGATAGTTGCGTATGGCTATAGTTGATGAAATTTTTTAACTATTTATACGATAAATTAGCGAGCCCAAGTGGAAGAAACAGATGATGATTATGATGATTATGATGATTATGATGATGGCGATGACGATGATCATGATGAAGAAGAAGCAATCGAAGACATGGTGCACTTAGCGCTTAGGTTTCCGCAACATTAACACTAACAAAAAAGTAAACTTCTTTAAACCTGTTTGTAGTGGTAACTGAGCTCCAATCTCTCTAACTGTATATTTCTCTCTCTATCTTATTGTAGCGCCTCTCTTTCCCCATCTCTCTCTCTCGCTCTCTCTCTCTCTCTCTCAACCATATTCGTGTGTCTTTTTATCTGTCTGTCCATCGTTGATGGACTTCAGGTAACGTTTAATTTTCATGGTTAATTTAGTGTTTAATTTCGTATTGGTATTGGTAATTGGCGTTTTGGTCATTGATCGCTCAAGCAGCGTCTTTGGGTCTTAAATCATCATCAATTGTTTATCTATTTGCTCTATTTATATTTATTTTATTTTATACTTTGTTTTGTTTTCCTATTTATATATATATTTATTTTTTTTTTTGTTTTCTTGGACTATGAAGAACCTTATGAAGACTTATTATTTCATGTGTCAAATATTTATCTCACATTCTACAAATGGAAGCAAAAAAAAAGAAAAAAAGACACATACAGACAATGGAATCAAAAGGTTCGAAAGAGTTCAAACCATTCAATTTGGCGGCCATGAAGAATGCACTTCAAGGTCAAATGTAAAAATCTGTTACAATGTCAAGTGTCTTCAATTACAGATGATAAAGCACTTTTTTATTTATATTGGTTTATTTGGTTTTTTGTCAGAACGAAAACTATATATACATTATATAAAGATATATAGATACATATACATATATATATATATATGGCATAAAAGTCACGACAAATTGTTAGGTATTTTGTCGGTTATATAGCTGCTGCATCATGCTAAAGCAATTAAGAGTTAAAAATTTTCAAGTTGCGGCTTATCACACACACATGGGAAACATTTAAGGGGCTGTGGGTGGGGTAAGGGCGGTTTGTGGAATGATGCAAAAGATGAAGAAGATGGTACCCAAAACTCCTCATAAGCAGCTTAGTGAAATGAATGAAAAGCTGTGAAAAAAAAACCGAATATAAAAAGACACACACTCGCACACACACATACACACATCGAAGAGGGAAATACCAAACTGAATACTTTTGCCTTGTCTCACTTCGCTTTGGCACGTCTGGCCAGCCCTCGAGAATATATTCAATCAAATGCAAATGCCATAAACCAAGTTAAGCTGTCACAAATCCATTTTACCAATAAAAATATTAGAATACCATTTTGTTCCTTCAAATAATATAAAAAAAAAAAAAAAATATATATATATATATGTCTATAATCAGGACCGGTTTAGCCTATAGCTTTTTTGTTTAAGCTAATTCCAAGGGATTCATTTAGTATTTGAAGTTTCTTCAGCGTTAATAATATAAACCAAAATCTAATTAATAATATTTTCTCTTTTTTTAAATATTCGCTTAAAGTTGATAATCTTTTATTTTGCATAAATAAATTTTATAGAAGAATTTAATCAAATTATATTATTTTTTTTTTTCAGAGGATGGATAAAGCCATTCCTGTCTGTCTATATACATAGTTACTTATTCAGATGAATAGGTGTGTCTTTGGTTTGGTCACCGTTATCTCTATATGATTTCCGGTTTTTTCTTCTATTCTCTTTCTATTTTTTTCTTTATTTTTTTTTTTTGTTTTGAAACAAACAGCAACAGAAAAAAAATATTTGACGATTATTTTTTCAGCGTGCGGGAAAAGCAAACAGGCAAACAAGCAAATGCTAGCACAAAAACAAAAAAACAAAAGAAACAAAATTTATTATTTTTTCTCTCCATTCTCCAACGAATAAACCCAACGACATCAGCACACCAAACCATCACTGCCCCCCTCTTCCCCTGGCCCCATCACCTACGCCGGTTGCCAAACAATTCAATTCCAAATGTAATTTTTTTTCAAGGATTAGTAGAAATTGAAAAACATTGTTCTCTGCTCTTGCTTAATAGAAAATCAAAATATTTAGTTAAGAATTTTTTCTCCTTTTTTGTTTAGCCTGCGCCTGTTTTTCGGTAGACCGAAAGTAAAAAGCAAATCGAACGGAATGTTACAACAAAGCCAGTCGCACCACCCACACCCCTCCTCCCAGAAAACAAAAAAAAAAAAAAAGAGAAAGAAAATAAAGAACACAAAAAAAAAAAATGAAAAAAAGAAATCCAAAACCTGAACAATTTGTTGCCCAATTGCAACTGTAGTAGACCAGAAATATTCCATTGGTAGGTATTACCTTGTAGGGAATGTTGATAAAGGGGGGGGGTGTAAGTGTAAGGGGTTCGGATATTGTAGGATAACCAGCGGAAACGCATGTTTGTCCGTACATGTGACCACACTTGGGGATATTTCAATCGCAACACAAAAATGAAACAAATAAAAGAAGAAGAAGAAGAAGAAACAATGCGAACGCTTGGAACTAAACTAAGCAAACAAACTGTATACATTTTTTTTTTTTCAATGAACTAACTCTCTGAATGACTGTTTGACGGCAAGCATCAAATTTTTGGTACCAAAGAGTAGCCAAAATTGCCCAATAAACTGAATGCCTTCTGCTCAGATTGTCTGTATGAATTTCAGAGAGAAAAAACAACCACCCATTATCCCCCCCCCCCACTTCTCACACCTTTCGATTATCAACCACCCACCCAACCCTGACTTAGTTCTACACATTTTGGACATTTTTGCAGAAGAAAATAAAATAGAAAGTTTAACTGTATATTAACAGCAATTTCGTGTGCCAAAAATGTTGTAGAAAGCCTTAAGCAGAAGGTCTAAGTGAAACCGAAGTAGAAACATATTAAACCTTCTTTTGGGAATCATACCCAGAGGGCTGAAATTGTACAAAAAGGCCAAGAGACGCAAGTTAATATAAAATTTTAAAAAGAATTTTCGATTATGATCAGAAAAATATGAAACCGAATTTCAAATGTACAATATTTTGGTTATAAGAACTTACGATATAAATAAATTTCATATGACAAATTAAATTATATTAATTCAATTAAAAACAATCTCTATTCATTATTTCTAAGAAAATATATAGAACTCTAACTGAATAAAAACTCTTAACAATTTCAAACATTTCCTGTTGAAGACATTTATTTATTAGAATGCAAAAACTAAAGACGACTATATATACATATATATTTATATTAAAAAAACACATACTCTTAACCAAGTTAAGTCAATTGGCTTACTTCGGTTACTATCTCTGCTGCCTTTTACTCTCTCATTCTCTCAACGCCTTGCCGGAACTTTGATTGATGTTTGCTTTTCGGTCTTGGGTGTCATTTGCATGCAAAACTTGCCAACTATAGGGAAAACTTTAACACACACACACACACACACACAGTAACAGAGAGAGAGAGAGCAAGCGAAAGAGAAAAAGTGTGGATAGGTAAGTGGGAGGGGGCGGAAAAGAGAGCAAGGCATTGGAGGAGAGATAAAAAATTATACAAAATGTAATCACGCCATGAAATATGCAACAGTTATAGCGGGCAAAGCAGTACACGAGAAGGCAACAAATTAGAAGCAATTCACGTGCCTGTCACTTTAACACATTACGCTCCAATTACCAAGTCAAGGCAGAAAAAAAAGAAGAAGAAGAAGAAGAAGAAGTGTGTGTTTGACTCAGTGTTTGTGTGTGTGTCGATGTCAGAGTGTAGGTGTAGATGAACGTTTGTATTGTAGATGAGGAAGGTGTTGTAGTAGATAGAATATCACTTTCTGCATAATAAAATCATTCCAAAGAGTCATAGAGGCTATTGCTTAAGCCTTCATTCTATCCAGTTTCTGTGTGTGTGTGCGTGTGCGTGTGCGTGTGCGTGCATGTACGTGTGGATGGGGCTATGTGTGTTCCCCAGTTACCAGCATTGAAAATGCAATGCATACTAACTAGGATAGGCGAGTGAGAAAGAGAAACTATGATAGAGAGAGTAAGGGATAGGATATCAGTTATGCAACAGGCAGACTGCATCCAGAATAAAATCCATATAGCTTTGGCAAAAGCTCTAAACGAAAACGTAAGGACCAACAGCTGACAGCTGACAGCTGACAACAACAACGACAACAAAAAAAATCTCCAAATTTAATTACAATTTAAAGGTTAAACCCTTTCTTTTTTTTTCCTTGCATCCCCTTGCAGAGGGTATATACATATTTTTGGTCAAGAAGCTTGCAAGGCACTCAATGAAACTATTATTAAATTTTAAAGGATACCCAAAGATTAATTTCAGAATGTCAAGGATCAATTTCATTTCAATTTCATAATAACAAATTTAAACAAATAAAATAGCGACAATATTTGAATAATGTAATAAATTCCAATAAATATGGTCAATCTTTAACTTTAAATTTCTTTTAGCATTATTATTTGTATAAAAAATCGTTATTTTAAAAAAAAATAATTGAAACTCTTCTATTATTATTAACAAAATTACACTCAAAAGTCAAGCCCATGGAATCTTTGGGCTCTTTTTATACCCTTGCAGAGGGTATATTAATTTTGGTCAGAAGTTTGCAACGCACAGAAGGAAGCATCTCCGACTATATAAAGTATATATATTCTTGATCAGCATGAATAGCCGAGTCGATATGACCATGTCCGTCTGTCCGTCTGTCCGTCTGTCTGGATCAACAGCTTCTCCTCCGAGACCATAAAAGCTACAGAGCTGAAATTTTCAGCATAGGCTCCTTTTTGCTGCAGGCATTGTATATCTCGGAATCATCCCGATCGGACGACTATATCATATAGCTCCCATAGGAACGATCGGTCATGAATAAGCTTTATCCTCAATAACTCCGTTGTTTTTCAACCGAATGCCACGAAATTTGATATTTATGAGTTTAATAAACTTCTTAATACTTCAATCAAGTTTTATCAGAATCGGTTGGCTATATCATATAGCTGCTATAGGAACAATCGGTACAAAAAAAAATTTTGTATGAAAAATTTTTTTCCTAAAGCTCAAAATTTTGAATTTGTAAATTTGGTATATTTAATTTACAATAATGCTTCTGGTGAATTATATAGAGAAAATCTGCAAGGGTATACGGCACGGCCGAAGTTAGTCCATCTTTCTAATTTTACCTTCTTATTTCACTTGCGTTCATTTTTGGCAACGCCACAGAAATTTGTAAAGAAATTCTTGTGAGAAATTTTTTTTTAATTGTCTTACTTTTTTCCATTCTTTTATTTTTTATTCCTTTTTTTTTTCTCTTCTTTGAGTTTTTTTCGGTTGTTTTCGTGTATTTTTCTCTCCCCCCGTGGGATGAACGTTTTATTTATTACATTTCATTTTGGTGTTGATTTGCCGAGCTTCTCTTTTTCACCCTTTTGTCAAAGTGAATTTAATTGTCTCAATTATGCGCTAAATGTCGCCCATTTGCCCAAACCCAAATCAAGCCAAGGTCAAAGTTAAACGGTAGAAACAAGTCAACTTCATTGAAGCAATTTTGCACCTTTTCCCCTTCCCCACAAAAATAATCAAGTGACTTACTAAAAAGTTAACGCAATTTTCTCCCATCGCCTGGATGGCGGATTGACGGGTAAGGGTAACTTCAAAAAGTTTTATCCAACCCTTTTTCGACTTTCTCCTCCTCCTCCTTTTGCTTTCTCCTTAAGGTATTCTTGCTGTTGTTGTTGTTGTTTTTGTTGTTGTTGTTGTTGCCGTTGTTGCCATTGTGGCGGGTTCGGTTTTGTTGGTATTGTCGCCTTCATTTTCACGCACAGTTGAATGCACTTTTTGTGCGTTCATTAGCGGACCGAAAGGACGATGACAATAGAATGTCGCTTGAGAGCCTTTAGGGCGAACAAATTTGGTTGATAAAATGGTAATACAGACAAAGTTTCCTTTTTTTTTTTTTCATTTTTTCATTTTTTTTTATATTTTTTTATTTCGGAAAGGAACTTACTCACAATTAAGCATTTTGGCTTAAGAACTCAAGTGTTTCTTGCTCAAGAAGGCATAAATTTAATGACAAAAAGATGAACTTACTATTTAACAAATATTTTGTGTTACATTGAATAACAATATTTATTAATTTAAAAAAGAAAAAAAAAAGTTGAATTAAATCTTTAGTTCTTGGGAAAGTTGCTTTTAATACAGAATTTGTATAGACAAAAAAAAAAGTAGGTAGGTACATATAAATATTTTCTAGTCAGAAAAAAGAAAAATTTAATTCTTTCAAAACATAAGGTATCAGAATTAGTGATAAACGCCAATTAATATATTTAGCTTAAATTGAATAAACATGGCCAATCAATCAGTTGCAATTTCACATACATACTATGGGCCGATTTCTCTAAATTTATGGCAATTTTATTGATCTAAAGAGTGCTTTAAATACATATACATATCATTCTAAATAGTCAAGTGATGCACATTGTCAAAGTAATTTTGGCAAAATCCTTTGCCCATCATCATCCTTATTTGATATAACACTTCAGTAGAGTAGAGTGGACATTCCTGTTGCAATTAAGCTCCACTCCAACATCTCCTTTGTTGTCTTCAATTGAGCTTAATTGGATATTACAAGCCAAAGTTATTACAAACATACACCACACATCATACATACACACACACACATACTACATACTAATACATACAAAAAGCACTTACAAATGCATTACATAAACAGATTCCAATTGAGTTTGCATTACCTACCCCGCGTGACTTACCACAGATACAAACATATACATACAGACACACACACACACACACACACACACACACCTACACATACAAAGTTAATATAATTAGTTTCGGTGTAAAATTATCAACGTCAACCGCCAAAAGTAGCAACCTGCCACGTTGTCCTTTTGTGGGCTTAAAGGAGTGCAAATCCTGTGGCCAAGGTTGAAACCACGCACACAACCAGACTAACACAGCCCAGATCCACCTCACCAAACAAACACACACACACAGGGACACATACACACACACACACATCGTAACTGAAGCCATGTGCATTAAAGTTTTTCCAACTGTTTGTTAAGTTATCCTCCATCCACAGTGAAACCTATTTCAAAATATGTCAATATCGACATAGGACGAAAGCCGCAGGATATTTCCGTTCAATATTTGTACAATTTCCTATATTTGCGCAATAGAATTTGTGTACTTCACACGCCCTGTTTTTTTCCGCCCTCTCCTATCCCTAAAATGGCAGAACGGGGATAAGGGGATAAATTTACATGTAGCTATTTATTCTATATAGAGTAACAGAAGATTTTTTGTGATTATAACACGACAGGTTTTCATTTTTTTTTTGGTAGGATGATTATGGAAAGGAGGAATGGGAGGGGAAAGGAAGGTTGGTTGGGGGAGGGAGCTTGAAAAATAATGCCCAGCTAAGTGTGAAATTATGAAAATGTCAGCTGTGCGTGTACAGGTGTGTGTGTATGTGGAGAGTGGCGTGTGTTGTTTTTTAATTACAAACCAAGTACATTGCGTATACGCCGCATTACACAATATCTAACTAAGTAATTAGTTAGGGAAATTATACAAATTCGATAAGAAGACATCCATCCATTCTCTTAGTTTAAAATGTTTCAAAATGATTACAAGCCAAGGCCAAATCAATAAATTATGAGTTTTTATTTAAAAAAAACTAATACTAGAAATACTTTAGGCACCCTGTATTTAGGGTGGAAACCCATAAAAAAATCTGATATAAGCAGAAGAAATGAATTGTTTAAGGATGTACGATGGATCTCTTTTTAAGCCATTCAAAATTTAATCCATTTTAAAATTTTAATACTTGAGTACATTTCATATCATCTTTATCTATTAGCTGCTATTATTATTATAGTCACCCTGTATAATGTAATGGTAATAGATTATCTTCTTAGTGTCATTTTAATGTTGCTATGATACATTCTAATTTAAAATGAAAATCCTAACAAAATACTTGAATTTGTGAAAAGTTTTTGTGTACCTACTTAATTTGAATTGACCATTCTTATGGACCCTGTATGCCCGAATACAACAAAACAGTTGCCGTCACAACAATTTCTGTCAACTAATTAAATCGGCAAACTCCTGATGCTAGGCTACAATTTTAATTGAAAGACATTTGTTTCTGTTGAAACAACTAAAACAAACAATAGAACAAATAGAACCAAACGAGAACATGCACACACACACACACACACACACACACACACATATATACACATTTTACACTGTTCAGAGTTCAATGGTGTCCTTCTGTGTATACATTGCCACCATTCAGTTAAATGAGTATATATATCCCTATCCGTATCAGTATCTGTATCTGTATCTGTATCTGTATCTGTATCTGTATCTGTATCTGTTGACTATATACGGTATACTCTGAATGTTGACTGTTGCCACTCAAATTGGATCAACGAGTCAAGTCATTTAAGCGACACGTCAATTGTTGTTATTGTAGTTGTTGGCACAATTATTTAATATTAAAAAAGTTGCCAGTTGCAGATGGAAAAGTTTACAGTAGGTGGAGTGAAAATGTGAAAATGAAACTGAAAATGAAAATGAAAACAAATGGCGAATAATTAAAAGTAAATTGAATGAAATTCAAGATGTTGTCTTCTCCACTCTACCACCGAACTCTCCCACACTGGACCCACCCCCCTCCCCCCTCACTCTTCTCCCCCTCACATTGCTATCAATTTGAGGTGTGGCATGAGAATTGACGGTGATGATGGTGGTGGTGGTCGTAGGGGGGTCGCATAGTCTGTGGTGGGTTTCAAATATATAATTAAAAAACATAAATCGTTAAATTTACCTTTCGGTGGAGTCATTATCCTGTCTGTTGTTGTTCAATGAACCTCAAGTTTTCTTTTTGCTGCATTTGCATTAAATTGGTCGCGATAGAAGGGGGAATAAAGTTGTCGTGGGTGGGGGAGGGAGGCGATGTGATAGGAGAGTGAGGTGTGGGTAGCAAAGTCAGCAGATGGAACCTGAACGTGTCACGCCTATATTGCCCGCTTTTAAAAGTTTTTATATTTTATTTATTTATTTATTTATTTATTTTTTTTTTTTTTTGGCAGCGAAACAAATCGACAAACAAACCAAGGACCAAAAACGTAAGGCAAACAAAAATCAAATTGTTCTTGTTACTTTCCCTTCTATTTGTTGACCTCTCACTCTCCCTCTCTCTCTCTCTCTCTCTCTCTCTATCTCTCTCTTCCCCCCTTTCCGTTTACTTTCCCACTTTCTTTCTCTCTCTTATCTGATTTGCCATATCCTCATTTATTTCGTATTTGTTTTTTATTCATTTGCAAGAGGGACAGAGGACATAAAGCAGTTCGTTCCACTTTTAAATTGCAAGTTGCTTAAAAATAATTTTCTTTCACCATTTTTTCTCATCAATTTTAAATACCCTTGAATAGGGTATTATTAAATTAAACAATTTTCAGGTAACATGAAACATAATGAAAAATAAATATCAAGTTGTGTGTGATACATATAACTTGGAACTATATATTAATTGAAAAAGGGACTTTGTATACAATTTTATGGATTTTATAGTCTCCAGGTGCTGTAAGGGTATATATCAGGATTGTCTTGACCGAAATTAGCTTGCCCCTCGGGTTCGGTATTTTTTTCCACTTTTTTTGTTTGGTTGCAAAAATTGTCTGGGGAAATTAAGAAAGCCGCAGGTACCTATCTCTCTCCCCCTCCCCCCTCTCCACCACCACCACGACTTGATGTTTTTTTTCCTCTCTGCCCATTTTCTACTTTCCATTTTGGTTTTTACTCTTCTTTAATGAAATATGACTTTTGGTTTATCAACATCAACGTCAACGTCAAGTCACTTTGAAATTTCGTTATTTTTCTTTTTTTGTTCCCGGTTGAACATTACGCATACGCCACGTTGAACAATGCTTAACAAATTGTAGAAATTTCTCACATTTTCATCCCTTTCCTTTTTTTTTTTTTTTTTAATCTTTTTTGTTGCTTTTGAGCCCAGTTAATTATCACAGTTGAGTGCCCAGCTAATTGGAGTTAGGGCTTAAACCCATTTATATATTTAATTTTTTTTTTGCTCCTTTTGGTTAACTAAAGGAAGGGGAATAATGTTGCCTCTGTTGTCCCCAAGGGTATTTTTAGACATTCACAATCTGCAATTTTAGTTTTTGTCCCCCTTGCACTCCTTGCCCTCCACTTGGGATTCACTCAGTCAGTCTCATTAATTGTTGAGCTACGATTTAGTTCACTTGATTTGACCTTAAACATACATATGTATGTACATACATACATACATACATATGTATGTACATATGTATGTACATATGTTTTGGTTAGCACGCAATTTCTGTGGCACATAAATTTAAATTGAATTTTAAAAATTCAAAAGGCCTTCCATAGATATCACAGGAAAAGCAGGTGGAGAGAAGCCTAACTCGAGGACAAGTACCCGTATGAGATATTTTACAGTCCAGAGCATATTATTAGAACACCTGATGCTATCAATAGTTATAAAATATTTTCATATATATATTCAAAGTGTATATGACAGACGTGAAGTGTTAAGTCAGATAGTTCAAAATTTTATCGACATACAATTGGATTGTTTTGTCTTGGCTTTCCTTAAGGATTCATCTACTACTATTTGTAAGCACTGTGGCGTATAAATATGCCACAAACTGTAGCAGGAACTGAAGCTCAAGGTGGCCTGGGTCCTAATAAAAATGTTAGCATTGCTATCGATTTTTGTTAGATTTTTGAGTCGTTACTTTTTCACTTTATAAATATTTATGGGCACAAATTATAATGGTTTTTTTTTTCGTCCTTTCTCTCCTTTTTTTTTTTGGGGGGGGTTTGGTGAAGTGAGAGGAAACTATAAGTTAATGCCATATTTTATACATTTCGACCAAAAAAGAACTTTTTATTTCAAGCACAAAAAAAATATAACAAATATCAAAAAAAAAAAAGAAGAAAAATGAAGAAACGAGAAAGAAGTAAAAAGAAAAATACGAAAAGAAAATCAAATCAGAAATTTAAAATCTGAAACGTCTAACAGCACGACGATATTGATAGCCATCGTTGGTAAGTACGGCTGATTCACCGTTAGAAGGACCCTCCACAACGATAACCGCCTCCTCGCCGGGTTCAGCATCATCATCAAGAGGAGCCACAGGTGGCAAATATTCTCGAGGTGCTGCCTCACGCAACTCGATTGGCTGCTCATTTGGCTGCTTGTAATGGTAGCCATCGTCAAGCAATTGAGCCGAATGTACCTCAGGCAAATCGGTAGGGGCAACAGGAGGAGACTCAGTTTCCTCTTCCACTGGCAATTCGGTGGATGGTGGTGGTAAATATTCACGATTTACCTTGGGCTCAGCAGCAGAGATAACTTCCTCGGTGTCATCGGCCGGAGCTGGAGCTGGAGCTGGTGCTAATGTTGGAGCTACAGTTGGCACTGGTGGCAAATAGAGATTACTGGGTGGCAAATATTGGCGTGCTGGGGCTGTCAAATGGGATACATCACGTCGTTGACGCAGCTTAAGGCGACGCACAGTACGATACTCATAGCCATCATCGCCCAAGGGTGAACTCTCGGTGACATCAGCAACACCATCAGCGGGTGGCAAATATTCCGTTACAGGTGGCAAATAATCAACTGGAGCAGAAATATCTACCAATTCGGAGACATCACGAGGTAGACGAGGATTAGCTGAAGCCAAACTGGCCACTGCCGAGAGAGTTAAAACGCTGCCAAGAGAGAAGATTTTCTACGCCATAGCCAAAGATTGAAAGATAGGAAGAATTAAAGAATAAGAGAACTATATATTTAAATCCATACTCCATCCATCCAATCCTATCCTTCTATTCCTTACCATTTTTGCAAGATTTCTTTTTGTTTGATTGTGCTTCGAGTTACTGAAGTTGTATGATGATTTAGCCAAACGTAACAAACGATTTTATAGCAAAATTCGAAACATAATAAGCATACTCTTCAATTGAGAGTACATTCGTTTTAGAAACATGTTTGACGTATTCCCAAATAAACAAATAATAGAGTATTATCGAAACATTAGATTCCATTTCAATTGCCATTTGAAGCAACAGAAAATTTCACACTTTTCCTTTTACTTTGGAAGAAAAAAAGTATTGAATAATTATCAGCAAGAGCATTAAATGTTCAGCTAAATCAAAATTGGACAATCTCTTTGCTTCTTTTCATTTCATTTTATTTTATAAAGTGTCCACTTCAGTTGAAGTCTTCCATTAAACATTTTGCCCCGCTTCAATTTTGGATTCATGGGCAATGTCAAGTGAGGCCCCTCGCTCTCCAAAACTGTTGACCTTTCTTACTATATATATATATATATATATATATATATATACATAAACATATATATATATTTTAATATATACTATGTACATATATATATATATATTTTTTTTCTTCTTTTTTTAAAGGTGTTAATTTAGCCGTCAGTTTCAAGTGATGAGGAAGTCCAATTCCCCATAGGCCAAATTTATTGAAGAGCCTCTTCAAATGAACTCTGAAGTTCAGCTTCAAGTTCTGTTCCCCTCTTCTATCTCTCTCTCTCTCTCTCTTCTTTCACTCTCTCTTTCTCTATCTCTCATTCTGTGTATTTGCTTGTATTCCCTGCTTTATGTGTTCAAATACATATATACAAATATGTATATACGAGTACATATATGTAAAAAGTTTGTTGGACATTATATATTGATCAAAAAAGAACAAAAAAAAAAAAACACTTTTCATGACATTTATTTGACAACAACTACAACAAAAAATTACATTAAATAATCATCAGCTTATAATTTGACATATAAATTTATTGAACTTTTACTATTTCGCGATATATATTTAATTCATAGTTTACAAATAAAATTGTTGAAAAAAAAAGGGAATTGAAATAAATCGTATGCTAATCGCCCACCAATTAAATGCAAACTAAAAGAGATTAAACGGAATTGATAAACCTCAAAAGCGAAATATAAAATGAATTCTTTATCAAAATCTGACCACAAATAAATGCAATCGAAATGAATAACGTTTAGGGTAAATCTTAACTTTAATTTCTTTGACCAATTTATTGCGATTAGGTTACGAAATTTTATTTGTATTTCAAAGTTTTGAATGGAATACAAAAAAAAAACAAAAGGAAAGATATTTTCGTATATCATTGAGTTATTTATAACTTTTATTTATCTACTTGTTATGACTTCTTGAATACAAAATTAGCTAATATTATTCAATATTTGCCAATAAAAGTAAGTAAACTGGTTATCCATTTTTCATATATGTATAGTGATTTTTATATCGATTACTAAGCTTGTTTTTTTTTTTTTATATCATCCAATCCGTACTTTGGAATCAAAATGTAATATTAAATCGATTTCCCTTTAACCTCTTCTACTTTATGAATATTTGAATTTGTTGGTTATAATGAATATATCTGATTAAATTTTTTTTTTTATACGTATGGTATAACCCGTATACCAATTTCTTTACCCTCTGCCTAATCTAATAAACACAAAGGGAGGCTGAAATACAAATACAAATAAATCATGGACGATGTCTTTTCCATTTTCCCTGCCGCGTGCCTAAAAGGCGGCAACAATTTCCGTTTTTTTGCCATCTTCAAAATTTGCTGCCTGAAAGTCTGGCATAAAATAGGTGTACATATAAACACTTTCACATAGATACATACGATATATATATATATACTTCATATATATACAGCCGAACACAAACAAACACACCCACACACACACACACACACATGTGTATAAGAAAAGTAGACATTTTTTCTAGACTTGCGACTTGTTGCTGAGTTTTTCTTTTTTTTTATCTTCTTGACGTTTTTAAAGTGGCAGATGGAATGAAATGATTCTCATGTTTTTTTTTTGCTCATCTTTTTTTTCCCCCCATATTTGTTTGCCTAAAAGCCACTCATGTGTAATATTTTATGCTTTTGAGTGTCTGTGTATATGTTTGTGTGTGTGTGTGTGTGTGAGTACGGCAGAGGGATGCGGTTTACAGTCCGGGATTGGGGGCATATAATTTATAGTACACACATCTCGGATATGTTAAGCTATAAATTTGTACGTGCCTCATTGACTTTGACTTTTGATTTCATTTGCAACTTATTATATTTTTTTTTTAAATATTTGTTTTTACAACTAGTTTAAGGATATATTTGTTGGTGTATCATTATTATTGTAAATAATAAAGCTTAAAGCGCTTTAACAGCCATTAAACTTTAAAGTCGTCTAAAGTTTACCTGAGTACAACAAAACGAAACGAAACTAAACTCAACTCTTTCCCTTTTTCCCCATTTTGCTTTTCTCTTTTTTTTTTTTTTCTTTAGGAACTGCGCCCGCGGGTCTTCTAGAAAATGTTGAAAATTCTCGTGTTTGCTTAACGTTTGCCAACGTTGGCAAGGGCAAGGAAAAATCGTAGCGAAAATAAAGGGCACACGGCCAGAAAGAGAAATTCTAAACTGAGTTCGTTACTCCCTTTTTTTTATACCCAGTGTTTTATGCTGCAAAGGTATATTAATGAAATGATCTATGAATATATGTATATATATTTTTTTTAATTGTTGATATAATAAGATCAATCTAGTTATATAAATCAATATATCTAAATTGTTCTCATATACAATATATATTTATATTGTTGAAACAGAATAATGACATCAAGCAAGATTAATTGATTTATACACATATACACTATATAGTTAAAACAGAAGCAACGATCTAATATTTTCACATTTTATACATATACAAATCTATATAGTCCCTACTAAATATATATGTACATATGTATATTATGTATCATTTATCATTTGTATATGTGTTTCAAAGTTAAGAAAAATAGGGTATCCAATAGTCGGCTAACTAATTGTACGCACTTTATTTTTATTCAGTTTAGTTTATGCAAATATTGGGTCTAAGGTGAATAGAAGGCAGAAGCAGACTTCGGGTCGGACAAACAACTGCATTTATTAAGTTAAAATATTTATATACATATACATAAATATATTTTAAATAGAAAAAAAGGACAAAAGCAAAAAAAAAAAAGGATACATAAGCGAAGTTTCTATACTCTCTATAATCTTATTTCACATAATAATAGTATATAATATTTGTTTCTAAAAATATCCTTAAACAAAAAAATGCTACTAAGTAATTTTGTAATTATGTATATATAAATTTTGAACTATTCTGTAATACAAAGC
Source organism: Drosophila sturtevanti (assembly GCA_018150375.1). Lineage (NCBI taxonomy): Eukaryota > Metazoa > Arthropoda > Insecta > Diptera > Drosophilidae > Drosophila > Drosophila sturtevanti. The sequence goes on along the minus strand of JAECWJ010000688.1, from coordinate 1,371,551 downwards.
TCTGATTTGAATGAATATACTCAATTGCAAGTGTATTAAAAAAAGGTTGCAAGAGGGGATATCGATTTACACAAGCTATTTACGGAATTGAAATTACTTTCTCTTACACACACAGAGTGAGAGAGAGAGAGAGAAAGAAAGAAAGATAGGAAAATCTCGACACGATAATCCTTTTTCATTTTCTATGTTAAAGAAATTTGTAAGGACATAAAATGCATTTGCCATCGCTCATCCAATTGTATCCAATAGCATTCCGCATTTCAAATGTTGATGCTGCTATAATTAATTGGACTATAAATTCATGCAAGTGTCTAACTGACTAACCGACTAACCGACTGACTGACTAACTGACTAACTGACTGACAGCCAGCAAATAGGATGTGGGATCCAACTTAAATGTAAAGCTACTTAACTTAAACTTAACTTAAGCCATCTGGCGGTTAGCCAAAAACTGTTGTTGTTAATCACAAAATAGCTTAAGGCTGGTAATTAAGCCACCGCTACATCATCATCACGAACATCAACGTCATCATCATCATCTTAATAATTATGATACCAGTTTTTGGTTAGATTACCTGACCTCAAGTTGCTCTTTAGGCTGTCAGAGCTATTGAAAAATTGATGAGATTGTGTGTGTGTGTGAGTGTGGGGGTGGCACATGAGTGTTGGATTGTCTGTTACTATATAGAGAAAGCTGTAAGTTAAATGAGCCTCAAAGATAATACCAATTGGCAAAAAGCAAAAAAAAAATGAATCATGTATTTTGATAAGCCCAAGGTGGCCAGTAACAGTAATGAGCATCTCATCAACTAACTATATAATAAATGTATGTACATATATACATATATATATGTATATATACGCCACATGATAATAATAAACATTAGCAATTGCTACTGACTAGTTTAATCCACTCTATACCCAAAGAATTAACTGTTGATTAATGGCAATAACAAAAAGAGGGTCGTAAAATTTATATAATTTTTAGGTTTGTACTAAATATATATATAAATATATATATAAATATATATATAAATATATATATAAATATATATATAAATATATATATATATATATGTATATAGACGAGTTTTGTTGACAAATTCATTCTATTGATAATCTGAAATAATTCGCAAGGGGGAAATCAATCATTCATCAATCATTTTTTCTATCAAAAAATGGCAAATTGTTGACCCAAAACCAAATGGAAATTGCACTTTTTTTTTTTGTCAAATTAATCCAGATGGTGGACCTTTTTGAATATGTTTACTTTTATTATCAATTTCAACTAACTGTTGTTTCTGAATACATTTCTTGGTTCTACTAGTGGGTAAATATTTTTTTTTTTTTTTTTTTTTTTGTTTTTGGCCTCAGAGTTTATGGCTTAAGCTTTAATTACAATGGATAAAAATGTAACTTTATATGTTCCTATGAAGGTCAACAATTAGTGTAGAGTTTATGTTCGGTAATACGGTCCGTTGCCCACTGACCGCTTTCCTCTACCCGCTGCCCATATATCCTATAACTTTCAACTCTAGCCCTTTTTCTCGATATGAAAAACATAAAGAGGTTTTTACTATATATATATATATATATATATATATGGACTGGCCTCTTCGTTTAACACCCGTCCCAACAGGCCTAACGTTGGGCGTTGTGTCTTTTGGCTTACGCCTTATCCTTTTCACAGTCGTTGCCATGGCTATAACCGCCTTTAGCGCTTAATTAATGCACTTGCGCGTGTTAATTCAACTCAAGAGAACAACATTAAGTGCTCGCTCAATCAAGTTAAATTACTTTGGTTTGACTGCCCACAGAGATAATGGACCAGAGAGTTGGCCATTTTCTTCGGCATTTTCCGGTCTTTTAAACATGCAGAATACGGCTATATATGTGAAAATCAATTGAATAAGGAATATCTATGTATGTATGTATGTATGTATATATGCACATGCACATATCAAAAGTTGTGCAATTAAAAATGACTATCAATGCGTAAGACCGATGAAGGAAAATTTTTAGGAGGAGAACATAAGGGGAAGTTGTAAGAGTTAAAGGATATGAATAACGGGATTGATATATCATATACATATATACATATATATATATCCTGATGATGACAGCCCGCTTGATTGCATATTAAATTGTCAAAGTTGAGGGAAAAATCAAAACAGCAACAGCAACAAACATTTCTGGGCCCTAGCCCCAGGAAGGACATTACAAACAACAAGATAAACAACAAGCAACAACACTAAACAGGAAAAAGGACATTATAATATACATATGTGTGGGCGTATGTATGTATATGTAGGGGTTCTGTAAGCTTTTGACTGCCAAAGTAAATTGAAGAAAATTTGTCAATATCAACTCCAAAAACTGTTTCAGTCACCAAGAAAAAAAAAACGTAAAAGTGTAAAAAAAAAAAAAGCTTCGAGTCAAGATGAAGTTGATATATTTACGAGGGTTATCCCAATCGTTTCTGTAAATAATCAAAAACATTTATTTAATCAAAGTGTTCCCAATCAATTTGAAGCGTTTTAATCAAAGAGACCAGGTGAACGGTTAAATCATTTAACATTTATTTCTCTTTTAGATAAACTTCATAAAAAATAATACAATTTTACAAAATTAATAGAAAAATGTCCAATGAAAATAATGATTCAGTTTTAAATTAATAGAAAAAATTTCCCATAAATATTATGTAAGATAATATAAAAGAAAACCAACTCAGATTCCATATATATTTCGATAAACTTGCAAAATTAACTATATATGTATGTATCCTATAATAAAAAATACTTTTGTGTTGCAAAGATTTTAACTTATTAACTTATTGTTAAAGTGACTTTCGAAATTATTTTTTCTTGTATTTTTATCTTTATGGTTACCCTTGTCAAGTTCATGTGAGTAGATATATCATCACATTAAAAAACTTATTGAAATTGTTAAGTAAAAGATTTTTGATTTCGCTCTCTTTCTATCTGTACCATCTTCTCCCTTTCTCTCTCTCTCTCTCTCTCTCTCTATCCCGCATTGAGATGTACTTTAGCTTGACAGCCTGTCTCTGGCATGTTATTTTAAAATTATGCATATTTATAAATTTAATTTCTGCATTACACACTCACACAGACAGACCCGCATATGTATATGTATAAGTAAGTACATACCCGTACAAATAAGTACACACACACACACATACACACACCCACAATTTATACGATACATTGCAAGCGTTTAATATGAGTAAAAAAAAATGACTGCAGGCCATATAACATAACAGAGAGAGAGAGAGAGAGAGAGAGAGAGAGAGAGAAACAAAAGGAAGGTCGTAAATCGCTGGAAATTCCACTACATGTGGCGTATGCGTAATATTTATCCTCTCGTTGTTCCCCCTCTTGCGCATCCGTTCGCCTTTCCTGTCTCTCTTTTGTTTTTTTTTTATTTTTTGATGTCCTGGCACTTGAGTTTTTGTGTTCTTCATACAAGCTTTGTATTTTAAGCGATAAAAATTTAAACAAAAACCAAAAAGAAAAAAATGCAAACCAAACCAAAACGAAACAAGGGCAAAAAATTAAGTACGTTAAATAAACGAATGATACTTTCCCGCCGTCTGTGTCAAGTGTCGAGTTTAATGCCCGCCGTAAGGGTGTGTGTGTGGGGGTGGGGATGGGGGTTGGTGCGGTTTACGTGCGGGCACGAGTCTTGTTGCTTGAGTTTTTACCTAATTGAGCGCTAAAAATGACATTAGACAGAACGAAAATTAAAATGAATTTATAATTTAATACCAACAAGAGAGTTCAAATATCATAACAAAAGACACTCTGTCGGTATTCTGTTTGGTATTTCACAAACCACAAAAAATAAATCAAAACATTTATATTTTGTATGTGTGGGAATTGGAATATAGGAAGGGTAAATTGACGGCTAATATTTCATTTCGGCCCTATAAACAACCTGTTGTGATAAAAACGTTCATATTCTATATCCAACTGTCGAAATGTCAATCTGTCTGATCGATGGAAATCAATTCAATCAATTTTGAAACTGTCATGATATATATCGCGCATATTCGGAACCGGAAATTACTTATTGACGTAAAGTAAAATAGGGATGCTGGCTGAACTTTCTATACTAAATCTGTTTTAATTATTAGTTAATCCGGACATCTGACTAATCAAAATATATATACGTATGTATGTATGTATAGTCGGAATTTTTCCTGTCTTTAATGTATTGCTATTTTCTGACCAAAGTTGTGCAAAGGGCATAAAAAAAACTGCAACTCCAAACAAAAAAAAGACATTGTCATAAAATTGGTTTTTAAATTAAAGAGAAAATTAAACTAAAAAGTGACCATAAAACTAGTTATGGATATTTACTTTAATGGTTGCCCTCAAGAGCAAGGCTAACTTTAATAATCGAACGATTTATTGTTACGATATTTTGTAAGTAATATTTCGCAGTAAATAATATCTTTCCTTAAATTTAAAAGAGTATTAAATAAGTAATAGTAACAGAGGAAAACAGCAGTACTTATGTATTAAATTTCAATTATACATATATACATATATACGTATGTATATACATATGTACATACATACATATATTGCATAGATATATTACTGTTACATTCCTAGAGCACTTCAAGTGACCTGTAAAATGAGCTCTAACCTAATTTGACAACAATATACCACAATTATTTGCAATTTTGCATTTGAACGTTGTTTTTACCATTTTTAGATTCACTTTTAATAAAATATCAAATATATTTCTCATTTATTAAATATGTATGTATGTATTTACATACAGTGTAAGCATTATTAAATAATAATAAATCAGCTTGTTAATACAGTAGATTATACATATGTATGCATGTATGTACAGTCTCTTTTCCTTTCTCCCTCTGATTCTCTCTATCTCTCTTTCTCTCGCTTCAGTACAATAAATGACAGGAACAATCATGAATGCAAAATGTGAATAAAACAAAGGCGGGGGCAAAAGCAACAACAACTTTGACACATTTTTGCCTCTTGTTTATTTTTGCAGTGAAATGCAAACATTTTAACTTAATTAAAATGAGAAGAAAAAAAACAAAAATAACGGCAAGGAGAAATTTTGCGTACACTAATACCTTAGTATGTCGACTCTTGGCATACCCTTTAATTAGTCGCCCTAGTAAAGGAGATAAAGAGCAGGCTGTAAATCAAGAAAGCGAAAAATAGAAATTCCGTTGGAAATCAAAAAGTCACTGAGAGCAGCTTACCTCCGTTTGTATGTATGTGTGTACAGTTGAAGCAATTTCTACAAAAGCCATCATACATAGGTATGTATGTGTGTATGTATATATGTACTTATATTTAGTTTTATGACTTTAGATCTGTAAGAGTGTAGGTGGTCATGCAGATACATACATACATACATACATATGGAGATGGTACAGCAGATGGACCACCAGAAGCACAAACGGACCTACAGATGGATTTCTCCCTCTCTCATTATTACAAATGTATGTTTGTATGTATATATGTACATATATACCTTTTGCCCTGTAAGCACAGGGTATGTATGTATATATGTATAGCTAAGCAAAATGCAAAAGAGAAACTTATGGGGAGAGATATAGAGGGCCAAAGTAGAGAAAATAACTGCATTGTTATCATAACCCGTAGACCAATTTTGTTCACAATTTCCCAGGCCTAATAAATCCAAGAAACTCAAATTACAACATTTTGTGTGGTCAGTCTATTAATTAAACAAAAATGTTGAAACCGAGAAAGGAGCAACAGCAACAAGGACAACAAGGACATTGTCAATATGAGTGCAAGTGAAAAATGGGGAAAAGTTTATAAAAAGAAAATATCACAATGCTGCAAAAGCAGTAGCGCAGAAAGGGGCCAATCGGCCTACCAGCCTTTCACTCTATATGTATGTATATATGTATATACATACATATGTACATACATACATATATACAATTCAACTATTCATTGTCTAAAATGGTAAAAAAAAATTGCCACAAAGAGCTCGTAATTAGAATTTATGCAAGGAGAGTTATAACTGTAAAGTAAAAAGCATCACTCACCAACATAAATATCCACATTTTTAAATACAGTTGCATACACTTCCTCACGTTGTCTAACAAAAGCTATTGCATTGCACTTATCAAACTTTAATCACAAAAACACACCCACACACAGACACACACACATACATATGTACCTATGCGTATGTACGTACGCTCAGTCATTTACTCTTGCTGAGTTCTTGTTTCTATCATTCTTCATTTTTAATTTACTGTAAATACAGAGAGGCGATGCCGACTGCGACGGCAACGTCACCATTTTTATATGTGTGCAATTGAACAATTTGTAAACAATTATGTATACATACATATGTATGTATTAGCCATCATTGTATCGATTTTATTGCGAGTAGCATCATTTAAAAGTTAATTACAAGTACTTTATGGCATGGCTTTTCTTTATTTCTTATCCTATTTTACTTTTAGAGACGCAACCAGCGAACGCGGCGAACGGCAAAGAACTAAAATTTTCGAAAGGGAGAGAGAGGTTTAGGGAGTGTTTGTGTTATAATTCTCTACTATCGAATTCGAATTAGATGTCTACTAGCTTACAATCGTTGACAGGTTAAATGATTAACCAATATCGAAAAAATTTCATTAAATGATATAAATACATTTTTGCTCTTTTTATCAACATCTGACTCCATTTTTTTTTTGTTTTGTGTAAGTAAAAATAGAAATCTGACTTACATTTTATGCGACGGGCCCCTTCTTACCTACGTCCTTGGGCGGTAAACCAATGGGGCCATCATAGAAAATATGGTTACATGTTCCTGGAAATCATTTTACCTGTAAAAATCCAAACTGCGTATCTCCAATTAGTGTCAGAAGCTGTTCCATAACTAGTTGACGTTGACCATTTATGTAATCTGAGGTCCCATGATGTTAAAAGGTCGATAGGAAAAAGAAAAACAACAATAACAAAAAAAAATGCAGGAAAAACAAGGAAAACGAATTGCTTGTTGAAAATTCATTGCCGCAGGCAAAGAAATTTTAAGCCAACAACAGTCTCTAGTGTTTGGCAGCCTAATAATTAACCAATTACCTGGCCGCACTTCAAAAGCTTCCGGAGATTTAGGTTACGCATACACACACACATACACATGCACACAAGCAAACAAACACAGACATTCACACATACATACAAACACATACACAGATAGGAGGAAAAAAAGGCTCAGTTTACCTTACTGCACGTGCTAGAAGGAACTCGGACTGAAAGGATTGGGAAAACCAGTCCACACCCAGAGCCTGTTGCCGGTTGCCTGTTGCCTTTGCCATTTGACCAGGCGAAACCCATCCGAAACCATCCCGAGGCCATATTTAGAGGCAAACGCAAAACTTTCATTTGCAGTTGGCATAAAGGGTCAAGGAATTGCTTATTCATAGCTCCAACCCGCACAAATGAGCGACCATTAACTTTAACGTTAACTAAACCCCTCCTTAGAGAGAAACAAAAAGTTGCTATATGTAACTCATATAAATACACTCAACAAAATATTATGGAAAATGGCAATTTGCTTAAAAAAATGTTTTGACATTCTTTAAAAAAAAAGAAAACACAAAAACAAACAAATTAACAATTCCAATCCGGTAATAAAAATTTCAGTTTGCATTTGAAGTCCTTAATTTAGATAGTAATCGGAATAAAGAATTTAATTTCTATTATATTCTCATTTCTTTAAGTGTATTTGCAAAAACAGTTGAAATTTAGTTCAAAATTGCTAAAACTTTACCTACTTAAAAATTTTGCAAAAATTATTTTAAATTCATTCCACAGAAGTAGACAACACTTATCTAGGATAGCATTTTAAGGAATAACATGGGCTCCCAGCCCACACACACACACACACACATACACGTACACACTCATACACACACATACACACAAATTTCGTTTTGTCATATTTGCTAATGAAAACTATGGGAAAAATGGTACGAATAGAAGGAGATTTTGGCTTTTGGCCACGTACACAATCTCCCCACCACATGGCTAAGTAACTAAAAAGCACGAAATTTTTGGACCCGGACCAGACCAAACCTTTGTTAGTGTCTGCCTTGACAACGCTCTTTAAGAAGCACTGTCTGGATGATGATGATGATGGTGGTGGTGGTATTAGTGGTGAGGGCGGGGGAGCGGGGATGAAGTGGAGTGGAGTGGAAATAAAAAACGCATATTGCGTAAATTTCGATGTCAAAGGTGAAGGCAAGGCAAAAGTCACAGGAGTCACAGGACTTACTCGAGTCGAAGATGAGAGTCAGGTGCGTGTGCGGCGGCACTTATGAGTGGCACTTAGTCTGGCCTAATACCCATCATTAGAGCATTTAACAGGAAACACGTGACACTGCATAGCATATCTAACAGCCCAGACCACCCACACACCCACACATCTCCATCCACCTCACTCTCTCATTCTCTCTCAATCTGTGTTCCTGGTGCTAGTGTTGCTTGGATGTTGGATTCTGGTAAAAAGCTTGCCCAAAAAAAATGGGTCATAGAGGATGACAAAAAAAAAAAAAAAAAAAAAAAAAAAGAAAATATGCCTCTAGCAAAAATTTCACGCCGCAAAGGATTTGTCAAGCAAGAGGATTTTAAAGTGCCAACCAGACGCAAGCAAAAAGACAGAGGCAGAAAGCAAAACGTATTGGGTGTGAAGGAGACGGACTCTCCAGGCGAAGTGTTAAAAAGAGAGCCCTAAGGCTCTCCATGTGATAGTAATTAATTTCAAATTATTCTGCGCCTATGTGCATGTGGGTGGGCTTAGATATGGAAATTGTTTGACTAGCATATGGCCTTACCTTACCTCAAGGCGGAATACATAATTTATATAAAATTTAAGCTTTTTTCAAACGGGATTAAATTTGATCAGCTCATTCAAGCGAAGGGCCCAAAAAAAACAGCCCATTAGGGTTAAACAGTTCTAGAGAAAACCAAAAAAAAAAAAAAACTTTATTTGACAGTGCGAAAATGTTTAAAAATTTCACATTTTCTATAATAGAAAATATGTTGGAAATCTTTTAAATAAAATAATTATAACATCTTTTAAATAAAATAATGATGTACATATCTTTTAAATAAAATAATTATGCACAGAGCAACATACATATTTATCATTTCAGAGGCAATGCAGATAAACTTGTTTTGTTTACATTTAAAAAGTCAGCAATATTTGTTGTTGTTGAAATTGAAAACATAAATCTTACAATTTATCAAATTGAAACTCAAATTGAAACAATAGAAAACGTTAAATATAACGAAAATTTAAATATTTCTACGTCAAAAGCTTTCTATAGAAAAGCTTTATAATTAATCTTGAGCGCCCAAAATGTTTTAGGTTTTAAATAAAAGCTATTAATATTGTTTTTTGTTTTAGTATGTATGTATATGCCGGTAGGCTGTGCTTAAGTTTCTGTAGAACTAATGAAAGTTTAGTGATCACATAAGTTTGTTTATAGGAAAACATATTTCTTTAACCTTACCTATTTATTATCAAATCCTGATGAGTGACTTGATAAATAAATACTTAATAAATACATATAATTTTATTACATACTTATTAGTTTACTTGATCGTGACTCAGCTAAATACCGGCCTGCCAGTATACATTAACTACCGATAACATTTATACAGATGTTAAGGTTTAACATTTCATGTTAACTTTAACTGTGATGTTAACATTAACATTTTATGTTAACATTGGCATACTACAACACTGCGACGTTTGATTTTTTCCAGCGCTGGTGTGTTATAATTATTCAATACTGGTCTTTATATTTATTAACACTGATTTACTTCTTATCGATAGAAAGATATACCAATAGCTGCTAATATAAAGGTTCATTTAATGTGACCAGCAGCAATTGGTTTCAGTGGTATATTTGCCATTTCCATTTGCAGTCACACTAAACCAAAAAGTTCGTCGCGTGAAATTAAAAAAACTAATAGTTAATTTAGTTGCTGAAAATATAAAGTGAAATGCGCATAGATTATCTAAAATCGAAATAAGAGGCCAGAGTGACAGTCCAGAGTGAATATGTATTGCGTCTACGCCCAGAAAAGATTGAAATGTCTGCCCCAAAAAAAAGCAAATTTAGTATGATTTAGCAAAAACAACAAAAAAAGGCAAGCTGAAAAAGTGCTCATGAATAATACAGTCAGACATATATACATACGCACGCAATCATATACATATACATATATCTGGCAAAGGTGAAAATTATAAATTCAATAAATGTGTGCTCTGATAGCATATCAAATTAGCGAAATATGCTCGAATTTCGTGTTCGGCAATCAAAACTGTGAATTGCAACAGAAAATAATTTCAAGGTTTGCAGCAGCAGTAGCACCAGCAGGCGAATAGAAATCAAAAGGTAATTGAAAAATAGAACGATTTTGGCACAAGCGCAGTGGTGACCCCAGCACCACTGGCGCGGTAAGGCGGATGGGGACAGGTGTGGGTGGGGCGTGATTTTTGGGGGCCGAGTGGCGTGCGTGTGTCTCTTTCTCTCTTACTCTCTTCGTAAGTGTTTATGGTGAAAACAACAAACATTCCACCGTTCCCCGCAGCATACTCCCTGCCAACAGCAACAAGAACAACGAAAACGGAACGGAAAGTGATTGCAAACAAAAACAATTGTGATAGTGATTGTATGTGTGTGTCTATGTGTGTGCATCGATGGCGATGGCGAATAATAGCAAGAGGAGGAAGAACTAAATTTCAGTTTATTGCCTTGTAATCTACTCTTGTCTTTTCTCCCTCTCTCTCTTTCTCTCTCACTCTCGCTCTCTCTCAGTTGTTCTCTCTCTGTCTCATGTAATCTGCCGCAATTTCTGCCTTATGCATTCCGCTGTGTGTCAGCCACACGCACACACAAGGTCTTCCCCCAGTGTAGCATCCGACTGCAAAGCATAAAAAAAGGCGCGCGCTCTCATCATTTCTCCGTTTTGTTTCCGTTTTACTCTCCTTTTTTCCTTTTTCCTCTTTCCCTTCTTTTCTCATGTTTTCTTTTTATGCAAGCTCCCACCATTTTTGGTTTCTGCTGACGCCAGCGCCAAATCATTCGCCATCATCCTCCTACCCAGTGTGCCTGTGCTGGCCTGGCGTGCGCTTGCAGTTTTGTACCGTTTTAACAGAATCAAGATTCATTCGTTCGTTCTTTCGCCCTCTTTCTCGCTGTCTTTCCCCCAATGTGTGCCATATTATGTTGTGTATTTATTTAAACTAAAGATAATCAAATTTATATTGTGCCAGCCAAATAATAAAAAAAAAATTAAACAAAAACATGCCAAACGCGGACGATCGCAGCTGCTGAAAAATTCAAGAAATATAGCAACAGCCAAAGCAACGCCCGTACCCTGCCACCCGCGCTCTAGTCATCGTCATCATTAAATTCGTTTTGTGTGAGTCCCAGTTATTGAACTTTGTCGAATATATACCAGCCATCCGATCCAACAACAATTATTAAAAAATCTACAATTGATAACCGAAGCCGGTTAAAATTGATAAAATGCAATTTGAAATATACAGTAATGTCAATCAATCACACATAACCTCAACTGGCTTCCCACCATTCCAATGCATAAATACCGTTAATCAGGAGTCGAAAGTCGAAATTGCCTTTCAATACCAAATGCAATAAGCAGCAATAGTTTGACTGTGTTTGGACATGTGTTGTGCATAAGTACGTATGTATGTCTATGTGTGTGTGTGTGCGTGCGTGTGTATGTGTTAGCCTTTAACAATTAAACAAAAATGTGAACATCAGTAAAATTCCCCAACAGTAATTGGGGCCCGTTATGTTTTAATGCTCACTCATACATACACACAAACATTTTATATATGTATGTATATATACTGCATTATTGAGAGCGCTTTGGCGAGCTTTAAAAATTATAACAGTAGATGATGAAAAAAAATCGAAGAAAGTCGCAAAAGCAATAACAAGAAAGAAACAAGCTTCGAATTGAGCACACACACACATACATATATACATACATACATTGACATACACACATGCAGCAATGGAAATTACAAAATGAAAAGCGGCAATTACAAAACCTAACCAAACTTTATGACAATTATATCCAAAACTCCATCTTTAATATCCGTCACTCCCCCTCCCACCCCTCCACCATCCCTTTAGAAAACTAATTGTGGGTAATTCTTCAGATTTGAATATTTCCCTATTTAATGTAATCTAAATAGAATGAAACCTAATTCCTTAGTGGGATAATAAAGATTTTTTTTGGTTATATTTAAACGTTTGTTGTTAGTGTGATATTTAAACTAATAAAAAATTTATTCATTTATTTTTTAAATATTTTTTCAATATTTAATAATGGTTAAAAACTAAAAAATGAGACCAAAACAATTTCACAGCTTATTTCAACCGCTTATAAAATAACGTCATTAAAGCTAATTGTTTTTTTAAATAACAAAAAACTAATATTTAGTGCATATATGCATACATGTGTATGTATGTACATACGTATGTATATGTACATATATTCTGGTAATACTTGATCAATTATTTGGTCGCTAATTCAGAGTTCATCTTTTCAATTAAAGAATAAGTTGTTTGTCCCACAGGGACCAAAGTTTAATGTTTTTATAATCAGTTTTCTTTGCTTTGTCTGGCGATATTGCCAAATTTCGTTCAAAGATATATATGTACATATGTACATACATATACACAACACAATACTTATGTATATGCCTAACAACAACAACAACAAAAACAAGAACAATTGTTTATTGATTTATCGTCTATATGGATCTGACTGACTAGCTTAGCTGGCAGCGTCACTCACGCCATCAAATCAACGCCAAAAGGCTCTCCGCACACCAATCGAAGGTGTTATATACATACATATATACATACATACATACATATATTGTTATTTATTTACTTTTCTGATAAGAGGCAGCACCCATAAGGCAAGCAAAAAAAGCAAGCAGTCAAAGCAAAAGTCAGACCCCGGTCCCAGTTCCAGTCCCAGACCAAAACCCAGACCAGACCCAAGCACCGAACAACACGATCACCGGACTATGCCAATGCTAATTTTCATTTGGCAATTGCAAATTGTTGTTATTGTTATTGTTACTGTTGTTGTTGTTGCTACTGGAACTGGGATTGTAAATTTAATAAATTAGCAACGAAAAAAAATGGATTTGATTAACTTTTGAATGTTGTTTTTTTTTTTTTTTTTTTGCGTTGGATGTTTATTATCACCCCAGAGCAGCAGCACTGAGTAACAAATGGCGACAAATTCTTGGGGAAATTTGTGATTTATTATGGTGTATATCACGTGACATGAATTCGCTCGCTTCCACGAGGGGGACCAAAAAAATAAACGCTAGAAAAAAATGAATAGCACAATTCTTAAACATTTAAACATAATATCGCTCAGTTGACTAATTTTTTTTTGCTGAGGCTCGCCTTAAAAATAATAATAAAAAATAAAAAGAAATCTAATTGAATTGTGTTTTAATTAGATCCAAACATTTGGAATCAAAAAAAAAAAAAAAAGATCTCTACTAGAGTTTTTTAAAGAAAATATCAAGAAGTTACCTCAAAATCAAAATATGCAATGCCAAAGATTGGAGTTTATACTTTCTACTATATTCTCATAATTTTGTAAATGTTAATTGAAATATATACTAAAAAAATGTTTGTGTTCTCGTTTTTTTTTCTTTTACTTTACAGAAACTCAACCAAAACGAAAGGAGGCAAATCCTCAAAAAAAAAAAATAAACAACAAATAGTTATAAAAAAAACTATATATAGAGATAAATATATATATATATATATATAACCATATATATATATATATATATATACATAATTTAAAGAGCAAGCGACAACGACATGAAGTACAGCACTGGTATCGACAACGCTCTGCCCTCCAGTGGCAGTAGCAGCAACAGTAGCCTCAGTGCCAGCTCCAATTATGCATTAAATGAAATGCAGACATCATCACACAAAAAGGAGCCAAAAGTAACAACAACAACAACAACAGCAGCAGCAGCAATAGAAACAACAACGACAAGCGCCGCCTCATCCACAAATATGCCAGTGGTGGCGGCCACTAAATCCAATAGCCATCCTAATCCCAATGCCAACGGCAATGGCAATGCAAACGTTAATCCCAATACCCCAATAACCCATAATTCCACATTATTGCAACTGCAATCGCAATCGCAATCGTCACAACCGACAAATGCTCTATTCTGTGAACAAGTGAGCACAGTGACAAATCTCTTTGAGAAATGGAACGATTGCGAACGGACAGTTGTCATGTGTGCGCTGTTAAAGCGTCTGCGCTATCCCAGTCTAAAGTTTCTTCAGTATTCTATTGATAACAATCTGACACAGAATCTGGGTACATCGCAAACGAATCTTAGCAGTGTTGTTATTGACATTAATGCCAATAATCCAGCATATTTGCAGAATCTATTAAATGCGTATAAAACATTTCAGCCATGCGATGTTCTTGATGTTATGTCGTCATCATCATCGGACAAGGATTCGATGCCATGTTATGGCAGTGATTTCCAAATAACCACAACGGCACAATGTGATGAACGAAAATTGTATGCACGAAAAGAGGATATTCTGCATGAGGTGTTAAATATGCTGCCATTGTTGAAGCCAGGAAATGATGAAGCTAAAATCAGTTATTTAACCCTAATCCCTGTGGCTGTCAAGGATACAATGCAACAGATTGTCCCCACCGAATTGGTTCAACAGATATTCTCCTATCTACTCATTCATCCGGCCATCAGCAGTGATGATCGACGCTCGCTGAATGTATGGCTACGACATCTGGAGGATCATATACAAGCCGCTGCGGCTGGTATAACAAATTGTAGCTATTTTCTTCAGCCATCGCCACAAGTGATGCAGAGAGGTAGCTCCTCGGCAGCCAGTTTATTATCCGCAGCATCGTGTTCTTCGTTGGCATCCTCATCGATGGGGGGAAATGGTAGAAGCAGTGACTGGCAGACAATAGCTCCGCCCAGTAAACAGCAGCAGCAACAACAACAACAACAACAACAGCAGCAGCAGCAACAACAACACAAACTTGCTACCAACAACGATTGGCGGGGCTCCAACTCTAATGGATCGATCAATCCACTCTGTGATAATTTAAATGGTATTACCCTGAACGAATTAGGTTCTAGTCAGAATAGCTTAGGCTTATCGTTGGAGGGCAGCTCCTCGCTGGTTAATGGAGTTGTGGCAGGAGCAGCTGCCGGCTCAATATTGGGTTTAAGTGGCAGCGATGATCATGACACCTCATTCAGTAAGAATGGTACGGAAATACTTGACTTCGAGCCGCTCCATGAGGCAAGCAATAGCACCAGCACCAGTAACAACAACAACAATAATAACAACAACAACAACAACAACACCAATCGTCTGTGTCCGCCCCAGCAGGGGCTCGGTGGCGACCAATTGCGAATGTCTGATCATTCAGTTGATATTGATATACTTATTGATCATTTGCAAGCAGCTGCTGTTGCTGGACCATCGCCTTCCACACAGCTATTGCAGCCTCCTTCAACCCAAAATACAGCTCCACATTATGCCTCCATATTGATGGGTCATGTTGCTGCTGGGGATCAATTCGGGGACGTTAATCGCTGGAGTCTAGATAGTAAAATTGCAGCTCTTAAGACACGTCGCTCGAACAGTTTAACCACCCAGACCATATCCAGTTGCTCATCATCATCGAATTCCTCGGTGATAACAGTGAATGATAATTGCTCCAATTCCACCGAGAATCTGGCTCAATTTGCGAATAAGCCAAGAAGTTTCTCCCTCTCCATTGAGCATCAGCGTTGCGCTTTGGCCAATAGTGGCTCCGATACGCGTTTGGATGAATTCAAACCGAGCTACATTAAGTTCCAGACTCGCAATGTCGGCATGTCTGGCATTGGCCTATGGCTAAAATCACTCCGTCTTCACAAATACATTGAACTCTTTAAGAATATGACCTATGAGGAGATGTTACAGATAACTGAAGATTTTCTACAGAGCGTTGGTGTAACTAAGGGAGCCTCCCATAAGCTGGCACTCTGCATTGAGAAGCTCAAGGAGCGGGATCATATTCTTAGTAAAGTGGAGCAGGATTTGCATACGGGACAAATGAAACTTAGTACGGCAGTCGAGGAATTGACCAATATTGTGCTGACACCAATGAAACCCTTGGAGGCCATTGGACCCCCAGAGGAGAATATTGCATTAAGATTCCTTAAAGTTATTAACTTGGTTAGCAATGCCGTACAACAGGAGCCGTATTGTATCCAGGATGATGACACATTGGGTGTCTTTATGTGGATACTTGATCGTACCATACACAACGAAGCATTCATGAATCAGGCCAATCAGTTAAAGGAGCTTAAATTCAAACTGTCCAAACTGAAGATGTCGATGGTACCAAAATTGCATCATGTGAAAACCGCTGGAGGAGCCACAGGTGGCGGTAATATCAATAAGCCGAGGTAATTAAAATCACTTTAAAATCGAAGAAATAGAAAACAATTTCATTCTTTCATTCCGCCCTCTCTTTTGATTCTTAGATGGAATGGCAAGAGTCGGAAATGTGATCCTAAAAATGGCAGCAACGATCGCATCAATCATCGCAAGAACTCCAATGATATGCTGAACTTCTCCCTTAACTGCCTACAGCAGCCACCACCTCCTTCTCATCAACAGCAACAGCAACAACAGCAGCAGCAGCAACAACAACAGCAGCAGCAGCAGCAATTCGACTACAATGGCGGCTATGGAGGAGTGCCGCATCAGCCGCAATATAAAAGCTCATCTTATCCAAGCTTCCAACAGCAACAACCGCCACCGCAAAATAACAAGCAGCACCATCATGTTCAACAGATGCAGCAAATGTTACAGCAACATAATCATTTTCCAGCATTACCCCAACAAACGCCGCCCCAATCACATCGACGTTCGTTAAACAATCTCATTGTGGTAGCCGGTGGACCTCAGCAGCCCCAGCAGCTGATATTCAAGCCTGGCCAGGGTGTGCTAACCAATAATAATCCCAATGATAATGGCCTAATTATGGAAAGAAATCATCAACGAAAACCTAGTCTTAATGGCATGAGTGGTAGTAATGTTGTAACAAATGGAGCTGGTGGTGGTGGTGGTGGTGGTGGTGGAAGTAATGCTGAATCGCAACCAAAGAAGACCATGGCCGCAGTGGTAATGGTTAGTAATAGTCAGCAGCAGGATCCTACTGATCAGCAGTCGCCGCCACAGATTCTAATTAACAATAACAACAATAACAATGTGTTAAACAATAATTTAATCAATCAACAGCAATTACAATTGTTGGCAGCAGCTGCTGCTGCTGTCGGCAATGGTAGCTGCCTCTGTCCAGGTGGTGGCGGCGGCGGTGTTGGTGGTGGTGGTGGTGGTGTTAATGGCAGCATTGCCTGCATCAACAATCTCTGTCATCCCAGTAACAATATTAATCTAGGCATGCCTACGGCTGCCCATGAATACAAAATGAATGATTTCAAAAGTCTGGAACAGCTAGAGACGCTTTGCCGTCAAATGACTGAGCAAGCCATGAACTAAACATAGATCTAGAAAGATCTCAGGTTTTGACTGGTTTAAATATTTGTGAATTGGCTGCCAGCAGAGATCAATTTAGATATATATATATATATGTTTAGTTCGATTATTCCTTCCTACCCCATATTATTATTTTTATTTTTTTTTTTTTTCGTAGTATAGCTATTAATGTCGTCCCCAATATCCCCCTAAGATTGATATCTAGGGAGGAATAAAAACAAAAGAAAACAATTGTAGCTTTGCTCTGTACTTTCGATTTGTAATTTATGCTAAATACTTTTATGAAAACCAATTATCCGATAATGTTATAAAGCAATTTAAGTCCATATTCATCACCCAAAAATACATTTTGTATCGTATATCACTATATATATATATACATATATATGTGTATACATATATATGTGTATACATATATATAGAAACAAAATAACGATATATTGTGATAATATCAATCATCCTAAATTGTAAATCGTTAGTAATTGTTTAACCGGTTTATTGCCTATTGAAATTTTGGCAAGAATTATGAATTGGAATTCAGAGCAGCAAATTCCCGTTCAAATTTGTTTAAATGTTAAGTTTTTATAAAATGTGTGTTTCCATATTTTCTTTGTGAACGATTTTTTTTTTTTTTTGTATTTTGTGTGTGTCTGGTTAAGAGCTTAACTGGCTGATTCTGGAGGTGCAACGGCTGGCCGTTAAACTGACTAGAGCTTAAGCTGCTCCCGATTCCAAAAAAAAAAAAAAAAAAAACCTCTTCCCTCATCTCCTACCAAAGCCTGGACAGAAATCAGCCAGTTTAGCAAATGTTATTTAACGTTTAAGTTTATTTTGTAAATGTTGTCGCCATTAGTAGTTCAACTAACAAACACACACACACATACATACACACAAGCACACATATACACAACACAATGCCACACTACAACACAACATACAAACCTTCTCTCTATAGGAAAATTTGGCCAAATTTGATCAACATTTTACACTATTCTGACAAAATTCACCGCCAAGATGATAATATGACGTCGATGATGAATTACAACATAAAAAAAAAATTAAAAATTAACACCTACAAAAAGAAAGTATAGATCGTTTATATAGTGAAAAAGAAAACAAAAATGATATATAATGAACTCTGCATCGTGACCATGAGACTGACTAAGATTACTTTTCGCAACTTAAAAAAAAAAAAAAAAAAATTAACAAGCAAAACAAAAAAAAAAAATGAAAAAAAAATCTAATTAAAACCGCTAGATGAAAGTAGAAAACTGGATGGATATATAGACGATGATGATGATGGTTTAAAGGGAGGGAAAATGTTTGCGCGAATCAAAACTTTGCTTGCTGAATGAAATGGAGGAAGGCATTAGAACTAGATGCTTAAGAAGGAGATGATGAAGTCACATAAAGAATATGTTTATATATATACAACACACATACACATAATTTATTTTAAATTTATCGGAACATAATTGCTGAAAAACAAAAGAAAAAGAGAAGAAAATTGTAAAACATAAAACAAAAGAAAAATTGTAAAAAAAAAAAAAAGAAAGAAAAACAAAACAAACAAAAAAAAATGGGAACGTTTCAATGTTTATGTTGAAGAGAATCGGATCTACATATTGTATTTTGTATAAGTAAATGGAAGCCATTATCCCATGTACTGTATCATGATTGTCAGGCAACCAATTTATCATATGATGTATACATATATATATACACATGATTATTGTCTATGAATGAATGTATATCGACTATAAATGTTTTATTTTTCGCGTTAGTCAATTGTTTTAAAATGAAAAAAAGAAAAAAAAAATGGCAAGCCAATAGATTATGTTGTTTTATATATAACATACACAAATATATGTCCATATATGTATATAATTAGTATGTAAAGTATAGTCCAAACTTAATGTCGGATCAAATCAATTTCGAACATCGAAGATATAGAATTTTGTTAATTCAATCGATGTCCAAACTACCAACTTAAGCAAATCGATACTTGAGTTTGGTCTATACTACACATATACATATATGAATATATGTATATAAATGATTGTTTTCTTTTTAAAATGCTTATATATATATATATATATATACATATATATATGTTTCAATTTATCGACGGGCAAAGCTAAAAAATTAAATGAAATTGGAATGGCAGCCAAAAAATAATCATAATAACTAACAATAAGAGCATTGAAAAAAATGTTTAGCCTAATTTATGAAATGATAATGATGATGATAATATATTATATTATATATATTGTATATGAAATGATGGAACGAAATGTCTATAAGAGCTAATTGTTCAGTTCCGTTTTTGTACTATGGTCGTAAGCCTATTTTTTTTTTTGTTAATTTGGTTTTGTTAACACAATATTTGTAATTGAAATAACTAATTCAACAAGTTGATAGACAAATTTCATCCGATCAATAAATAACTGTAAATTACTATAGCAAGTTCAAATTCAGATTCCGATTTACTTGATAAAGGTTTAATGTAAAAGTAAAGTTCAACTAAGTACGTATTAACAAGAAATGAGCATATATAGAGTCAGTCAGTCAGTCAGTCAGTTAAATAAATGTAACAACAATTTATCAAATGTGAGCATAAACCAAGCGTGTACCTACATACACATATAGACCATACACACCCACACACACACATACACACGCCAACACCTACACACAAGAACACAGAATTAAAATACATATATATTTATTTTAAATAAATAATTTCAACAATTTCAAAAACCTACAAAAAAGTCAAAAAAAAAAAAATTGTTAAATAAATGTCAAGTTTTCATTGATTACATAACAACGCAGGTTGCCATGCGTTCCCCCTCACAGTTGTTTGGTGGCATACAACAAAGTTAAAACTGTTCGGGTCAATTCTCACAATAGAATGAAGTGAACCGCTGGAGTTGACCGACACTCGACACGAAATTTGTTCATTGGAAAAAAAATAAATATATATTTATATATATATATACATAATTCAGTGCAAAATTGTACAGATAACGAAGACATAATGCATCGACATCGCTATAATAACGTCCAGCTAAAGAGTCTATCAAATAGCCTAATGCAAGGGCAAGATGAGCAGCAGCAGCAACAAAGTAACATGGAAAATAACCAAGATAATCCCGAACGGTTGCCCATATGGCCCAGTGAACGCATTGCGCCTGGTGGCGCTGGTGCCTTTCATAGTGCCAAAGTGGAATACAGCAAGGAGACTGCGGATTTAATTCGATGTAGATTTATATTCCTCATTAACTCACATCAATTGTGGCTATAGACATTTCTCTTTTTAGTGCTTGTTAAGGAGTCCAAGATGTCCATGTTAATGCGTAAGCAAATTGATGAGAGCCTGCGCAATGGAGAACCACTGCCATTGCCTAAGCCACCACGACCGAATACCAATAACGATCCGGATAAAGAAACATTGGCCATTTTGGAGCGTGCTCGTAATGCCAAGCGTAAGAATCTTCGTCAGATTGTGGATAGTGGAGCATATAAGTCTAGTTATTATCGCCCACCCACGGATAATCGCATGGTTAATGAGAAATCCAAAGCCAAATTACAGTTTACCATGGCTGGAACACATTTGCCGGATCCGGCTATCAAGCCCCAGCGTCGTCCTCGCGAAGAACGGCATGTCACCGAGGAGGATATCATTAATGAATGTAAGTTAAATTGCCATCGAACACTAAATCGTACATTAGTTTACACATGCATCCTGTGTTTTATCCAGTGCTTGATCAAATCAATGAGCGCGCCGAGTGGTTAGCCGAAATGGAAGAACTTGGACAGGGCAAAAAATATCGACCAGAAATTCGTGATCAAATAGCCGAACGTTTGCATCGCATACGCGCCTTGGAGTCGAAATTGAAAATGAAATCGGAAGGCGGTTATCGTTTTGTGGATTAATTGAGCGCTATTCCAGATATAAAATGTTTTGATGTGTTATAATATATACTGTATATGTATATATAGCTAGCATATGTTGAAAAAAAATAAATACGAGTAATTTAGAGTTAATTGATTTGGTTTCGCGTATTCCCTAAAAACAGTTAAAAGATGGGTACTATATCTATATATACATATTTAATGAAATCGGATTATATATCTCTTTTAGTTTGTGGTACAATTGATTATAAGCTGGTCATGCTGATTAATAATTTATATAATGATTATAAAGTAATCGGAATTAAAGGTTAGCACATATAGAACAAAAGTTAGTAAGTATTCCTTTGATTAATATAGCGTTTATTTAACTTATTCGCTGTTACATAATTAAGATTTAAATTTCGTTTAGAAGGAATTTGTTACTCTTTTTTTTTGTTTGGTTTTTCGTTTTCTGTTCAAACTGTTTTAACTTAATCTGGCACACATTTAATACATATATGGTACATTATACACACACACATTTTAACAATGTAAGAAGCCCAAACGCAAATACTTGTTCATAGTTCTGTTCATCAGAATTTGGCAAAACGAGCATAAAATACAATAGTTGGAAAATTCATGAGATTTAATTTAAATTTATCGAATAAATTATGTGGAGTAATATTAATAGATATATATATATATATATATAAATATCGGCTATATATATATATATGTATGTATATCATCTGCTCTCCTACAGACTACAAATTGTATATAGATAAAATGTAATGCTCCATTCAAAAATAGACACATTTTTGTGTTTTCCACTTGTGCTAACCTTTTTTTTTATCTCCACCTCCTCTTTAACAACCTTTTTTTCTTAGTTAGCTCGTTCAACAGGATGGCATATGGCAGCGAAATTCACCTGCTGCCTCCGCAAAACGATTGCGTATTAAATAGCCGCTTATAACCTCGGCAACTTCATGTGGACGGTCCTCGTGCACGGCATGGCCACAACGGGCTAATACCTGCATTTGAAATCGGCCTTGCATTTGGCCAACAGTTAGAGTACGATCAAGACCATCAATACTGGCCAGTAGCAACTGTTTGGGTAAGCGCAAATCAAGGAACTTGTCGCTGAGGCCTGAAAACCATCCCACCCAATACTTTTCCGACTTGGACAGATCGATGCGCCAGGTGTAACTGAAATACAACAAATCTTTTCTTGTAAAAAGAAAAAAATGCTTAATTTTAGTCTTACTTTTTGGCGGCATCGGTCATAGCCTTGGTAGTGATAGGTTTTTTAAAGTCCGCACTGCTAGTCGCTGCTGCTGCACCTTCGCCACTGGTATCATCATCTTCGCCAGTTTGACCAACTTCCTCATCCTCAGAAATGCTAAACGGATTGGGAAACATGCTGGTATGGTGGGCCTCCTCTAATACATCATCGGGCAATGGCAGGTCATTCGTTGCCAGTTCATTCGTTGTGCAGCTGTGCAAGACGAAATCAAAATCAATGAGTACTTATAATAATCTAGATCATATATGTAATTAACTTACTTGATTATTTGCCCGGGCATCGATACCTTAGCACTGTCTATATTACGGACTTGCCCACTGCGTATGCACCATTCAATGGCATTGGGGATGCTCTGAAAATATTTTGGACGCGAGCGTAAAAAGCTTTGCATGCTTGCCAAAGCCTCCATGGCTGTTCCCTCTACAACATCGATGACGGTGATGCCAATTAGATTGGGCACCAACCCCTTGGAAGCGAAATGAACAGCAATAGCGCCACCCATTGAATGGCCCACAACGTATATTTGCGGCATCTCCTCCGTGTAGAGTTTCATAATTAAATCCCCAATGTCCCTAAGTGCAACGATAGGAGCGATAGTAGCAACAAGCAACAGCTTTAAAATCAAAGGAAATGACACTCACTTGGCCAATGTATCCGCCGATAAGTCATCCTCGTCATCTACCTTACTATCCCCGTGGCCCCTCAAGTCGATGCATAGACACTGACAGTGTATCATGCGCGTCACTTCCGACTAAAAGGTGAAGAGTGCATAATAAAATTATAATCCCCCACAGACACATACGCCCCCACACAACTACATACACAAAAGTGTGCCCAGGTAAGAGCCGAATAGCCACCTCCATGCAATAACAACAATACTGGGCCCGACTTCTCGGGCTTCTTGGTACGATAGACGCGAAAAGTGCGCTGCTCATCTACTTTGACGTCCTCCTTGTCGGCAAAGAATTCATTCCACATGCCTGGCTTGTAGTCACGTATACGCGACTTTTTAAAGGAATCGCTGTAATTGTATTTAAAACCCATTTGTGTATCAATTAAATGCTGACAGTTGACGTTACGCCACCTCCCCCTCCCAAGGTAACCCCTTCTTCATTGGTAAAAACTTACGCTCTTCCGATTCGCCCACTCGGAATTGTGGGTGGCAATTTGCCCTTGAGGATTGTACGTTGTAAACTTGACATTGCGCTCGATTGTCTGTGCAGCTGCAGTTTTTGGTCCTGGTCCTGAAAGTTATGGTTTACTCTCTCCCATTCCCAGTAATTTAGTCCTACTGCAAAATAGTGTTGCCTGAAGCCAAATAGAAATTTCGTGATCTGGCAACTCTATCAAAGCTGTGTGTGACTGCCTAAGTATATATATATGAAAAACTTAATACACGCTCTTGAAAGTTAAAACGCTGAATCGCTATACTCTTCAAATAGGGAAGCGTATGAAGCAATTATGGATAATAAATTTTATTGTTATATTAATATAGCAAATATTTATGGAACAAATCAAAAATAATAGTATTAAAACATATTAAAACTAGTATTTTTTAAAGGTGTGGCAACATTATCAATTCAAATTGGGCAGATATGAAAACCGTTGCCCATAAGGCATTGTTTACATTTATCTTATCAGCTGAATAAACACTCGACGCACCTTAAGTAAGAAATTGTGCAGCAGGTCAATAACTTACAGGTATTTATTATGGACTTTTGTATTAGCATATTACTTTTTAATAAATGCATAAATAATTGAATAACCTGTTTAAATTTCCAAATGAGATGCGACTATCTCAAATAAAATGATATTAGTTGAGTTGAAGATGCTATGGACATGTCCTACATACATATTGATATGTATGCATGTGTGTGTGTGCTGATAACAAGAAAGCCTCACAAAACAAAATAAACTCTACTGGGGTATTCATACTTAAAAAGATTGTAGACGATATCAGAATCTAAACAAAAACGGAAACGCTTCCAAGAGTACTGCTCAGTTTTTTATTGGAATTTGTGGCGTTCGCATCGGGAACTAGAACTCGTCTCCGATAAGGCATATTCCTTTTTACTATAATACTCTGATTTAATAACAACAGCAAGTGATAACAGTCTATTTGGTATGTATTGTAAATTGAAAGTCTATGGGCAACGCCATTACCTCAGCTGATATCAATTTTTTCGCATCCCTTTCCCACATTCTTGCCGGCAAATTTTTTGTCATTCGGTTTTTCTCTTGTTATTTTTGCCATTCTTTTCCAATTAGCGTTGTCAATTTGCATTAATTTAACGCGAGTGCAACTGGAATTTATTTCCCAATGCGATAAAGATGTTAGTTAATTATTTATTGCTTTAATAATGTTAATGAGTGATTTGACATTGTGATAAGGTACGAGCGTCATTGATAAGCTAATTTTTCCCAACCCTTCGAAGTATATAACAAATTAAATACACACACATACACATTTGTTTTTATATACATATGTACATATTTGTGACTATGTACATGTATATTTGCTGTTTTATACGTAAGCTTTTTATTGTTTATTAGGGTTTACTGTTATAACTGTTTACTGCGACGCGACTGTTTACAACAACACAATGTTATAATTATTGCAATTTGTGCATTTAGTTCGCGATGACATCGAAAGCAAATGGCAATGGAACTGCCCAAATTTTGGGTGATGAGTACGTGGCCCAGAGGAAACTACAACCAGATTCTAAGATCTTTCAACGATTGAAGCAGTTGGGAATCTATTTCAAGGATCAGTATGGCTCGGAACCTGAGTTCTTTGTTCGAGTTCCGGGACGGGTTAATCTCATAGGCGAGCATGTAGATTATTGTGGATATTCAGTTCTACCCATGGCTTTATCTACTCAGAGCATTTTATTGGCCGTAGATCGTAATCCCGTGGAGAGTCAATTACAGCTGCGTAATCTTGATTCGGCCAAGTTTCAAGGTTTTGAATGTGACCTGAAAGATTTCAGGTTTGTACCTTAATTTTTAAGCTAAAAATTTTTAATTAAATTTTTAAATTTCATTTCAGGATTGAGCTGCCCAAGAGTGGTGGTCCAGCCTGGTATTTATATTTTCTTTGTGGGATTAAAGGCGTCCAGGAGTATCTAGGTAGCAAGTGGAAGCCACAAGGGATGCGGATCGCTGTTATTGGCAATGTTCCCCTGGCAGCCGGCCTCTCCAGTTCCAGTGCCATGGTCAGCTCTGCCGTACTTGCCACAGCCAATGTCCAGGGTATGGAGTTGGATCGCAAGGAGCTGGCCTCCATTTCAGCCAAATGTGAACAATATATTGGCACACATAGTGGCGGAATGGATCAAGCCATTGCCTATTTAGGCAAAGAAGGATGTGCCCATCACATTGAATTCCATCCCAAATTGAAGGGCACTCCGGTTACATTGCCCTCAGGCAAATGTTTTGTGGTTGCCAATAGTTTGGCACAAAAGAATAAGGCTGCTTCATCGGACTATAATGAACGTGTGGTAGAGTGTCGTCTTGCCACACGTTGGCTGGCCAAATCCAAAAATCTCAGCGATTGGCGAAATTATACACGTTTTATTGACCTTGAAGAGGCCTGTCGTATGGATAATGCCACATTTGAGGAATTGATCAATCAGCAATTAACCAAATCAATTTATACCAGATCAGATATATGCAAAGAGTTCGGTATAACCGAACAAGAGCTAGAAAAAGATTTCCTGTCATCCAATACACGGCACATGGAACAGTTCAAGCTTCGTCAACGGGCTCTTCATGTCATACAGGGTGAGTTTTCATCTTCTCTCACTTAGTTTCCTTCTCTTTATTCATTATATTGAATCTTGTTCAGAGTCTGGTCGTGTTGCCAAATTTCGAAAGATTTGCGAGCAATTGGCTCAACGATCAAACGATAAAGATGTCGAGCAACTGGGTCAGCTTATGCGGCAATCTCACCAAAGCTTACGCGAGCTCTATGAATGTTCTCATCCAGATGTAGAGCGTCTTATTAAGATATCCAATAAGCTGGATGTCAGTGCGCGTGTAACAGGAGCTGGGTAAGTTGGAAAATTGCATATAATTTTTATATAGCCATTTATAGCTCTAAGTAACTTCAAGTTGTTTATGTAAAACCGAGAGTGAGTGAAGGTAAAAGTGTTGCTTTCTCATATCGTTGATTTGGACGACGTTTCGATAGATGGAGTATATATGTATGTATGTCTGATTTTATGTGGGTCAGCATAAAAGAGAGTGAGATGGCATATACGAGATATTGCGTCAGAGGAGAGAGAGAGAGAGAGAGTAAGAGAGTGAAAGAGTAACTTAACCAGAAATTGGTGTCAAGTTCAAGTGAGCTGAATTTTCCGTACTCAAAGCAATGTCACTATTTGGTCTAGGGTATTAGGGAGTATATTGCTTCTAATAGAATCATAGAGTAATTTCTCTGATTTGGAATTCGTTTTACTTAAATTTGATATCTTTCTATATAAAATCTTTTAATATTTATACACATCCTAAAATAAAGATACTTTGCTAGAGTAAATATTTCAAGTAATAATTGGAATCTTTCTTTTCACTTTTTAGATGGGGTGGCTGTATTGTGGCCATGTGTAATTCCATTGATGCAGCCGAGCAATATATCAAAGTGCTTAAAACCGATTACTATGCCCAATTGCCGGCTCACCTTTTGGAGCGCTATCAACCAAATGATTTCAATGAGGTTGTTTTTGCCACCCTACCTGGCAATGGGGCTGAGTTGATTATTTAATGATGGATTTCCTATTTGTAAAATCTAACCAACTTTATCTGTATATGCATATACATATATTAGATTATATATATACATATATACAAGCATAGTCTTAAAATTTAGTTATTCCATGCGTAATCTTTGAGAGAAAACCGTCTGTGTGCTACTTATGTACAATTTATTAACAATCTTATCAACTAGAATACAACAAGGCACAATTAAAGGTTTTCATTTGTTTCACTACCTTCATCCTTATCTGCGACTTAGCCATCCTGCATTTTTAAATAGCTTATAGACCTGTTCCCTTGGTATTTTCTCTGCCTCGCGATCGACCACAGCCATTTCTTTTTT
The DNA here is from genome assembly GCA_018150375.1 of Drosophila sturtevanti. Taxonomy (NCBI): domain Eukaryota; kingdom Metazoa; phylum Arthropoda; class Insecta; order Diptera; family Drosophilidae; genus Drosophila; species Drosophila sturtevanti. Next base: position 1,343,573 of record JAECWJ010000688.1, on the reverse strand, counting down.
GGTCAGCAATGATTCCTTGGCCAAATTGGCACCTATAACCGGATCATTATAAAAACGTGAACTCTTTGACAATTCCGCTGGCAATTCAGATTCCCAATGTGCATTCTGTACAACTGATGGATGAGCATCGGCTGTGGCATAACCCTGATAGGGTGAGGCAGGCTCATATGAATGTTGATTAGCCAAAGCTTGGTGATAAAAAAATTGACCCTGCACAGGCCAGGCACACAAACTCAATGATAATGCCAACAACACGACTGCAACAATTTGGTGGCAACAGGTAGGCAACATGGCTCTAAAAAGGAGACAGAGATGAAGTCTGGGAATTAATATGGTTACATACATACATGTGTTAGCTGTATGAAATAGTTTGATATAGGCTGATGAGGTAGGGGTAAAGTGGAATAAGCTGGGACAGATTTATGACCGCTACTAGTCGGTAGCGGACAGTTTTTAATCTACAAGTGGCGGTCGACCTGTCAGCTTTGTGCGTCATAAATTATTTACGGGAAAATCAATTATCGCACATGGCCAAGTAAAGCAAGAGAGATCTTTGTGTTCTGTTGGCTTATCCATGAACTGTTTTTGTTTTTTGTTATTTTTTATTTTTTTTTTTTTGCGACTCAAACTGGCTTACATTATTGATAAGACTTGGACATTCGGCGAGCTTTTAATTGTCAAACCAGAATGTGGTCCAATTTAAACAACAACGAAAAACTTACAGTGAAACCTCAATGCATAAACAACGCAGTCATTAAAGATAGCGTTAACAGGTGGTCAACTAGTGTCTCCTTTTAATACTTAGCCTTAGCGGTCACCTTATTGACTTTCATTAGTCCGAATGAGAAATTTGTTGAAAATTTGTAACACGAGCTACTTGAATGTACATTAAACATATATGCTAAATCACTTTAGTTAATCATTTTAGATCAGTTTTAGGGCAATTCGAAATGCCAAGCTAGGTATGATAAGGCCACTAATCGTATCGGAATAATATATGTATTCTGTATATGCTTTTCAACCAAATCAATTGTATCAGAAAACAAAATGAATTTTTAATCTGATTTAAATTAAACAGTTTCTGAATATGGCCATATAACATCAGTTATTGTTGTTTGAATAAATCCTTTAGGTTTTTTTTCCTTTTTTTTTTTTTTTGCTATGATTGGCATTTATGTTTTGATTTTAATCTTGATTTTAACACCAGCTGACATTATTATAATATTGTAAGAGTTCATTGAGTGGGTCTCATTTAGTGAACCTTCAGTGTAGTTTTGGTATGTTTATGTGCCATAAAAAAAATGCATTTAAATAGTCAAAGTCCACATATAGTCAGTCATATGTAAATTAATTTAAAAGAAAACCAAAGTCAAGGTTATAAGTATTATTTGAGAGATAAGACATGATTGCTTGATTCGTAATCGATTGATTCACCCATACGGTTTATGCACTCACACAATTGAGATTTGAATTTGAATAAAAAAAAATAAAATATATATATGTATATATATATATATATAGGTATATTATAATCCGTTTAACTGTAACTGGAACACCTGGCTGAAGTTGTTGAAGCTGTAAACTGATCATAGAATAACAAGGTAGCGAACTTTTATGCTCTGGCCGTTGAATGCCACAAAACAAACAACTCAAGCGAGCAACTTTGAGTTGAAATACATTCAAATATATATATATATATATAGATATATATATGTACAATCATTGGGGAACGCTCAAAATCAAGAATGAGTCAAAGTGTAGAGTATGATTTGGTTTTCTTTTTATTTTTATTATTATTTTTTTTTTTTGGTTTGCTGTTTCTTACTGGTTGGCTTAGTTGCCTTAAATTTTTATTAAATTAATTATGGTGCTTTTAATTAGTTTTAGTGCACAATTGAGCTGACCTAGGCCTAGGCAAAGCACATTTCAAGCAATTAAAAACAATGATAAAAAATATAATATTTCTCGTCTCCATTTTTCTCATGCTCCACAAAAATGCCCGCCAAAAAAGGTCACTTTAGCCGACTGTCAGATACGGACACAGATATAGATACAGATACAAAAAGAGATATAAAAAAAAAAACATACAGATACATATGATTGACAAATTTATTTAGAATCCAAATCCGAATCCAAGTTAGCTGTGAGATATTTTGAAAGTGCCGTTTGACCCTGAATATAATGTTTAGTCTCCGAATTTGATGCTGATTGGCCGGTGGAGGTGTTTGGGGAACAGTTGGCTTTGAGCGTAAATCCAAGTGTGAGCATTTTGGTGGCTGCACATGTTTGACCCTAATTTGTTATGGTTGTTTTTTTTTTTTTTTTTTTTTTTTGGGGTTATTCAACTACGTTGACCGATCAGCAGACACATGCGGAAGCTGCTGCAGCACATTTGGGTTTGGGGTTTCGTTCACTGGACATTTTGTATATATTTTGCCCTTGAACTTTCCTCATCTCTTGTTGGGGCTGGGCTGGCTAGCTGGTAGCTGGTGCTGCGTATTATACTACATCTCTGTTGATTTCTTGTTGGTATTTACATTGTTTGAGATATTATTATTTTATTTTGTTTTTGCTTTGTTTTTTTTTACTTTTTTTTTTTCTTTTTTTGGGAGTGGTTTGTTATTTATTGGCCGTGGCAAATTTTGATATTTAATTAATAGCCATTTAGCCATTTTGTAGTTGTAGATTAAATAAACAAATTGCTGAGATCGAAAGCATTGTTTCAACTTAATTTCTGGAGGAGCTGTTAATGAGCTTGGTCTTTGAACTTTGATGTTTAAAGATTTGGCCATAATGCTTGGATAAGGCATTATAATGTGTTATGATGCCCTTGCTAAAATGATGTATAATCAGACACTATATACATATATCCTCGATCGGCCACGTATTACTTTTAAGCGCATCCTATTGTGAGTTTGAAGAAATGTTTTCAAGGATCTATTTACTAACAAGTACCAACAAAGAGGGAACACAACCACTTTAATTTAAAACAAAGAATGCAAAAAAGTCGGAAAACTAACTATAACCTTAAGAATTAACATTAATGGAGTATGTATATGCCAATTTCCAATGGTCTTATACTATATGGTTGATCCGGAATCTATATAAAATTTACTATGAAAAAAAACCTTAAAAATATATTTATGATATATCCCCCCCCTTTTTTTTTTTGATTTATAAAACGCATTGAATTTATTTACTTGATTTCATATGCAATTTACCTCGACCCACACGCAGCTGGGTGGCTATGCAGTTATCAAGGACAAGCCAATGCAATTTCAAGTGCACGAATTTGTGGCACAATGCAAACGACTATGAAAACACATGCGGCGTATGAGCAACTACATCCGCTTCAGCCAAAATAGAGAAACATATGTAGGTATATGTGTATATTACGTATACGTAACGCATGTTGAGTGAAAGTGCCCGTGGAGAGGGAAATAGGTAAGAGGGCGGGTTAACCTTGAACCAGAGAGACAGAGAACCGTAAACTGAAATAACATGTTTACCTACAAAGTCTCCAGGTGGAGACTGACTATCGTCTATATCTATTAGTGCGGCAATGGCTACCGGCTTTCAAATTCAATCAAAAGAGAGCACAACCCGCCGCTAGACGCGGGACACATATTAAGTGTCTGTGTGTGTGTGTGTGTGTGTATGCTCGAGTGTATCCATATATACATATATGTGTATATGTGTGTGTGTGGACTGCATTTGTTTCTGTGCTTCTGAGTGCATTCTGTGGCGGCTTCTCTCATTGCAATTGGATAAACTGAGTCAGTTCGTTTTCGTGTTGCAGTCCGCGCGGTTTATTTGTTTGCCATTTCGACGCATTTCGTAGAACTGTGCTAAACAAAAAAAAAAAAAAAAAAAAAAAAAAAACAAAGTGACAAAAAAAAAATAAATACATTGGAAAGAAAAGAAGAAAAATTATAGTATAATCATATTAAGTGACCTGCATTGAATTTGGAGCCACATGTCTAGGGCATAGCCAAATCAAAGAAAATGCAGAAATTGCAAAACCTGAAATCTGGCACACAAATCGGCAATCAGAACCACTTACAGTTAACCATCAGCAGCCAAGCGAAATGGAAGCGGATACAATGGCAATGACCACGCCAACGACAAAAGGACCTTCAAATGGCGCCATGGCAATAGCCTTAGAGACATTTGACAGCAATGTCGATGTGAATGCCGGCTCCATTGCTTATCAGTATGAGGAGAATGTTGAGCATTTGCGTAAATTGTTCAGTCAGAAGAATTTGGTATCCTTTAACATTGCTCACATCGCCTGTACCGCAGGCAGCAGCAGTGGCGACAATTACATGTCAGTGGTAAAACGTGTGACAATCAGCAAGGCAAAGGATGCAGATGAGAAAGAAGTGCAGCAAATATATCAAGATCAAGACCAGGCAACCAGCGAAATGGGTAAATAATTAACAAAAAGCAATATTTAATGGGAGGGGGAGGGAGAGAACATAGCTTACTTCTCCTACTTATAACATGGAGTATAAGTGTTAAAGCTTATTGATTTTATTGATATACCCTGTAACACAGAAGTGTATTATTTAGACCAATTTTCATAATTGTCATCAAGTAATGAAATTTTTTTAGTTAGACCAAAAGTTTGTTACTGTTCAACATATGTACATATGTGTGTTCTTTAAGGTATTTGTTTTATATACATATACACCTATATATACATATGTACATATATATGTATATGTTCAGTATGAGAAAATTAGTATATCTAAGTAAAGTGAAGTAAAGTCAACTAAAGACGCAATAATTTAATAGTATTTAAACTGTTATTTATGCTTATATGTACAGCAGCATGATCTAACATGCTAACAATAAGGAAGTCAAATAGTTCCTATTATAAGAAATAATTGAAAATCGTTAGTGAAAGCAGATAATATTCAGTTTTTTGAATAGTCTATGAATTTTCTAGAAAATTTCTTGCATTATGCAATTGTGTGGTATAATTTTAGGGTATCTATCAGCAGAACCTTTGATTTGGCCATTTAAAACATTTGCTTTTTTGTTTGATGCCGCTGTGGCGTCGGCGGCGTCAAATGGCCTTGTTCCACGCATTCTAAATGCAACACACCCATACGTATACGTAATATATATATATATGAATACATTTGCTAAAGGTCAGGACGCACACAAGCATACTTACACACAGAGAGGGAGAGAGAGAGAAAGAGCGGGAGAGAGAGAGAGAGAGAAAGAAAAATAGAGAGAGGCAGAGAAAGAGAGCGAGACCCAACCTACGCTTGCTCGGCTCTCATGCAACAAGGCCAACCATCGCCAATTTCATTCATAAATTTTTATAAACAAAAAACAGCTGTTCGCGTCAACGGTGTGTGTCTCTCTCTCTCTCGCTGTCTCTCTTGTATATTCTCTCATTTTCTTAGACTTGATGTCTCTGACTCTTTCATTTTAGTCACTGTTATTATCAAACGGCAAATTCCCAGCCTCTCTCGGCGTCAGCTGTACCGTTGCGAGGAGGCCTTCACCAATGAGATTAATGTCTACCGGCATTTGGTACCTGTGCTACGTCGCTATAGCCAGCACCAATTGTTCCCACTATGCCATATAGCCGACATCCATGACCAGGGTGAGAGTGGAGAACCGATTATTGTGCTGCAGGATCTGAAATCCTTGGGGTTTCGCATGCAAAATCGATTGGCTGGCTTGGAGCTGCGCCATTGCCTGCTGGTGATGAAGGTAAGTTAGTCGTGTTAATTATATTAACAAGGTCATTGTCCTGTAATGATCTGTTTCCAGAAACTAGCTCAATTGCATGCGGCCTCACTTGCTGCCCAGCAGTTGGAACAGCATTTTGCTGAACAATGTGAGCATATGAGCGAGATTGTGTATTGCCAAGAGGCAGCTGATTTCTATTCCCACATATTGGACACTTCGGTACAGCAGGCTTTGGATAGTCTGCATTCATCCAATGCCGATGGCAGTCTAACCACACCCATACGCCTTATCCAACAACTGCAACCCAAACTGTTTGATCAACTGCAGAGGCAAATTAATGCAGCTGCTGAGTCTCCTCTTAGTGTTGTGTGTCATGGTGATTTGTGGGTGAACAACATCATGTTTCGATCACAGCCTGAGGAAGCAATCTTCTTTGATCTGCAGGCCATGCGAAGAACATCGCCAGTATTCGATATACTCCACTTCATCTATACCAGCACAAGAAGGCAATTGAGGGATGTTCACACGGACACCATGTTGGCAGCCTATGCCGAGGCCTTGGCTCGCGAACTTGGCCATCAGTTGAGGCACACCCCAGCTGCAAAAGAACTAGCCGGACTATGTGAGATATTCTCACTACAGCGACTCAGTGCCGAATATGTGCGTCAAGTGCACTACGGGCTGGCCATATGTATGTGGATATTGCCCGCAGTCACATTTGATCCGAACAATTTACCCAATCTCGATGTGATAAGCGAACTAAATCGTAACGGCAAGGAGATTAAATGTACCCTTAAGCTGACACCGGAATATCATTTGCGTATTAGAGAATTAGCCATGGAATTCTATGAGCATGGCTATCTGGAAGTGCAAAATGAATTATGAGTATTCAAAACATGAAGGGGAATGCAAACCTTCTATTGACCGATTCAACCAAATTTAACATTACAGATAAATCGTTAACCATTATACCTCCATACAATTACGTATCCATAATACAATTAGAAACAACGTTCATTTCGGTTATTCATTTACACTAACAAATTCAAAATAAGTCTTTTACTAGGTGCTAGACTTTATTATTGAATAATTATCGTGTGCAATCGGATTAGGGGACAGTCAAAGTTGTGGAAAGATCTTCTACATACAAAAATATATATATATATATATATTTTTTTTCTATGACCGAAATGATACTAGTACACCAATACATAGAGTAAATTAATTACTTATAGAAAATTAAAAAAAAAAATAAAAAAGAAACGAAAACAATCGTAACCGTTCGGTTGCATTCTTTGATTCAAAGTGATTTAGTTTTAGTTTATCAATAAATTGACACATGAATAAACGAATAAAAGTATAATTACTGCAATTTCATCTTGTGTACCACAATTTTAGCAAGAGGACTCCATTTTGATCTGTTGTAAAATCCTTTATTACCAATAATTGTTCACATTGTTACAACTTGTATATGTTGTGGTGGTGAAAAGTAAACATGTTTTGTTTATACAATTGCCGCGCGAGTAGTGTAAAAAGCCAAAAAAAACAAATATAAAAAACAACAGACTAATTTCTTAGCCTAGATAGAAAGACGTCTGAGGGCAACATTAAATGCGTGGAATTCCAAAAAAAAACGAAGCAGAGGAGAAAATGTGGGACATTTCAGATATAGTTTCTCACTTGTTGCCGCCACCGCCCCAATTCAAGAATCCTTTTACAAAGCCCGTAATAGAGGCACCCTTCTTGCCAGGAGATCCCAGCTTAGCTTCCAGTGACGGCAATTCCATGTAGTTCATCGCCAGATCAAAGAACAATGGCTTGCAGGGAATTGGTTCCATATCAGGGGTGAGTTTGAACACATTCGGTGTCTTGGTATGCAGCGATTGGTCCTCCTTGTACTGTGATAGACGCTCATAAAGCGGTTTCGTTGTTTTCTGGGATTTGGTTGAGGAGCCTCCAGCATCCTCCTTGGTGTCATCTTCCAATACACTGTAGGCATGGGCCGAAAATTTACATCCATCGATGGTGGAAACAACTTTTTTCAGTTCTTCCTGCAACTGGAACTCAGAGGTAGATTTACCCTTCAGAGCCTCGGTGGCATAGTTGGAGGCACGCTCATAAAGAGCCACAGCTTCTTTCCATTTCTTCATGTCGATAAGCGTTAGCGCAATATAATAGCAGCGGAACGCTTTAAATGTAATGGCCAAATTGGCAACTTCACTCTGATACTGAACATCTTCCTCCATACCGGTAATTTGCTGCATTTCTGTTACATTCTGTAAAATGATCTCATAAAGGCGGGCGAAATCCTGAGAGCGAACACGTTTGCCATCGCCAACGATTTGGGATTTCTGATTGGGATCATCAAAGTTAAGCTTGGCCTAAGGATCAATGCAATAAATAATAAATGTGCCACACACAAGTATTTGATATTTTCTTTAACGACTTACCTGTTCTACAAGGCAAAGATTACGCTGGAGCGTACGACTGTGACGTATGTAGCTCAAATATGCCAGCAAATATTGTACGCCGGACACAGTTTGACCGGTGGTAAGTGATCGTAGCTTGGGATCCTGTTTAATTTCATCTCTTACCGCTTGAATGGCATCCTTGCAATCCATCAAAATGCGCTCAATTAGCTCTATCTTGGTATCCAATTTTGTTGTCTTAGCCAGAGACTTGTCGAGCTCCTGGGCACTAAGTAGGAACAGACGAACCTTCTCTGGCCGCACAGTGACCTTACGCCCACGCCAGTCGATTGTCTGCAGACCTTCGCTGCTCTCCGTCTTCGTTTGGCTTACCAGCACGTCCAGATTTTCCAGCACACCTTGGGCACGCAGCTCGAGAATCTCATCGATTTTACCTCCGCTAGCACCACCGCTGATATTATAGGCGCAATAGCGTAAATTGGGGGCAAATTCATTGACTTTCGCACGATACAGTTCCTGCTCATCTTCAGGCAAGGCTTTTGCCAAATTTTCATAGACCACCTGGGCGCGTTTTAAAAACTCACCGGCCGAATCCCATATTTGAAGCTCAAAGTGCAGGGTGCCATGCATCCAGGCAACATAGGCTTCACATTCTAGCTTTGTACGGGCGTCAAAAGCTTCAGACTAAAGCAAAGGAAAATTAGACCAGTACAGATCAATTTACAATTTTCTTACATTGCACAACTCCTGCAATTGTAGAGCATAAAAGCAGGCACGCCGTAACTTGTTGGTCAAATGGAAACGCTTTCTTGGTTCCGTATTTGCTTCCTGCTTTAGCTGCATAGCATAAGCCCATGCACGTTCGGCGCTAATCAAAGGAATGTGAATAAAACGTTCGTCTGCCTTCTTGCCCGTCAGTTGGGAGAGGGTCACATCACGCCGTCTGAAGTGCCGCTTGTCTCCCTGCGGATACTTTAATGCCTTGCGCAAGCGGCGAATACGACGCGTGCAGTATCCACGATAGCGCTGATAGTCGCCATGGCGCAGGCCATGTTGTTGCTGTGCATCTTTGATCATGTGCAATACTGTAGTAATGAAAGCAATGGTGAAAGTTGAATTTGGTTCCCTTAAGCACCCATTGGCAATGACCATGCGTTTGGATTAAACTTCCGCTGAGACTTTGGGAAGCAACCCTTTACTTACTTTCAACCGTAAAGATTTTAGCTGGCTCCACTAGGGATGTCCCACTATCAGTTTTCTCCGGATTTTCCCCATTATTTGAATTTTCTTCAACCATTTTTCCAAAGTAAAGCAACTAAGTAAACCGACGACGTGTAAAGAGCTAGAGCTGGTCAAAACTTCGATGTTTAGAATCGATTTTGGACAAACAATCGATATTTCATCAACACAATCGACTATTTCTCAGAGAAAACTAGAGAAGCGCGCGTGTCGTGCTCTTTTTCTGACAGTGTATGCACAGTGATTTTGTAATTTGAAGTTAACACGATATAATTAAATTAAGTAAAATTTGTTTTGTGGCAAAAAGCATTGCTGTGTTCTGCAATAAATTTAATTCGTTACCAAATTCAGAGTAGCACGTCTTCAAAAATCCAATTTTACCCTGCTACCAAAGCATTGTAAACAGAGAAATTATTTATATTTAAGTAACACCACTATCGGAATAAGCACGAATTGTTGTCCACCTCAAATGAGTAGTATCGAGCTCCCCTTTTGAAACTTGTTAGCTGACACGCAAGAGCGTGCGTTCTGCCTGTTTTACAACAATTTTGGACTAGTTCGCAGGTAAATAGACTTTGATTTAGGATGCGGGCGGCAACTTTAAAGATGGCAGTATCCCAACATGACAATGTATGGCGATTTATCAGATAAACCAATTGTTTTGACCATTGTTTGAGGTTATACTTTCACTAAAATGCTGCACGCAGCACACACCGTTCGCCCTCCCCTCTCGTCGTTTAGCCAATCAGCCACTGCACTGGTCCTAGTGGTCGAATAATTTGCAACGTTGTCACTTCATGAAATATATGTAAGAAATTTTCTCAGATTTTCTATTTATTAATGTCTTTTTAGCCATGTCGCGCAGAAAAGAAAACGAGGAGACAGACAAGCAGACGCGTATTGCCATTGTCAGCGATGACAAATGCAAACCGAAAAGGTGTCGCCAAGAGTGCAAGAAATCTTGTCCAGTGGTGCGCATGGGCAAGCTATGCATTGAGGTGACACCCACGTCTAAGATTGCCTCACTGTCCGAGGAGCTGTGCATCGGTTGTGGTATCTGTGTCAAGGTGTGTACCAGTTTACAATTGGCATTTATTTATTCATCTATTTGATTTATCATTTAATTTACAGAAATGCCCATTTGAGGCCATCACAATCATTAATTTGCCCAGCAATCTTGAAAAGCACACAACTCATCGGTATAATAAAAACTCCTTTAAGCTGCATCGTTTGCCCATACCACGTCCGGGTGAGGTGCTTGGTCTTGTCGGTCAGAATGGTATTGGCAAGTCGACGGCACTAAAAATTCTGGCTGGAAAGCAGAAACCCAATTTGGGGAAATATGCCAGTCCACCCGACTGGACGGAGATTCTCGCCTATTTCCGTGGCTCAGAGCTGCAGAATTATTTTACTAAGATATTGGAAGACAACCTGAAGGCTCTGGTTAAGCCGCAGTATGTCGATCAGATCCCTAAGGCGGTTCGTGGTCAAGTCGGTGAACTGTTGGACAAGAAGAATGACCTAAATATTCAAACTAAGATATGCGAAATGTTGGATTTATCGCACATACGGGATCGTGATATTGCCCAGCTGTCTGGAGGAGAACTGCAGCGATTTGCCATAGCCACGGTGTGCATACAGGATGCGGATATTTTTATGTTCGACGAACCGTCCTCATATTTGGATGTGAAACAGCGTCTTAATGCTGCCTTGACCATTCGCTCGTTGCTTCATCCCACCAAGTAAGCCACCATCAACCTTAACACCTTTTGACTTTTTGTGATGGTTCTTTCTATTTGGTTTTAGATTCATTATTGTGGTCGAGCACGATTTGTCTGTGCTAGATTACCTGTCTGATTTTATTTGCTGCCTTTATGGTGTACCCGGTTGCTATGGAGTGGTCACTATGCCCTTCTCTGTACGCGAAGGCATTAATATTTTCTTGGACGGTTTTGTGCCTACAGAGAATATGCGTTTCCGGACAGAATCCCTCACGTTTAAGGTATCCGAATCAGCTACTGAAGAGGAAATTAAACGAATGAATCACTATGTTTACCCATCCATGGTGAAAACTTTGGGCAAATTCGAGCTAACCGTTGAGAAAGGACATTTTAGCGATTCTGAAATTTTGGTTCTGCTCGGCGAGAATGGTACAGGAAAAACGACATTTATTCGTATGTTGGCTGGTAATCTGCAACCAGATGGAGAAGTGGAACTGCCCATGCTAAACATCTCGTACAAGCCGCAAAAGATTTCCCCCAAATTCCAGAATCATGTACGTCATTTGTTGCATGACAAGATTCGTGATGCCTATGTACATCCGCAATTTATAGCGGATGTGATGAAACCCATGAAGATTGAAGAAATCATGGATCAGGAGGTACCCAATCTATCTGGTGGTGAATTACAACGTGTGGCCTTGGTTTTGTGCTTGGGTAAGCCTGCGGATGTATATCTTATTGATGAGCCCTCTGCCTATTTGGATTCGGAGCAGCGTCTGGTAGCCGCCAAGGTTATCAAACGGTAAGTTGCAGACTTTAACATTATATATGTATATATATATTGATGATCTAAATGTTCTCTTATTTTTTATATCAAATTAGTTACATTTTGCATGCAAAGAAAACGGGCTTTGTGGTGGAGCACGATTTCATTATGGCCACCTACCTCGCTGATCGTGTCATTGTAATTGAGGGTCAACCCTCAGTTAAGACCACAGCATCCACGCCACAATCGCTGTTGAATGGCATGAATCGTTTCCTCGAACTGCTCGGCATCACCTTCCGTCGCGATCCAAACAATTTCAGGCCGCGCATTAACAAAAATAACTCTGTTAAGGATACAGAACAGAAGCGTTCTGGTCAATTTTTCTTCCTGGAGGATGAGGCTGCGAATTAAGACATTTACACACCCCATATACAAACATTTCAGTTCCACCATCGCCGTCAACAAAACAGATTGGACAACTGGAGTTTTTTTTTGTTACTTCTTTTTCACTCTTCCTTCCTTTTACTCTCTATTTGTCAATTTGTCGTTTCCGCAATATTTTTAACGAAATATGAGTCCATAAATTAGCTTTCATCCTATTTTGTTATTGTTTTTGAAAGGCCATTTATTGTACAATCGCCAACTAAAGTAAACTTTTTATATACGTATTTACAGCGAAAACGAAATAAAACAAAATCAAGCAACGGATTTTTGTCAGCAAAAGCAGGAGTAGTAAAAAATAATAAATTAATTTACTTTATAGAAAACGGCAATACATACAACTGTCTCCATTTATTTCTTGTCTTTCGGTCTTGTCATGAACTAATATTAAAGGGGCAGTAATGAAACCAATCGACTTTCGACGAATTTATATAGAGCGTAAGAGCAACTGGTGACCACCATCTTTGGGTCGTTATATTAAAACGATTAAAAACGATTATAGTTTGTCTTTTTTTGCTGCTTGCAAATTAACACATATTTATTGCACTTAAGCATTTTTGCAAATTTACACTCAAAATACGCACAATAGAAATATAATTTATACATACATATATATGTTAGGACTTATCTGTTGATTCTCTCAAAATGTGATCACAATTTCAAATAAACACACAATGCCATTAATATTAACAACAAACATTTATAAATATTTATGTACCAACGCATGCATAGCATAATTAATTCATTTCCGTTTCGATTGTTAATAAATTTTCTTTTTGTTTTCTTGCTTTTGAAGCTTACAAATTTATGCGATTTTATTAAACAGTTCGAAAAAAGGCAAATCTCTTGAAATTACAATACTAAAACTTGATCATTAAACACTGAATTAAGGTAAGTACTATATGTATATCGATATATTAAATTTTTGAAGACTTATATATTTTAAAAATCCCATAAAAGTAAATGCGTCAAAAATTGACTCAAATTGTTGTTAAACATTTGATAGTTTTTGCCATGTGCAGTTAGATTCAGTTTTGTTTAAAGAGAGCAATTTACATGTAAAGAGAGAGCGTATTGTAATGCGATAATTATGCAGCTACATACATACATATATATCGCCTTTGAATGGATCTTTGATCCAAAATCAGATCCAAATACAAGTATAATATTATTCTATTTTTCAGTTGTTCAGCACAATTTTGTTGTAAATGGAACTTTTCAATACTTATTACAATAGAAATAATAGATATCATAGATTTATATATATATATTTATATATATATATATGGACTTAAATTAAATTCAAACGTATCAAAAATATGTATGTAAACGTATGAAGGAGTTAGGGAGATTGTTGCAGCTTCTGAGGTAGCCAACTATGCAGAATCTGCATGACGGTTCATGAGTGCGGAGACTTCTTGGCTCAGCTCCAAGGCTTGTTTGCGCAGTTTAAGTGCCTTAAATTGGAGGTACATTTTAATATTAATATATTAATTGTATCTCAATTTCTTTACATACCTGAGTTCTGAGTTCCTTTTCGCGGTTTACCAATTCCTGAATTTGAGCCATATTACTGACCAGGCTACGCTGATCTACCACCCAACGTAAATACAATTCGCTCCACAATTCCAGGCTAATGGGTGCCACAGATGGCCATATAACATTGGCATTTGGTTCGTATAAAGGATTCAGCAAAGTTTGCAAAACATCTGGACGATTTAGATATGACCAGAGACTAGTCGTTCGCGTATGAATTTTTAGTTCATGCCTTTCTTTTTCCGAATCGCAGAGAAACGTTCCATATTGTGAAAAGTAGCTGTGCTCGAAAAGCAATATCAACAACTGAGTGCTGAATTCAAAGCTACATGGAAACTGGGTAAACAACTGATAGATGCAATCCAGGAAAAGCACAAAAGTAGCACCAGAATTTTTATTGCGTGTTTGATGTGGCGTATAGCACGCATAGCGATGACGTGAGGCAAATGGATGTCCCGCTTGTATCCACTCGCGTTCAATCAGGGCCTGCAAACTGTGGGTAAGACATGAATAAAGAGTTAGTTCAATTTAAGATTCACGACAGATCTCATCTTATCTCTCTCTTATCTTACCCCCGTACAGTACGGCAATCGGGATTGAGTATAATCTGAACAAGCGATGTAACAATCAACGTCGAATCTAATCCTTTAGCGCCATGCACTAGGACTGGACTACCCTCCTGATCCAGACATTGGGCCACCACACATGAGGCATTCAATGAGTTTAGGACAAGACTCATCCAACCACTATTCTCTAGTCGGGATAGCCATTTATCGGTGCTGCAGCCTATATCATTGCATGCCTCTATCAGCTTGACATAGCTGTCTAGTATGGATGCAGGTGAGCTAACATTTCCAATTGATCGATTGACCTTTTTCCACTGCGAGTAGTGTAGATCTGTTTCTGTATTTGATTTACCCTTGCCCCAAGTGTCCACAATAAAGCCCTTTTTGCTGCGTCCCAGAACCAAGTTAAGTATTGCTTCATCGGCCCGACAACGTTTGATTCCTTGTATAGACAATGGCTGAGAGCTGCGCATCAGTGTAGCCTTACATAGCGTGGTTGAAATATAAATTGTATTATGGCAATCAAATTACGGCATGTTTTTAACTTACGCCATTCTCGTGTCTGTAGCTGAGCATGGGAAAGCGTCCGCCATCGCGAAACGTGGCAGAGAGGGCAACCTGCTCGTCTGTAATTGCTTTAGGTACAATTAGCGTGGCGCCATATGTCGGGCACACGCTGAAGTCTTTGTTAATGTTGGTGAGACGCCATTCACAGGACAGCATTCCCATTGTGTGTCCTCCCACCGTCAAGGCGGCTGCTGCGTCCAGCGCAAAGCCATTCTGCAGGGGGTGTGGTATGCCAATGATACTAGTGCTGTTGCTGCTATTGCCTGCTGTTGCACCCACAGATAAACATGATGTAGAGGGCACGCAAATTGCTATGTTTGCCACATTAGGCGATGATATGCCGCCCATTCCCCCCACTCCATTAATGAGCTTGGCAAATTCCAACTCTGGCCTGCAAAACAATAATGACAATTTATACTTACTTGTAATGGGAGATAATATATATGATTCTGCTTACCTAAACATGGTGTAACCATCCTCCAATATAGTATACATGGGCCTGTAAAAGAATGGATAATCCAGCTCTGGATTTTGTATGGCACTGAGCGCCTCCAGCGATGCTGCCACATTGAAAAACTCTTTAGCATATTTAATCTCCAATGAGATGATTCTCAAATCCTTGCATTTAAGTGTAATGGTACCACCTAGGACAATGTTTTGGCCCATACACGGTTTCTTCTCCACACAATCTATATTTTTATGCAGTAGCTAAAAGTTAAATTGAGCAGAAAAACAAAAAATAAAATAGGAGATCACATAATTCGATTAGCTTGTGGTTACTTCACACTTCATTGAGCCAATAGACAGAGGAGGGTGAGAAAGACGTACCCATAATTCCTGGCTATTTTCCTGCCTGGCACTAAGCAACAAATGGTGACCCGTTATACACAGGGTGCCCTCAACTGTTGCATTCGCATGCAGCGGGTCATGCAGAAACACCCCATCCAGCTTGGGGGTCTTAATCAGATCGGCAAACTCCATGACGCGCAAATAACCACAACCCCAAACCTAATTGGGTGACCCAGCCACCACCACGGGCTGTTCAATTTTGTTTTTGTTCACACTAATTAACTTTTTGCATTTTACTCTACTGCTGTTATTGTTGTTGCCACTTGATTTCTTCTGCCGCCTTCTCCAACCACCCTTTTTTGCTTTTTTTGTTGTACCGACAACAGCAACAATATTCTGAACTAACAGCAGTGTGGGCGTTACAGTTACAAAATTGTGCGACAGCTTTGCTGGCTGTAAAGTTCTTCAATATTAGTGCGTCCGTGGTGCTGCCACAAACATTGTATAAATAATTTAAACACTATCACCCACATTCGCATTGGTATGTGATAGCATTTCTTATTAGAACTAACTTCTGACTTTTGTTTTTGTTGACGATTTCCAATGACTCTGGCAGCGCCATTTTTCGAGTAGAGCTGCCAGACAAACGGAAATTTGTAGATCATGAGCGCGAAAGAATAGTACGAATTTAAAACATTTTATTTTTTAAATCAGTAAAAGATTTTAAAAGTTATTTAATTCCAAAAGTATCCAAAAATAAGAACAGAATTTTTCAAAATCTTTCAATTTATGAGGCTTAGCCAATATTCAAAAATTATATTTTCATTTCCTTCTTAGATTCGTATCTTTTACTTAAATCAATTTTCACCGATATCGCTGTTAAAGTTTTCAAAAATCTGGCAAAAACGCTTTTTTTAGGTTTTCAAACTTTTAATATATAATTTTATTAGGAAAATTAGCGTTGAAAATAACTTTTTTGAAATTGAAATTGAATTGAATGATTGAAAGCCCAATATGTAAATATGTATCAACTAACTAAATTTTACGACTTATATTTTTTCTCTACGAGTTCCTGTAAGAAAGATGGCTATTAAAATTGAAAAACAACTTTTGGATTTTTGTAATTTATAAAAATACAATTTAATATACATACATTGGAGAAGGGAAAAGTTACAACATAAAAAATCTTCCCTAATAGTTTTTGTCTTCTTTTTGTTACTTACAAACGATTAAGCCACAAATTGCTTTTGATAAAAAATATTCAGGCTGCGGCATGCATGGTAGTAGGGAGTGGGAAATGGAAGAAAGGTTGGGTTAAACAACAATCAGGAATTGGTATCCACTCATACACATCCACACACACACGCACACACAAGCCCACACACGTAGATTAAAGGCATACACAGACACACATATACATACATAGAGAGGGAGACATATCGTGATGGGGAACATACCCTACAGTCTATTCTATTTATTTTTTAAGCCCATTGCACGTTTAGAGGCACGGCCGAGGAAGATGCCCATGAGGAAAACCAAGCCTGTGGCTGTCATCAATATCACAAGGAAGAATTTACGTGCCGGCGAATTGGTCACCTGCTGCACCAGCTGTTGCATATCCTCCGGCGGTTGTGCCAATGTATCATCCGCATTTCGAAACATTTCTATACGACGCTGCAACTTTTCACGACAATCCACATCCAGTGAATTCGGCGTCTCCTTTAACAGAGTACGCAAGCAGTTTAGTTCTAGAAGAAAAAAAATGCAAAAATGACATTTATTAAAAGATACCATTAAAAGAAACAAATTTCAACTAACTTCGTCCATTCCCGCTAAGCACTTTGGAACAATAGCGCAATAAATCCACTGTACAAGCTGTCTCCAATATGGGATCCACATGTATATCAGCCTTAGCCTCGGCTATAAGTGTGGCCACTTCCACTTGACATTGAGGATTGATGATTTGTTTTTGCAGAAACGCCGATTTGAGGCACTCAGCTACCTGACCATGCTCATCAGCTTCCATATTCGCTTTGCATAGCTCATGAATTTCCGATTTACAAAACAATTGAAGTAATGGATTCAATTTATAATTGAGAGCCTGTTCTTGTAGAATTTTAATCATCTCCTGGGCACAAGTTTCATCAAGTGCTGATTGACGGAATTTATTCTTAAGGCAATGAATCACCTGAAAACAAATCAATCAGGAAAAAAATTTTATTAAATAATATACAATACATTTTTATTGATTACAAGGTTCAATTCAATTGTTAATTAAACGTATCATTTTATTGCCTTTTGATTATCAAATATAGTACTCAGACTTTTAGAAAGGCTTGGATTTACCTAAGAATATTGCTCCTTCATTAAAATGACACGAAAACAAACAAGAGATTAGAAAGACCCCTTGTTTATAAGGCAATTCCGATAAGAGTTGAATGCGTGAAACACTAATATTTACAATGATTGAATAAATCTACAGGATCATCGATTTAAAGATTAACCCTAATTAACCCCAAGTCTTAAGTATTCTAGACTAGTTAGATTATCTTCATAGATTCTTCACTATTTGATAAGGTTTAAATTTTTTTTTTCCAAAGTAAAATGTCGTTTTATACGATTCGTGCTTTATCAGTAATATCACGTTGCCATCTCTGTTTGGCAAAAGGTGTTGCGATTTTTCCGTTGCTCGGTCAGTCGGACACAAGTCTACGATTCAGTCAATCAGTCAGTCTAGTGTGATGCGTAGGCGCTTCGTATACGTTATGCTAACTGTTTGTGGTTTATTGAGTGCAGTCTTGGCAGGTTGGCTAGTGATCTCTCTCAATAAATCTCAGGCAGATGCTGCAGTTCCAATGGATACAATTCTTCTTGCCTTGGACAATGATCATGGTGAAGTTCAAGGCAATTATGATGAGACAGCATGGACAGGTCAAAGGTTTATGCAGTTTCGTGGTATACCCTATGCAGAGGCACCGGTTGGGCCATTACGTTTTCAAGTAAGCTCAACAGTCATATTGACTAATAACTTTTTAACAATCAGTCGAAACCATCTGTTGATAAGGGCAAATATTAATGTTTTATAAGACGATTTTCCGCATATTTTTGTTATTCTTTATAGTTGCCTGTTGCTCGCAAGCCCTGGTTTCCCGAAATACACGACAGTTTGAACTTTGGCCAGCGTTGTCCAGTGATAACTAATATAAATGACCAGCTATCTGATGCTGAATTGGAAGATTGCCTTAATCTATGTGTCTATACAAAAAATGTGAGTTGATTTTTAATCATCATAATCAAGATAAAGAAGATTTTTTTTATCTTAGCTCACAGCTCGTCATCCAGTTATGTTTTATGTTTATGGTGGTGGCTTTTACAATGGCTCCGCTGAAGATCATCCGCCACATTATCTACTCGAGCAAGATATTGTTTTGGTTGTGCCACATTATCGTGTTGGCGCCTTAGGTTGGCTGTCAACCCGCACGGAACAGCTCCCGGGTAATGCACCAATTGCAGATATAATTTTAGCCCTTGATTGGGTGCAACAACATATACATTCATTTGGCGGCAATGCCGATCAAGTGACCATTGTTGGTCAAAGTGCTGGAGCTGGTGTCTCTAGTACCTTGCTTTTAACTCCATATCGCTCCAATGAAAACCTTTTCCATCGTGCCATTGTTCAATCCGGTTCAATATTCGCTGGTTGGGCAATTAACAAGGATCCATTGGGACAGGCGAAAAGAATTTGTGAAGCCTTAGGATGCTCGGCCAGCTGTGATTCGAATTGCATGCAAGAAGCTAAAGTTGTGGATATTCTGAAGGCAACAAATTCGGAATCATTTTCACCAATCTTGGGAGATTTGTTGGGTATATTGCCACAGCAAGCAAATGAGTTGGTCAAGAATTGTAAGCGGAAGGTGCCATTGATAACAGGTTTTACGGAGCATGATGGAACCTTTGTCCTAGCATGTGAGTTTACTTTTTATCCATTCTTTTATAAATATAAATTAAGAGAATTTCTTTAAAGCCTATTATGATGCATTGTCCGCCCAGATGCCAAATATTAGTGCATTGAGTGTACGTCAGTTTTCACAAGGATTGATTAATATGGTTAATGATACAACTGGTCTGACAGATCATATGCTATATCGTTTGCTATTTAAGCCTGAAATATTACATAGTCATGAGCATAAAACTGCATTGCCTGGTTATTTTGATGTAAGTCCTTCTTAATCATGAATGTATAATTCATTTAGGTTTATTTATTTATAGCTGACATCCACAGTGTTTATGAAATCTCCAGTAATTAGTTTGGCGACCAAACTATACGGTCAACAAACTGATAACGCACCGATTTATGTCTATAGTTTTGAATATGAGGGAAATCATACACGTTTTGGCTATGAATTTGGCAACTCTCATTATCCATTCAACGGTGGTGTTCATCATTCCAATGATAATATTTATATATTTGCCAGCCATCATTTGGAAGAAGGTAGTACGGATATTCAAATGGCCCGTCAAATGATTGATATATGGACATCATTTATCATTAACGGAAAGCCCAAGTATTTGCAAGCCTTAACTAGTGCTGAAGGTCCTTATAATCGTATTGGCTTGAAAGTACAAAGCGCTGATGATCTCCTACAAACGCTAACTGCTACAATTGACGACCCTAACAATGGACGGTTCCAAAGAGATGATGTGGACTTTTAATCCTTACTTATATTAAATACTTAAATATCAGTCTGTACTTAAAGAAAATATGTAATAAATTAGTTAATTAGATGACTCACCTTGCCATTGAGTTCCTCATTGGGTTGTGCAGTAGCAACAATATTGGAACAATATTGATTAATGTTCTTTCCACATGCACTCTGGAGCGTTGGATTGAAACGAAAATCGGTATTCTGTTCGATCATTCGATTGACAACAACCAAATGACAACGCTGATCGAATTTCGGACTATCCTTATAGGTCTTTAGACAATCTAAAAGTTTAGCTGAATCCTCATTTGGGCAAAATTTGTAAATCATTTCTTTGCACGTATTGATTAGCGTATAATCTGTACCGCTGTCACCCAATTCCGATTTCTTAATTATAAATATGGCATGATGACATTCTCTACCCAGATTTGGAGTATGTTGTATAAGGCATTCAAGGGCCTGTCGAAATAATAAAGAAAGAGATATAAAATTAATTGTATGCCAGGATCGGAAACTGAATAAAGCATATGTTTTGGGATGTATTGCGGGTATTTGATAAGGATTTTTTTTTTTGTCTGGATGTTTGGATGACTTGCATTTTTAGTATTCACCTGACCGGGTCCCGATTGACCATTACAATATTGTTGCAATTCCCTTTTACAGGCATTACCCAATTTGGGATCCAATTGTATAGTTTCACGCTGCTGATAGAGTTGTGATTTAACTTGCTGTCTGCAATCCTTGGGTATCTGATGGCGTTGAGCTTTAATTGTATCGTTGCGCATCACCTCACTGAGACAGGCGACAACATCATTCTTTGTAACACTGGCAGTGCAGAATCTGGTGACATACGGACGACATGCCTCCTTAAATTTGGTTGTGAAATGATAGCTTTTTAATGAAATTATTTGAAAATGTTCAATGGCCGCACGACAGCGCAAATCCTTTCGTAAATCTGCGTCATTTTTATGGGCAATAAGACAATCCATCATGTCGCCTAGACAATCAAACGAAATAGAATGAGAAAGAGAAAAGTAAGGAGAGAGAGAGAGAGAGAATGAGAGATGATTGGGATTAATTAATAGTTTTTCATCTTACCATTATCCTTGCCACTCTTCAATATATCGGAACAATGTTGCTGCATAGCATCGCTGCATACATTCATAATGACCGGATTCAATTCCACATGAGCTGCCTCTTCTTCGGTATATTTATTGACAACTTTCATACAGTCTGGTTGCAATTTTTCCAAATTATTTTGTAGACACTCCATTTCCGCACCCTTTTCAGTGCAATCGGTACAAAACTGAGACAAGTCTGTTAAACAATAATCCTCCACCTCGGGCATTAAATCCACTGATATGGCACGCTGTCGCATCACTCGTTTAACTTCCTTGAAACAATCTTTGCGCAATGTCTGATGTTCATCATCATTGTATGCCATACGATGGAGGCAGGGCAAAATCATGGGTCCTCGCTCCGGATCCATTTGCTGCGACTGGCTGGGATCATCATACCATTGACGTTTGGCTTTACAATATTTAACGGCATCATCCCGACAATGTTTATAAAGTTGAGGATCTAGCTTGAAATCTCTGGCCACAAAATATTCAATGATAAGCAAAGCTTGTTCGCATGCTGGCAGCATTGAGGGTGATCTAATGCGCTCCATAAGACAGCTCATAACCCGGGCCTCGCCGCCCTCTACATCATTGCAAACAGCATCTACAACAGGCTTACACGCTTGCCTTAAAACGGGATCAACACGCCAATCTTCACCAGCATCACTGACCTTAATAAGCTGTTCCAAGCCCCGTTGACATTGGGCAGTCACTCGTCGCTGTGGCTTTCTGGCTCTCACATGATCCATCAAACAATGGATTATCTCACCACCTGTGTTCAATCCAAGACCATTAACCATTTGTGCTTTATGCTCCTCGGGGCAAAATTTTGGTATATCATCGGCACAGTCATTGAGCAACTCCGGCGATAATTGGTAGTCGGACATTAACATACGGCGATGGTCACTTAATTCGATCAGGCATTCCGGAGCCAATTTGGTGCCATTCTTGGAAACGGACTCTAGGCACAGTAATATTTGGGCCAATCTAACTTGCTTATCTTCGCTAACACCACGGCGACAATGATTCAACTTGATATCCTCCTTGCATGCCTTAGCCAAGCCATGCGATACTCGATAATCCTTGCCCAATTGAACATCTTGCATTGAAAGCTTAGCTAGACAATTTTGAGTCATGGCCGGATTGTTTTTGTGTCTAACCAAACATTTAAAGGCACCGGGAGAGCCGTTTTTCTCTTGCGAACACAAGGCAGATAGATCCGCAGAACAGGCTTGGAACAGTTGCCACATGCCATGCTGCTGTTGTATCATATTCATGGACATTTTACAATTGCCGTCAATATTATTATGACGGCTCTCAATCAGACACTCTACTGTGCTTAGCTGTGAGAGAACTGAAGGCAGGTGTTCCACATTAAGGCGACCACATTGCTGTTGCTCCACTTGTTGGCCGCAGGTTAGGTAAAAATCAGCCAAACTGGCATAATCGTCGCCTAATGACTGATAAGCTCTTCTTAAATTTTGCTGACAAGTATTCGCTTGGGGCAACCTGGTGCGCTCATCCTCAAGACAGCTCCACAAATCCACCGAATTCAAGCAGGATTGTAGCTTGTGTTGTTCCTCGGCGCAATAGATTGGCAGGAATGTGTGTTCTATCCACATGGGCAATTGCAACTGACGATGCTCTAGCCATACGGCATGCTGACAGGATTCTGGTAAAGCTTCCAATTGGCTGGAACTGAAACTGTGAACACATTCCAACATGGATAGATTATCCAATGATTTAAAGTGCGAACATAGTTTTTTTAAATCTTGGCATGCTTTATGATCAACAAGACTATGCTGCTGCTGGGCCAAGCTTGCATCAATGGAGGCGCCGGCAATGCCTCCGATTCCCACTCCAAATAGAAGAAGCAGCCAACAAAGCTCCATTCTTTAGACTGACTTGATTTTAATCGAATTGGATTTTGCTTGCGTAAGCTAAAACGAAATCAGAATACGAATACAATTCGTAGCAGCAACAAAGCATGAAAGACTCCTCTCCTCCAGCAACAACAACCGTGAAAATGTATAAAGAGAATGCAGCTCAGAGAAGGCCGGTTAAAGTTAAACTTAAAGCGGGTTTGTTTAGGTAGTTATCATCTTATCGTATATCGTTTTGTCTTGTTTATTAGTTGTTATAATATCAAAAATGAGTATTCCTCTTGGAATTCAATGAGTTTAAGTTGATTTTCACAGCATTTATTAAAGTTTTTATGTCTCTTCACTCGTTTTATTTTGCCAGCAATTTTTTTTGCCCTGCGAACTGCAACAAAGTGACCGTATCTGTTTTGGTTTTAACATAGAGATGGGTAAAACATTTAATTAGGATTCTATTAACTATGGAACAGAGGATCTCAGAATTAACCCAAACTGTATGCTATATTTATAAAATGTCATTTAAATATACAACATAAAAACTTACACTGTAAGTGAAAAGCGTATTTGAAATCAACATAATAGAAGGCTTATAGGGCAATGAGATAATATAGCCCACCTCTAGAGGTAGTGTTGGTAGCTTCGCAACTGGTCAGCTCTTATTCAACACTCGTGTTAGTATTGCTTTTATTGAGTTTCTTAATAATTTTTTTAAATAAAAACTAACACAAATTAGCCATGGCTCATCTACGTGAGAGTTCAGACAAAGCGCTTAAGTTATTGCGTACGTTGCCACGCGTACAAATAGGTAATCTGCGGCCCAATCCCAATTCCAAACAGAATGTGAGTTGCCTACAATTTTCGGTGACCGGTTAAATAACATATCAATCTTCTCTAGGATAAACGTGGACGTGCCCAGCATGGTGGTGACAAACATGGTGCCGGCAATAAGGGTTCAGGCCAGCGACAGAATTTTATGCGTTTGGGTTATGAGACGGGCAATCAACCTTTCTACCTTCGTTTCCCTTATGAACCGTACTACAAGGGACATCACATGAGGCGCCAATATCCAAAAATTTCTTTGTTAAAACTGCAGGTCCTTATTGACACGAATAGAATAGATATTGGCCAACCTATTGATATAAGCACATTGTGTAATTCTGGCCTACTTCAACTGAAGCCCGCCGAAATGCAATACGGCTTCCAGTTAACTGACGACGGATTGGATAATTTTAAGTCAAAAATTAACATAGAGGTCCAGCATGCTAATGAATCAGTTATAGCGGCCATAGAGCGTAATGGTGGAGTAATACGAACAGCTTACTATGATCCACGTAGTCTTCATATTTTGACTAATCCCCAAAAGTGGTTTGAGAAAGGCGTACCCATACCCTATCGTATGTTACCACCTCAGGATGCAGTAGCTTATTATGCGGATGCCAAGAACCGTGGATACTTGGCTAATCCTGAAGAGATCAGTAAGGAGCGATTGGTCTTAGCTCAAAAATATGGCTACGAATTGCCCAAAATAGAGGACGATCCCGATTATCAGATGTTAACCGAAGCGAAAGATCCAATGCAGGTGTTTTTGGGTCTTGAACCTGGCTGGCTTATCAATCTAGTAGATAAAACAATTATTAAACGTAAAAACTGATTGTTAATTATGTTAATTTAATTATGATTAAATACATTGTTTTCATTGTCTCTTAAATGAACACCTGTTTGGCCGACAGATTCTCCATAAAGGGTTTGACCACCACGCTAGTTGCAAAGCAAAATATTAAGCCAAATGTTATCGAAATAGGCAAGGCTGGCAAAGCCTTTCGCCAAATGGCTAAGAGTAACAAAGTCAGACACAGACCAATCAATATAGCCACAAAACAGGCTATTGTTGTGGTCCAATCACCATAGCTGGATGCTTTTCCTACCAGCACCGAATAGAAAATGAAGTCACCAAGCCCCAGTTTGATACCACCTACAAAGGAAAGAAATTCAGTAAAATAAATATATAATTAATGGAGTGATATAATTAAACTTACGCTCCTCCTGCCCTTCTCCTGCTGACAATCTATTGTCAGGCGCTGTCACTGTACGATATTCATGGGAGCGCTGACCACTGCCACTTTGTGTGCTCTGTACTTCAATCTGACGACGAGCCACACGCTCGTTAAGATTGGCTGACCATTCTTGTGTAAATCCAGCTGCCTCAGCTGCATGAAAAATAAATTTTAGTTTGTTAGTTAGTATAAAGAACTATGAAAGTAATTGCATTACAAGAAGTTTTAACGAGCACCATATGCCAAAGAACCACCAGAAAACAAAAGAAAGCATGGAAAGAAAGTCGTGACAAAACCAACTAAACATAAAAAGCAAATTTCGATACGCCGAACTAGATACCCTTTAAGCACGCATACAACTAATCAATTATCACATTTCAGCAACTATTTCAAATTAGTATTTAAATCTATTGCATAACATTTTCGACATCAGTTAAACCCAGAATACAAAATCTTATTTAAGAGCTTCGACAATTCCAAATGATTGGCAAAACGAATATTTCTAGATCTAGATAGGCTTACAGGAAGTTCAACAATAGCAATTTATACAAAAGACGAAATTGAAGCCCGAAATACAAGAGTTTGAAACAAAAAGACTTTTGAATCAAAAGAATATAATAAATAAATAGTATAATTAATGCATATGTACCGTTTCCGCGCAAATTGGTTTTAAAAGCCACAAGTGGCATACCTTCAGTTGCCAATGCTTGATTATCATCGGTTATTAATGCCTGTTGTTGTTGATGCTGTTGTTGCTGTTGTTGTTGAAGCTGTTGTTGTTGTTGTTGCTGTTGAGTAGGAGGATTACCTGTAGTTGAGCTGCTGCTGCTACCACGAGCTGTAGCTCCAGTCTCTGGCGAGGCCAACGAATTTTGTGTGGCTCTTGTTGTGGTAGTTGAATTGCTAGATGAAGGCGATGAAGTTGCCGGCTGCTGTTGAGGTGTATAATGGGTACCCATGTAGGTATAGATGACAGTGGCTGCCAGCACAAGAAAATTAGAGTAGCATCATTTAAATGATCTTGATCTTTAATAATTGAGTAGGTGGACTTACATGAATATATTAAAGCCGGAAAGATTTGCTCATTGCGCTCCTGAGCCGTTTCCACCAATATACGTAGCGGTCCTCGAGGTGATAGTACCGCAATGAGATCTGCGAAGAACAGTTATTTAAAAATACATTTGAAAGTTATTTAGCATTATGAGATTACCCCATATCGAAATGGCTGCCAAAACAGCCCAAGCCGTCCATTCTGGTAAATATTTAATAAATACCAAGGCCATCAGAGCAGCCACAAAAATAAGATAGCCTTGCTGGAGACGCAATGGACCCTGCCAATGAATAGCCATCATCCCGGCAACACCAAAGTTCCACATTATTAGCAAGGCAGTGGGATAATCCATGGGAATGTTATAGGCTCGTAGCAGTTCTCTGAAAATCACAGCACAACAATGGAAATCAGCAATGAAATTACAAAATTCCAATTGAACTTACTCTAAATACAAATAGGTAAAGATGAACAAAAGCATAAAGGAGGAGAGGATAAGCCATCCATGTATGACCCTATAGCAGCGCTTTTTATAAAGGACAATCAATAGAATGGTCATTACTACGACGACGCTCATCAGAATCAGCGAATTGGCCAAGGCATTCCAGAATTTCACACTAGGCTCGGGCGACAATTCATGGAATGGTGTATAAAGTCTACAAAATTAAGCCGTGGTCAGTTAAAGCAATTTGTTTTTACAAGTATAACTTTCACTTACAGATAGACATCTGTGCTCGAATAGAAACTGATCGAGTTGATAGTCGCCACCACCACCAACATGCACAAAGAAACGGGCACAAAAAGTTTAATGACATGTTGGGCGCCGTATTTTAAACCCTGTTCTTCCTCAGTTTCATTTTGGATGGGATTTCCTGAGCCCTCACCACCTCCGCCACTTATCCTGCGTCTAATGACGACATTGGGCACTGCCAAAATTGCCTAAGAAACAAAATAATAACAATCATGTTACTAGAATAGCTTTTCACACGTTAAACTCTTTGACGTACTGCATCTGGCACATCCTGTTGTTCCTCTCGATTGCTGGAGGAGGAACCATAATTTTGTCGCTTTGGAGGGCGCTCCAAACGCTCGCCGCTACTTCCCACGCCTACTCCCGATGGTGTCCCAACAGAAACCGAGGAAGAAGATGTGGGGAGATTGACATGGCCATCCATAAGCGGTGTGCGTTCGTTCACCTCCTGTGCGCTAGCTGATTCCCGATTTGAAGCCGTAGTTAAGGCTGGGCAATCACTTTCAATTGGTCAATTCCCTTAAAACTAGTCTTTCTTTTCAGAGCGCTGAAGTGTCAAGCTTCACAATGCAAATTTTCCAACACCGTCATCAGTTGCCTTTGTAAACAGGGCAGAGTGTGGCCATATTAGAGCGAAAAACTAAACAAACGGCTCGTTACATTTTTAATTTCGGGAATTACTAACACTGCACGAAATCAAAAAAAGTGGGAAACAAGATAAGATTTAGGCCATAGTTTTAATTAAATATTGTTAATTGTATTGGCCAAAATGACTTGCGGTCTATGCTTTGATCAAGGGGATGCCACCAAATGTCTTCTCACTGCCTTGGAGTCTATTAGGACTCATGTCTTGAGTGAGTTTCCCTGTTATAATTCAATTTACTTTAAATAACTAAAAATGGTGATATCTTTATTTGCATAGTTTTGCAAAAAACATCCTCTGATAACGCGAAAACAATAAGCAACTTGCAATTGCGCAACGAAAAACTACACAAAGCCTTGGAGCTAAAACAGAAACAGATGGACTTCAAGAATAATCACAATTTTCATGTGGACAAGAGACGGAAATTGTCCTTAACTAAGAAGACTGATGAAATTTCACCAATGCCCCAAAGTCAAAACACTTTAAACATGAATATAGCGATAAATAGCGTAGAACTTTCCCCATCCGAAGATGAGCTGATCGAAGATGAGGATGAAACCATTGCAGAGACTGAAAGTGCTACCAAACGCACACCACGCAAACTTTGCCGCAAGTGGGATACGAAAAATCTAGAGAATGTGCAACCTATGATGAGTTGGATGGGAAAAACACCACAAAATCAATCCATAAACAAGTTATCTTTGACAAGGCGAGGATCAAAGCTCAAGCAAACAAGATTAGAATTCAAAACGGAGAAGCAACCTCCGCAGGAGGCCATAGAAGATAGTCCAAATTTATTTACCTCTTTAAAACAGGCCAAACAATCGCAATCCCGTTCCCTACTGCAAAAGTAAGTGCTTAAACTATTCCCAAACAATGTTTAAATAATCTCGAAAGTTTACAGAAACGACAAAGACAACGACTTCGTCTCCAACAGCAGCGGCAGCGGCAGCAATGTCAACGAGAGCAACGTCAATAGTATCATTAAGACGACAGGACAGAACCCAAATTTTGATCTGGAGGTGGCTGATGATGAGGAGATGCTTAAATTCGTTGAGCAACCCATCTTACCGCCACCGGCAACGTTGCCTATAATTAAGTCATTAGATACTACATCAGATAGTTTAATACTGATGACACCAGCAAGCCAGGACATAGTCTTCCTAGACGATAGTTCTGACGACATTAGCAATTTGGGTACTATGGATCTTATGGCCGAGGTTATTAAAGAAGATCAATCGAAAGCTTTAGAAAATTATGAGAAGCGTATGATTGAGAAGCAAAAACAAAGAGTTTCAAGTCCAGATCCTTATGATCAACCCTGCCCACATATTAAAGATGAGCCTAATACACAGAATGATTCAGATGTTGGGAATGAATCCACCAAGCTGGTTGGTGAAATCGAGAAATATTTATTGAATGATCCAAATGAAGAAGAAAAGAACGCCAATAAATCCGCTGAAATTGCAGAAGAATCTTTTCCTCGTCCACTGGTGATCAAGGCGGAAAAAGAATTGTCACTAAAAGAAAAATATAATATCCAATGCGAGCAATGTGAAAAGGTTAGTTAACGCATCCGGAAAGTGCTCCACTGTTAATGTTGATCAAGAATTCATATGCCAGTTACATATATATAATTCAGCTTATAATTAATAATTTCATTTTGTGTATGTATTTGTTTTCCTTTCATTTCGTTTATAGCTTATAAGTTTCATGGGCTCTAATCTAAATGAAAAAAAGATACAAGATTATCTACTGAGATGTCGTCATCAGAGGACCACTCCCTTAACTCCGCCTGGGTTTTGGAATCCACTAATGGAATCTTTGGCTGCTGACGATCCTCGAAATGAGGTTTTGATAGATACACGATTTAAAAGAAACCAACAGCAAGGTCAGCTAAATGCAAAAAAATAAGCTTGCAATATTTCACTTTATTTTATAAAATGTACAATACAAAAATCATTTACAAATTTCCACGTTTGGCCTGTTCAATTTCAATGGCCGTAAACAAGGACTTGAAGTTGCCGGCACCAAAGCCCTGAAAAAAAAATTTAGTTAATATTTAAATTTTAGACTAAGTAGCTATAATTTATATTTGATTAAACTTACGTTATGATTGTACCGCTGAATAACTTCCAGAAAAAGAGTGGGCCTATCCTGGCAGTTCTTTGTAAAGATTTGCAATAGATACCCATTCTCATCAAAGTCAATTAAAATGTTTAATTTCTTAAGGATTTCCATGTCCTCTTTGATTTTGGTGCGACTATGCGAGAGTTGTTCCTGAAGAATCTCATAGTAAGAGGAGGGAATTGTTAGAAATTCCGTACCCCGAGCCTTTAAATTGCTCACTGCTTGTATAATATCATCCGTATTCAAGGCAATATGCTGGACTCCGGCTCCGCCATAGTATTCTACATATTCCTGAATTTGGGATTTCTTCTTACCATTAGCCGGTTCATTGATGGGCATTTTAACAGTCTCCTCATAGTTGGCCATAACAATGGAACGCAATGCCGAATATTCCGTATGAATTTGTGAATCATCAACAGACCAGAAACGATGAAATTGCAAGATACGCTCATACCATGATGCCACACTCTCCATTTGCAAATCCGGCTGATTGCCGACAACATGATCAATGAAGTTCAATTTCGTCGATGGCAAATGTTGCAATAGAATATCGGGTTCAGCACGCTGAAATCCTGGCAAGAAATCACCAACATAGCCATGACGCTCCACAAAAGTGTGCGTGGTGTCACCATACTGGAACCCACAAATATGTATAAAATAACAAATTTGTATTCTTCTACTGCATCTTACCGTCTTAATTGTGGCGAATTTTACAAATCCATTCGCATCCCTTTCCTCCCATATATCGCGCACCACTTCGGCACCACGGGCCACAGCCAGATTAAAGATGGCATTCAAATCCTCAACCTCAAAGGCCACATCTTTGACCCCATCGCCATGTTTCATCAAGTGCAATCCATGCTCTTGCTCATCCGGATTATACGCCGAGACGAAGACAAACACAATCTTATTCTGACGCACTGCATGCTTAACATAGCGCCGTTCTCCCGTCTCCAAACCCTGATAGCCAAGCGGTTCAAAACCCAAACGAGTGGTATAATAGCTGGCCGCCTGCTTGGCGTTGCCAACAAAAAATGTTAAATGATCAAAGCTTAGGAATTTGCCGGCTTCAGGCTGAAAAACAAATATCGTTAATGTGTTTCGAAAATAAATATTAATGAATTTCAATCAAGGATTATCATACGGCAACTCACTTTGGTTCCTCTGTCAGTATAGCTGGTCTGTGTTATAGAGTTTTAAAATGATAAAAAGAAAATACATATACATATTAAAGTATTTAGAATAAGTATTTCTAATAAGGTTTTTGTAAATCGGCATTATTTATACACATAAGAATTGTCAAAATTCTTTTTTCTATACGATTTTTTCTAAATTTTTTGGTTTAGTTTTTGCTTTGATTATATAAGAACATTACCATTATCACACAAACTCAATTTATGTAAATTTTCACCTCACACGCGTAAAAAATTAGATTTTTTAGTTTAATCTCGATCCGTTTGATCTGCCTTACACGATCTTTAGCAAAATAGATCTAAGCAGAACTTATGTCGACCGCTTTATATAGGGCTCGGATCAGGTGAAATAAAAAATCCTGTACTCATTTAAATATAAGCCAAACTAGTATTTTGTTTATCTCAAAATTGGAATATCTTAAGAATCTGGTTGTTGTTTTTGTTTACGTGAGAACAGGTGGCAACAGTTGCTGCTACTACTGCTGATGTTAGTTAATAAATTTATGCAATTTTGTTGCTAATTTGTTTATCAATCGTAATGAATTGCACAATTTAGTCAACACGCCAACAATTATTCTATCTATCCATTTACACAGGTCATATGGAAATCTATGTATGTATATATCACAATTGTGCCCCCCCCCACACACACACACACACAAAAAAAAGAAAAGGTTTTTACAAAAGACAAAAAAAAAACAATGTTATTGCCGTTAAAAATATTTGATATTCATTATGCAAAATATTTTATATTTAGTTTAAGTTTAAATGAAATATGCATGAGGCAAAGTCAAGTTTGTCAAGTCTTCGCA
Organism: Drosophila sturtevanti; assembly: GCA_018150375.1. Lineage (NCBI taxonomy): Eukaryota > Metazoa > Arthropoda > Insecta > Diptera > Drosophilidae > Drosophila > Drosophila sturtevanti. Next base: position 1,311,472 of record JAECWJ010000688.1, on the reverse strand, counting down.
TTGAACTTGATTTCAGTTGCGAGCCCCCAAAACTGTTTTTTTTTCTTACTATTTATTTTTACATACATTTTTTTCTTTTCTTTTTTTTTGCTTTGCGCTAATTGTCGATAAGCTCCTCCACACACAATGGAGGACTATGGATAAATAGAGTGTTAAGTATTATCGTATACATTATGCATTGTTATGGTTCTGATTGTGGTTCTGGTTCTGGTTCTGGTTATTGTCATTGCCAACGTTGTTGTTTTGCATGGGAATGGAAAAGGAGAATTGACAGAAGATCTTGTTTTCACCTGGCACACGCCTCTGTCTTAATCTGTTTATGTTTGTAATTATTTTGACAGTTCAATGTGGGTTACCTCAATCTAAATATTATCTCTTGTTAAACTTCTGTCTATAATTAAATATTGTAATAAAATGTGTGCGAGTAATTGTACTGAAATTTTTTATTCTCTCCTCTTCCTTTTTTTTTTTTTACAATTTTTAAACTTAAGCAATTGTTGTTAAAAACTTACCACAGTTTCTGCTGAACCTTTTTGTGTGATTTCAGAACTCTTGCCGAAACTATTTAATGTTAATATTTGTCTTTAATTGATTGAACCGTTTTGAACTAGTTAAACATATTGTTAATAGCTCAAATGGCGACAAGTGCTTTTGGTTCCTCCTTCTTATGCTTCCCCTGTCTGCTTCCTAATAAGTCAATCATAATAAATGTCAAGCATTGAATTGGCTTCATGCCAATGGCCCCACTCGACCATATTATTGGTCCCCCATCCCCTTCAACGGGCCCATTCGACTGCCTCCATAGCCTCTCATCTCAGGCTGTCAAGTGACTAAGAGGAAAGTGAGGGGCAGAACTTTGCCTGGGCTAATCATTAATGCTTAGAGCTAGTTGAGTTCATGATTTGTTGCTTATACGCCATGTGTTTTAAGCATATTTGGGGCATCAATCGATTCCATGAAGATGGCTGGGAAATAAAAAAAAAAACGAAGAAAAAATGATTGCCAAACACCTGACACAAGACAAATGATTTGGAAAATAAAAACGGTCCTACCCCAAAGTATTGCATTCCATTATGGAATATTTATCGTCATATATTCTTCTCAGCAATCTATTTGACTAAAACACCTGCGTTCATAACTTGATTTCCCTTTCGTATCCCCATTTGCTAAACAAACATTAACTTTGTCTGCCATAAAGGGTACCGATGACAGTTCCTTGGGGTTTGTTGTGGGTAGGTAGCCTGTTGATTTGCGAAAGGATATTAAATTACCTGCGCCACTCGGTCATTTACACGGCGGCAGCATTGCCATCGCAAATAACTCTCCTTTCTGTTAAGTTGCTATATCTTTAGCAGTTTTCTAAATTTCGGTTTCTGCCTGATGTATTTGTGTGTGTGTGTGTGTGTTTGGGTGTGTATAGCCTGTTGCTTAACTAAAGAATATCATATTACGTTACTCCATCTCTTTTCACGGTGCTCTCCCGTTCTCTTCCCTTTGTTATTCTCTTCATGTTTTATTATTTCTTGAAGAGAGCCAGCACTGCCAGCATAAAGAAGTTTTCTTGTCCTGTTAACTCGCTTTGGGTTTCTGTTAGCTTGCTGCTCTGTGACTTAAGGGTGGTTGTGCCGCCTCGCTTGAACGGTTTACCAGGATATGCCCAGACAAAGGATATTTGGGCTTGTTGTTGCCATAGCCGCCTCAAGTTCTTTCAGTCTCGTTTATTGCGCTTCCGATATTAAAAGCAAGACCAAAATACATACTGTATAATAAATCTAAAATTGTTTATTTTATTTAAGAACAACCAAAAAAAGAAAACTAAAAAGCAAAACCAAACGTACTTGAACTGTCGCTAAAAACTAAAAATCATTTGTCGCCATCTCATCGTATCATTTTTTCTCTCCCTCTGCCGCACTGCCTTTTCTTTAGTTAATTTTTCTTTTTGTTATTATTGTGAAAATTTATGCTGTGACAAATTTGCGTTTCCAAGCAAAACGATTAAAATCTTTATGTAAAAAAAAGGTCAAACTGAACAACAACAGCAGCAAATACAAAAAAAAACAACACTTTTAAAACTTACAACATAAATTCCGAAAAATTGAATGTCTTAAAAAGCATTCTCTAGTTAAAAGTATTAAAAATAGTCTATCCTTCTCTGGTCTAGTCTTGTTTTTTCTTATTTTTTTTATATTTAATATTATATTTTCGTTTCGCTTCGGTTTTTTTTGCGATTCTGTTGATTGATTGGTCAGTGTGAAAATGATCATAAATTTGAAGTGATTAAAACAAAAACAAAATTGCCTTGCCATTGGCATAAAAGCTAAAAACTAAAAACAAATTAATATCTATCTCAGTGATTGTTCAACAAACAGTTTTATGGATCATACTATGTATATATGTATATACATATATGTATGTAGATCTCCATAATATATGTATGTATGTATATATGCAATCATTATAGCAAGCAAATAATGAACAAACAAATCATAAAAGAATATTGCATGACCTGTATTTAACCTTAATTTAGCTTATATTACCAAATAGTTTTAAAACATTTTAGTAATCATATGCAAATTACAAAAACAAAAACAAATGCAAAAAAAAAGAAAAATAAGTAATAATTGTGTTTGCGTGTCAGAAAATCATCTTTGCTTTCCATTTAGACGCGCCCTTAGTGCATATTGGTGGAAATTCCCTCTTTGGGAAACATTTACATGATAAGCTGTTACCTTGACATGCTTCTCGTACTCTCTCTCATCACCTCTTTTTCTCGCTCTCTCTGTCGTTTCTCTCTCTCTCTCTCTTTGCATCGCAATCAAAGTCCTTATGGATTAAGTCATTTATTTGGATAAATTTTCTTGCTGTTGTTGTTGTTATTTAGAATATTCATTTTTATAGTTTTACCACTGAACCACAAAAGAAAATACAATAAGCTCACACAAGAAACAAAACGAAAGAAATGAAAACGTTTTTAATAGCCTAGAAAGTAAAGTCCATAAAACGTTCGCATTTCAAAACATGAGACGCCTGTCAAAAATTTAATGATCCAGCATGCAAGGAGAAGGGGTGGGGGAGGGGAAGGGGAAGTGGATACGATTTTGGATATATCCATGGCAGCAGGTTGCAGTCATACAAATAAACAATAGATGCTGCCGGCCAACTTCTTATTCACTCTACACATTGTTGTTGCCATTTATTTTTAAATCAAGAAAATTATGAAGCCCAGAAAAGATTTTCACTGCACGATATACATACATACATACATATACATAAACATATATTTGTTGAGGTAGAACATATATCTATTTATGTAAAGGGATCTGCCGAAATTGGTATGAGTATATAGTATATGAGTATGATCATTAGGTAGGCATAAATTATAAAAATATTTCAATGTGTGTCAGATATTGCTAGTTCGGTATGCTATAAGGTATGCCTTAATGTTTGATGATATCTTGTTGGTTCTGCTTGATTTTCAACAAATTACTGAAGCTTATTTGGTGATATATTATTAATGGAGCATCCCATGTGCCTCTGTGCGTGTGTGTGTGTGTGTGCCTGTGTAATGTGTTTTGCTTTCGGTTTGATCGAATTGTGTGTTGATAGGTGGCGCTAATCAATTATCCTAGAGTTTGTGTTAATTGAGAAAAATGATTATAGATAGACTAAAATTTATCTAATGTTAATATAAAACTTGAAATTTAGTTTATTTGAAAACATTTCAATCTAAACAAAGCTTTTTATATTGAAAAAAAATCTTGAAATTGAAATAATATAATTGACTTCTATATAATGTAATACTAAGAACTAGACAGACAACTTCATGCCCGATTTTTCTTGTTAAAAGTGAATCGTTTCTTAGTTAGCTTAGTTAATTATTATTGAGTCACTATCTACCTCCTACACCTTGTTATTTAATACTGCATTTTCATACCCTATACCCATTGGGTAAAAGGGTATATTAAAGTCGCAAAAATGTATACAACAAGCCGAAGGAAAATTTTCCGACCCTATAAATTAAATATGTACATACAGATGTATGTATTTCTTGATCAGCATCAATAGCCGAGTCGATTGAGCCTTGCCCGTTTATTTGTCCGTCTGATGTCGTGATTTTGGAGACTATAAGAAATAGAGCTAGAGATACCAAATTTGGTGCCAACATCCGTCTAGTGTCTAGGCAGATCAAGTTTGTTTCAAATCTTTGCCACTCCCACTTCCGCCCACGCAAAATAGAAAAAAGAATAACTTGAGTTGCATTGAAGCTATATTTCTTTTTGGTACACGCAATTATATAGCCAATACTGGTACTTACAACCAATTTTGATTGAAATCGGACAATAAACTTCGGAGATATGTATACGAGTATACGTATTGTACTGAAATATATATATAGCACGGACAGCAGCGGCTGTTATGAGTGAGCGAGACAGCATGCTGCATGCATCTTGCTGCATGTTAAGACAGTTTCATTTAAATCATTTTTTTTTTCAAAATTTTTCTTTAAATTGATGGCGATTTTGAGGGAGTTTGACTTTATGAAGCAACTCTACTTAGTACAGGGTATATTCCAAGTCGAGAAGGACGACTTGTTTGTTTCATTATTTTTTATAGTTTTAAACAAACGTTAGCATTTATATGGTATATTTAACTTTTCCTAATTATCTGTTTTTTTTTTTGTTTACATTTCCGTCACCTGTATACTTTTTTTGTGTAAATATAATGTGATATATATTTAAACCTAATTCAAATTGAGAGTGGCAAGCTTTTAAAAAAACAGAGATCTGAATCAAATAATTCACTAGATTTGCTCTAAATTTAAATGCCTGTACCAATTGAGATGATAAAGAAATTTTTATTGAAATATATATGGATATATATGTACATACATATATATATATATATATATACATATATATTTATGTTTCTTACTGATAAGATAACCATATCTTACCCTTAACATACCATACTTGACTCAATCTGATAATAAGCTGCAACGGCTTATAACTATATAATGCAGCCAACTACTACGATATGTCCATCCATAATTCCGTTAGAGAGCCATCGGCGTTAAGTTAAAGAGAGAAGTGAGCCGAAGCAGAAGGCACGCTAAAACGAATCGTCAGAGTGAATTTGCATAGCTAGGGAAGCGGACGTTGCTTTTTTTACATTCTGTGACGTTCGGCAAACGCTCCCTCAGATCTGTTGTAATCTTTGTCGTGGTACGATGATCATTTTTCTTAGTTTTTCTCTCCCTCCCATTTAAAAAATTTTCTTTTCCCTATTTTTTTATTTTTTTTTTTGTGTTGTTGTAACATTTTTGGTTAATTTATGTTCTGCTTTGAATTGAGCTGACTAATAAATTATTAACAAAAAATAACCGAAATTCTTTAGTAATTTATCAGTAACAAAAAGAAATGAAAATGAAAAAGGAATTATAAAGAAAAAGTTCTGTGTTGGAAAAATGAAAAATCAAATGTGTTTCAAATAAAATGAAGTGACGGCATACAAATGCAAACAATTTATAATTTTTAAAAATTCTTTGTTTCTCTCATTTTCAAAAAAAAAAGTGCCCACAATAATAGTTATAAAAAGTGAAATTAATTATTAATTGAAAATGCAAACAAATGTCAAGTGAAAAGAAAATCAATCAAAAACTAACGTATGAAAAACACTTTTCACTTTAAGATGTTTGTTATTGTTTGACTGAAATTTTAGTCGTGACAATTATACAAATTTAAAGCAAATGAATTTCACTTTAAATACTATAAATCTAAACAATTCAGCTGTAAAGTGCTTGAAACTAAAGTAATTCATCTGGAAAACTATTTCAGAGATATATGTATATATGTATATAAGTATTGCAAATGTATGTGTGTACTTAGATTTTCAATATGCCAAACACGACCGCATTTTTTCACTCTTACAGATTCGTATCAGATAACAGAGAATAAAAAAAAAATAGCTACTACATACAACAACAACAACAACGCACAAAATAAAGCTAATACTAAATTTAATGTGATAATCGTGCAAAAACAAAAACAAAAAATAAGAAAAACCTTTAATAAAAAGCCGCTTTAAATAATATAAAATGCGGCTGGATCTGGAATTGGAATATCTTGAAAAGGATTATAATAAAAAATTGAGTAAATGTGGAAAACAATTGAAGGGCCATCAGACGACTTATTTGTATCAACATCAGCTAAATCATCTAGAAAGCACAACATTCCTATACCTGTTGCTGTTAATATTGAACTTAATGACCATCACATTGGCTGCACCACAAACATCCTGCATATTATGCGATAAGGACGATCTACAAGCGAAAGAACCAATCAATAGTGACAATTACGAGGAGTTCACATTCGATCATCAAGTGTCAAGGCAAGAGGCAATTTTGGCTCTGAGAAAATTTAATGAGAGTAAGCTGATAATGATAGATAATGATTATTAGCTGATAAAGGATTGTCCTCTTTCCCTCTATATATGTATATATGTATATTTATATATTTATAGCACATGGTTTAAAAAATGCCTGCAATTCCATAAAATGTACACCTGTTGTACTCAAATATTGTCTGGGACCACAGGTAATGAACCAAAAATTAATTAATTAGTGTTTGTAAATTGTAAAAATTTAAGCAAAGCAAAAAACAAAGAAATTCCAATTTCATTTTCATTTTTACAGTTTATCAATGATCATTGTTGGTGCGAGCTACAGCATAGAGAGGGTTAGTATTTATTTACCAAAATCTTTGATATTTATGGATTTGCTATAAGACTCATAGCACATGGCCAACCAGCCTACTCACCTCTTACTTTTAGCCCAAGCGCTACACCTGCCTATGTACATATGTATGTATGTATGTATATACCTCCCCTTCTCAAAAGACAAACAAACAAATCTTTGTAGACAAACTCTGCAAATTATTACTAATTCTTTCTTTTTTTTTTTTTGTTTCTCTTAGTTCTTTCTCACAGTAAACAACTAAATTGGTGGGGGCTGGTGCCACTAACCCACTGAAAATCAAAATATAAAAAATAGAGAATTAAAGCTTTTGCTTAGTGTTTTAGGTTTTAATAAGCCACTCACACGCTACCCATAACTCTCAGAGTTGTGACGCAAACAAGAACCACAAAAATATCTCAGATCGCGGGTGAGATGATTCTTTGTCATTGTAATGCACATACATACATACATACATACATACATACATACATACATACATATGTACGTACATATGCATATACATACATACATACATACGTAGTTGTATAGCACGTGGTGTGCTATGGTGGTGAGGGACGGAAGTTGTTAAAGCCCTGATTAAACCGCACAGTTTATTCCCGGGCACGCTTCATTGCACTATTTTGCATTAGACAGTAGAGACTCAAACATTGAGTCGGGTCAGAGATACTGAAATCATACCACTTACATACATACATACATACATATGTATGTACATATGATTTTCTTAGTAAAGTGGTCTATAGCTGTTTACCATAGATCTATTGATCAATCAGAGAATTTACAGCCAAAATATTGTATACATACATACATACATATGTATTTAATCTAAAACTATTATTATAAATTCTATATGGAGATATGTATTTTGGAGTCGGAATAAGTATTTAACCTTGGAAATTATTTTTTAATTGCAATCAATTACATATATTGCCAATAGTTATTAATATCCTGGTAATTTGTTTATTTTTCTTGTTTTATTATTTTTTTTTTTTTGCTTAAAACGACATTTCACTGTAGTTGGATCTCAGCTAATGCTAATGCCTAATGTCCAAGCGTCAGTTTATAAATTTTGTTCTCTTTACTTGTCGTTTGGCTGCATTTTGTGGGCATGGCGTCGGCGCTTGGAATTTTTGTATAGTTTTTCCTTTTTGTTGTTGCTGCTGTTGTTTTTGTTATTGTTATGTTTTTTTTTTCTTTATACACTTGAATGGTTTTCTTCAAGGCATTCCAAGTTTTTCATTTGTTTTCCAAAATGCACTCGCAAAATGCCTTTTCAAATTGTTGTTAAAAGTGCACTCATTAGATTTAATTTGTTATTGACTTGATTGTAGGAGGGTTTCACTACATTTTTTCTGTGCTAAGGTTTCAATTATGGGAGTCCCCTTTATATAAAATCGGTATAGAAGGGATGTGAGATTATTGAGTTCCAAGAATTTTAAATTTACACACAAGATATGCACATACATATTTAGGTATGTGTGAATGCACGTACAGTATTGACCTTACGCTATATACATATGTACATATGTACATATGTAACTGCTTTATAATAATCCAATAATCTTTTCTTAGAATTTTGTCATATCGCTGTGTATAAAAATATTATTATTGCTGTCGTATTTATATATTTATTTTTGTTTACCTTTTATTAACAGAGCAAAGAGATACATACATGCATATGTATGTATGTATGTATGTATGTATGTATGTACGTACAGTGATGCTCATATACTTAAGCCACATGAAGTAAACCACGCATTTAAACGAAAATCCAAAAAAAAGTTTTTATTTCACAGCTCCAATTTCTTGTGTAGCAATACTTTTATATGTCAGTACTCTAACAAAACAATAACCAAGTCAAAAAAATATATACATACATACATATGTATGTATTTTATGAAAAACTTAAAAAATTCTGAACCATCTCCAAAATGTCTTTCTTATATACTTAAGCAACTTGCAAAAAAATCGTTAAAAAAGTTCAAATTTGCCCAGTATTCCTAGTTTTTTCAATAAATTTGCATACTTTAATATTGTGTAGAACGACCTTTCTGCTTAAGAATCGCAGAATATGCATCGCTGTATATATGTACATACATACATATGTACATATGTATAGTCTCTTGTATCCAGATACTTGCCATAGAGAGACGGAAACATTTCCGTTTAAAAGTACACGTATAAACATATACATATGTATGTATGTATGTACATATGTATGTACATTTGCAAATCATATTTTTTTCAAATCATCTAAAATATTTCCATAATTTAACGTAATTAAATTTAAACAAAAAAGAAGAGAAAAAACACACATACAGACAGGTGCCAACAGAATTTTCCCTCAGTCAATAATTTGCATATGTAGATAATTTTAATATAATTTGTTGTAAATTATAAAGCGAACTATGTATGTATGTATGTATGTATGTATATAAATATGTACATATATGTATGTATGAATCATTTGGCATGTCAATCACAATTGATTTATTATTAGATCATTTCCATAATATTCTCATTTTTGCTCTCTCTCCTATCTAATTTGAAAGTCCTTGCTCTGTCTTTTAACTGTCTTAAAAGATTAATAACAATTTTAAATGTCGATTTGTATTATACAATACAATACATAGAGCAAATCAAACACGAATGAACAAAAAAAAAGCAATAATTATTTAATTGGATAAATGCGACACGCAGCAATAACAATAGCAACAACAAGAATAATGAACGAAAATTGCGTTTATTGGATACGCGAATGTCGACTCTTGAATACCCATTAATATACATAAATACATATGTATGTATGTATATATATGTACATATATACATATATGTATATATCTTTGTATGTATATCCTATGTTTCAGATATATGAATGTACAAACTCAATAACCAATCAAGTTCCACATTCTTAGCTTCTTAGCAAGACCCGACTCAGCCTTATTTTAAGCAAACGTTTTTGACCCTTTTCTAATTTGATTACAATATGGAATATATTTATACATACATACATATGTATATTTATGTATGTACAAATATATGTACATATGTATGTATATTCACTTTAACAATTTTTATATACCCACTGATTGAATACACCACGGTATAGAAATTGTATCAAAAATTATGTCTATAATTTTTAGACACGTTGACTTTTGTATAAACAACATGGGGCTAATATCTACATACATACATATATGTATGTGTACATACAACCTCCACATGGTTCGATTTTAATTGGGACCGAATAGAAAAACACAATCTATATACATACATATACATATGCATATATCTATAGTATAAACATTTAACATTTTATTGTTTTCCGTTTCAACTAAAATAATGCAATAGACATAAATTTCATATTTTAATTATTTTGTTTTAAAATGAGGAGAAATATTTTTATTAACAAAATGTTTATTGATTTTAACTAAATATGTACATATGTATGTATGTATTATATATCGTATTAACCAAAAATGAAGGACCCTCAAATTGAAAATATGTATATCATTTTGATTGACATGAACAACTGAGTTCTTAAATAATATTTCAAACACATTGCTTGAACCAAACTAATAACATGAGATTAAAGTCTTATTATTTGGCCTTTTCTTCGATCATTTTGTATATAATTTTCCAATAAACTGCTACATATTTATATATATTATGTCTTTTAATATATGTACATATGTATATCTTTCAGAGGGCCTTCCCTATGTTCCTCACATTTGTTATGCTGGTGAAAAGGTTTATAAATCTTCGGTAGGTTCATGCTTTCATTTTGAAGAGATGAAAGAATGTTGTTGTGCTGCTGCCTTGGCCAAAGAATGTAAGTAATATACATACATACATACATACATATATTATTATTAATTCCTATCCATTTATACATACATACATAAGTACATAATACATTTGTATATATAAAGTATCATATACTATGTATGTATGTATATACATACATATGTATTTAGAATGATCATTGGCTCTCTCTACATGTTTGGGGATTAACAATGCGTTGCTAATTTAATATTGTAAATAGATCTTTTTTGGATTTCCACACTGCTTCGAAGGCGCCGATAAATAAACAAATCAAGAGAAAAATAAATTCAAATCATGATAATTATATTTAGTTTATAATGCTAATTGAAATGGCTCACTCATATGATGATTTTTTATACTGTTGGCGTTGAAAGACCTTTAAATCATAAAGGGAAATGAAACTTAACAGCAACGTTGAAATCTATTTTTCAGTTTATAAAAAATTTCTACTATAAATTTTTGAAACTATAAATTCGAGCACAGAGTGTTTCTAAGTATTTTAAATTATAAACAGAATCAGAACAAAACACTTGCTCATAAACAAATATACATACATAAAGAAATATGAGTGAAGCTGGCAAATAAACTGAATTTGAAGAATCAAAATTTACAGCTGATCGTTAATTTTAAGTTCAACGAGTGTACATGTGTACATATATACATACATATGTACATATGTGTGTATACATGATTAAAACAAAAAAAACAGAAATTTATAATATCGACCATGAATATTGATTCATACTAGATACAATTATCGCAAAAGGAAATATCTTAATCGATTTCTATTTTAAAATTAAAAACACATATACATACATAATCAAAAAAAAGGAAGAAGCATACCACTCCCTTGGAATATTGTCTGAAATCTCGTTACCTCGTTATCTGGTATATATAAGCTATATAATTAACTGTGCTTAACAAGAATATAATACCTTTAATTTTACTTTAGATGTGTCAGAAGTGGCCGTAGCAAAAATTTAAAACAATTTAGATCTGAGTAGGCATTAGACAAACGTTCACACCAACTTTTGTTGCTCTAGCTCTTATAGTGTCCGAGATCTAGTTATTCATACCGATAGACAGACAATAATGGCTTCATCGATTCGGCTCATCAATAATATACATATATACTTTATGGGGTCGGAAATGTTTCCTTCTGGCGACTTTATTATTCCCTTTTACCCAATGGGTATAATCGAAAAATTCTAAAAAAAACCCCCCAAAACACTTCCCTTAGGTAGGAGTAGAGTGCTTATTTCCGTGTACTATAGTGTTTTATAACCAAGATGCGATAAGGCAATAAAGTCACAACCGTTGTGCCAGCATGTTGCACAAAGACTTTCTATTCATGATTTGGCGACAAAGGAAAGATCAGTTGAAAAATGACTTTTAATGAAATAATTTCGATTAGAACTAGTTTTTACATGTACATCTGCATGATTTTATTTAAATGATGACTTTTCAAATACTAAATTACAACCTAAAGAAATTAATAAATTTTTTTAACTAACTGATCAATTTTTTAATATTAATTTGTTTACAGGGCGCCATATTTCTGGTAGTTCTTGGTGCAGTCGACCAACTAAGTTACTAATTGTTTTAATTTCGTGCTGGGCTTTATTATCCCATTGGACAAGTTGGCGAAGTTGAAGGAATATATTACATTAAAGCTGATCCTGATCTAACGTCTGATTGATTGAGTAGATCACAGTTACCAGTCATAGTCATAGTGTTTTAAAACAAAAACCAAAACGCCATTTTTTGTACTAAATTAAGTGTACTTAGTTCAAAGCTGTCCAAAGACCGATCCAATAAATACAACTTGCTAAGCATTATACAAATATGATTTATATATATTTAAGTGTTAATAAATACAATTTTCTGTTTCTGTTTTGTAACACTAAAAGCTAACATCCTTAGGCTCGTAACAAAAGGACAACTAATTGGACAACAAACCTGGTATACAGTTTTTCTTTCTCTTTAATAGAGTCAATTTCATTTAAATTTTCGTTTGTTCTTATACAAAAAAATTCGTTCCACTAAACCTTGAGTTTAGCAAGTCTATTATCTCCTCCTTAACTATCAGCTACTTAGCTCATAAACTAGTTCGATTGTTAAGGGTACGTTGCAAGGCATTTACGCAGGATAAAATATCTTCATAATCCTTTGACCATTCCCTTAGATTACGTTCCAGTGTCTCTAAGCGTGTTTGACCCAATCGAAGGCCGCCGTGCTTAATGGCCGCATAGCATGAGCATGCCAACAACTTGAAACACTGACGTCTAACGGCATTATGGGCATGACTCTCCCAATTTGGTGTACTGGCCACACATTGCCAAGCCATGCTGACATAATCGACCAGAGCATCCCAGTGTGTGGAGTCATGCAAACGTTTCGCTTGCGTTTGAAGGAGACGTTTAAATTCATTAAGATGCATAGAAGCCTTAGAATAGGCAGCAGCATCGGTTTTTTTACATAGACGAGAGGTGGGTAAGGATTTAAAAATAAGTCGCTTAGCATAGTGTAATTCCTGCTCCATAACACTAATAATTCGGTAAAGAAATATATATATAAGAGAAATTATATATCAAGATCGAGGTCATAATATGAGTACACTTACCTTATATCTGGCATTGGCAATTTTCTTCGCATTTCTTCCTCATCACTGCTGGTAGCAATATTACTTAAAATTAAATCGATCAGTTGTTGTTGTGACAAACCCTGCAATAGGGTGGGTAAGAATATACCGCTATTTGTCTGGGCTATGGGGCGATCATCCATTTTCAATTTCTTTACTATGGGTGTTCCTGGCCAAAGTTGTTGTTTGGTGCTGCTGCTTGTGGCAATTTTGATAGGTGAATATGTCTCAATGGGCACCGGCTCGGGCGGGGTGCTGCCCATAGTCAAACGTTTTCGCGGCGAACTGCGTAAAATCATACCACTGGTGAGTTGAAGATTTTTGGTTGGAGTGCGTTGAAAGGGACTTCGTAAGGCCGAGGCACCGCCTCCACCAGTTCCACTCGTTCCGCCACCATTGACCTTATCAGGCGAGAAAGTTGTGGTAAAGCGACGACGCCCACGCTGCCTTATCACGAGCTCATCCGGTGATGGTAACGGCGAGAAATTAAAATCACCACCCACACCCAAAGCTAGGCCACCTCCGCCATTGGCGTTTGGTGTGTTCACTATGGCTGCCGGCGTTGGCTCATCTGGAGTCCGGCGATTGGCATTTGTTGGTGTATTGGCCATTCGTAAGGCCTCCAAGCGGTCGGGAATCTCGGCCAGTGCCATGCGGGTCTGTAACGGCGTGTTCATGGCAACTGTTGTGATTGAGAAAACAAAAAAAATTTCGATTGTATAAACATTCCATCTTCTCCTCCGCCCTTAACTCCCCTCTGACTGACATTAGCGCTTACCCTTTGCAAATACCTGACCTCGATAGATGCCTGGATTTAATGCTGTATGGTTGTTGGGATAGGGATTGGAAAGGTCTATATATACGGTAGCGTCTCTCTATCTCAACTGTTGCAGTTTCCTTAGCTATTTGCTTGTATTTTGTTTAGGAATTGCGCCAATTTGGTCGAGAGCGGTGTTGCCACTGTACTCTGACAGTGCTGCCGGATACTTAAAAAAAGTTTGCTAAAATCGATAGATATATTTTCGGATTTCGGGATGGACATCAATCATTAACTTAACAATTTAAATATATTAATAGTTCTTTTGAAACTAATTTGAAATTCTTGATAGATATTGGTAATCCTATCAGCGTTGCCAATGATAATTTGCAAACTGTTGCTCAGTGTGTGAGGTGGCGTTGCCACTCTCAACTAAAGTTCATAAAGCCCATCACTAACTCAAGTGTCTGGCAATATTTCTCCCTCTCTTTTTTATTCTTGCGGTCTTTTGGTAAAGATGTTTGTCGGTGCGGTCGGCAAATTTTTAGGATATAAATATAATATCTACCTAAATAAGCTTAGCGAAATGGTTACTTGAGTTTGTCGCAATGCCATTTATGGCAACAGTATTGTAGAAACTGTTCAATTCGAACTGAAATGTCGCGACCTAATAAGACAGCTTTGGCGCTCCACGTGGTATGGCATTCCCATTGATTAGAAGTGTGGTAAGTTCTCCTTTGCTTAGAATTTAGGTAATTTAGTTAGTTAATGATGACAGCTACATACCCAAAGCAGAAGAATAATGTTGAAAAATATATTTAACATGCATCACCATCTGATTATATGTCAATCTATTAACATTTTTTAAAATGAATTAAACTCTAATGTAATAAAATGGCGGTTTTGTTTCTATTCCAGAAAAGGTTTCTGTAGTGACATTAAAGAAATGTAAAGAGAACTTTGAGAAAATCCATTGGATGCACATTATAAGGTTAGTTCTTTATATTGTTGGATATTTTCATGGCGACTCAAATGATGATAGTTACATACACCAATATCAGAGAAATTATGTTGAAATCTTCTCAAACATGCATCACCATCTGATTGAGTTTTGCCAAGAACAATTGTATTTAGTATGGATCATATTACAAAATGTTAATGCCATATTTTTCTACTTTACAGCTTGAAATACACTGGAAAAAATTTCTCCATACCATGTGTATTTTCAGTAAGAGGTAAGCGAATTATATTAATTCATTTTTTTTTTCCATTCAAATGATGACATCTTTACATACCATAACTGAGAATTTTATGTTGAAAACATTTTTAACATGCATCACCATCTGATATCACAATCAATAATTGAACCCATTTCTGGGCATCAATATTCAATATTTAATTAGTTTATTTTCACAATATATTTCAGATTCCATTTGCGGCACAGAACTAGCTGAATTAGAAAACGTTATATTTACATATTAGAAAATAATAATAATAAAAAAAAAAATAATTTCTTTTATTTAAATATACAGAGAAGCAATAATTAAAGTCAATCTTATATAACAATAACACTTTACACATATTCAAAATCTTCTCCATAGCCATAGCAAGCTGAGAGAAATGATTTTGTTTTGGCTCCATTTATGCCAACTTGTGGCTCCATTTGGTTCTATTAGCTCCTTTGTTGCGGAGGCTTTTCTAACGCCAGCTCCACCTTGGAAATCTCGTTTTTTTTTAAAACTTTCATAGTACCAATCCATACCATCCTTGCGATCCAGACGATCTACTTGAAGTAAATCCAATTCACTTCGCTTTTGGGCCAACAAATTGTCAATGGCAGCGCCACTGGGTGTGGTCCGTTGATATTCCTCAGCTGTGGGTTGTGTTAATTGTTGATGCGGTTGCTGTTGCTGTTGGTAAGGGGTATAGACTTTTGTTATGGTGGAACGACCACCTCCCCCGCTTCCTCCTATCCTAAGCGGTGGAGGGGGAGGGCGCGGTGGCGGCACAGTTGTGGTACTGGTTGTGGTTACCCACGACTGGCTCTTTTGTATCTGAGCTACGTGCTCTTCGGCAGGTGGTATTAAGAGTATGGTCTCCGCGGTGGTAGTTTGCACTACCAGAGGCGGTGGACGCAGTAAGGTAACCGATTGAGCCTCCAAATCTTCATCATCATCATATTGAGATTTGTTATCGCCACGCTCTTGAGAACCACTTGACGAGGAATCTGTAAATGGGATCTCAGTAGTTGTTGTTGTGGTCGTTGATGTTGTCGTTGTCGTGGAGCTAGTTGTGGCTGAGGTTCTTGTGGCCGCCAAACTCCTAATTAGAGGCATTTGAGTGGTGGTTACATCTGTAGTCATCTCGGTCACTTCATAGGTGGCCGATTCTGTTATCTCTTCACTGCTAGTGGGCTTTGGAGGTGCAGCTATGGGTATAAAATGACGTTCACTAGTTGCTCTTATCATCGTTGGCTTTGTGGTGATATTCACTGCTTCTATAACACCACGCCGCTGCTGTGGATCATGAACAGGCATAAAACCACCAACTTGAGCCGGTACAATGGGACGGAAGCCACCGCGTTCGATACTCGATGGCTCTCGAAAGTGAGTTGTAGTGGTACGAAAGACACCCATTGTGGTGGCAGCAGCTCCACCGCTCTCATTACTTATTGATTCCTCGCCCGAGGTGGTGGCCACATAACGATTTCTGGCTAAATTTTGTTGATGTTCCTGCTTTTGCTGTTGCTGCTCTTTCAGATATTTTTCGAACTCGGCGCTATTGGGCTGATACATACGCGTCTTAGCCCGGCCACTGGGTAAACTTATTTGTGCCATGCGATGTGTAGCTGGCATTTGATCATCATCAACAGTAGTTGAGTCGGTTCTTTGCTTACGGCCACGTTGACCAAATCCAAAGAAACGCCCCAAACTTAGACTGGGTATAGGATAACCGAAGAAGGTAAATGGCGATCCATCCGGAGCTAATCCAACTCCCTGCTGTGGTCGTCTATTAAAATATTTGGTATGCAGCAGTGTATTATTTAGATTAATATTTTGGATTGGACTAGGTTTGGGTCTTGTGGTACTGGTACCATCCACTGGAGCATCCGTCGAGTCCACATATTGATCATAGAAATATTCACTTTCCCCTACCAGGGGCCGTTCGCCCGTTGGTCGCGTTGCCGCCTCATATGGTACTTCACACTCATCGTTAAAGTCATCGGGCAGATCACGCTGGAAGACATCGCCATGTTCATTAAGGAGCGGCAAATGGTTATTATTACCCTCCCCAGTTCTTTCTTCATTCTGATCGAAACCAAGACACAGACTCCGTTCCATGCGAGCCGCTCTCAAAAGGCGACCGTCCTGACATTTGGGACCAGGATAAGGAAAATTCGTTTCTTGTAGCCAAACCGATAGCCATTGCATTTGGCAGTTACACTCAATGGGATTACCTGTAAGAACAATCAAAGATCAATATGAATTCTATCTATATATGTATATAAAGCTCCGATCTTTATTTACCATCAACATCTAGGATGGCTATGTTGCCTCTTAAATTACGAAAAGTTCGCTCCTTAATAGTTCGTAGTTGATTATTACGCATCGATAAGACTCGTAATCTGGGCATGGTCTCAAATGGTGAACCCTAATTTACAAGAAACAATTTGAATGGGATAATATGTACATATGTATGATTTCAATATGAATATTATCTATCTACCTGTATACGACATATTTGATTATCATCCATTTTTAGCTCAACTAGCCAATTGAGGGCCTTTAATGGCATTGTTGAGACCAATTTAACACCATTGGTAGATAGATCCAATACTTCCAAATTTCGCATACTTCTTAAGCCAATATTTTCCATATTTCTAAAGTGATTATTTGATAAATTTAGAAATACCAAAGAATTGGCATTGTGAAAACTCTCTGGCGATATATAACGTAGCTTATTATATTGAAAATGAGATGCCAATAGATTTGGTAACTCCTCAAAGACATGATCCTTGAGTTCAATTAACTTATTGTCAGCCAATACAAATTCCTGTAGATCATTGAGAGCTTTAAGGGCACCGGGTTCCACATTCTTAATCTCATTACTACTCAAATCCAAATACTGAAGTTTCGGCAGATTCTTAAAAGTGCCCTGCTGAAGTTCTACGATTAGATTATTGGATAGACGAATCTCGACAACATTACGCCAACCACCGACAACATCCGATTGTATTCGCGATATTTGATTATAACTCAAATCAATATCTCTCAGGCTATGAAGATGACCAAGTCCCACAGATATATCTAGCAATGCATTGCCAGATAAATCAAGATATTCCAATGATCGTTGTGTATCGAAGGCAGTGGGTGATATGCTTCTTATTAGATTACGTGAGAGATCCAATTGTTCCAGGCGACTATTGTTGGAAAAGAAATTATCTGTAATAGATTCCAATTTGTTTGATTGCATATTCAGATTTCTTAATTCAGCCAGGGGCAGGAGAGCACGTTCATCTGCTTGATTTAAATGATTATCCTGTAAATGAAGCAATTCCAAGCGTTGTATACCCATAAAAGAGGTATCCTCCAATTGGGTCAATTGATTCTGAGCCAAACTCAAAACTCGCAATTGTGGAGCACCTTGAAAACCATGTCGAGGTAATTGCTCAACGCGATTCTGACTAAGATCAAGCATACGAAGATTAGGCAACTGAAGCGTCTTTGTCGCTGAAGCTGGCAATGATCCTATTTGATTACCTTTTAGAGAGATGCGCTCAACAATCTTCGGTAGACCTGGTATGACCACCGACAGTTGATTATAGCTGGCATCCACCTCGAAAAGTCGTTCCAAATGAAGAAAAGTTCCGGGATGTATGTTAGTTAATTCATTTGAAGATATGTTCAGAGTTTCCAAAAGTGGATTATGACGAAAACTTATTGGACTCAACTCTCTCAGACCATTCTCGCTAAGATCCAAACGTCTCAGTGATGGCAATCCGGCCAATAATTGTGAATCCACTTGGGCAAACTGATTTTGTGCCAAATCCAAACCCTTCAGACCTGGTAAATTCCAAAAGGGTTTTGCCAATTCCGATGACAAGCTATTGTTCCTCATTCGAAGTTCTCTTAATGCTGGCATGGCCATCAGAGCATCACGTTCAATCAATCTTAGTTGATTATTGTTCAAATGCAATTGTTCCAGTGTACCATGACCCCGTAACGAACCAAATGGCAATTCACTTAATAGATTACCACTCATATCCAAGAAACGAAGAGTTGGCAAAGAGTCCAATAGAGCTCGCAGTGCCTCCACATGGGATATTTCATTATTATATATATGCATAGATTCCACACCAGAATTACCCGATGTCTGTAGCAAAGATTCGGGATGAATTCTTCGTATAAGATTATTGTGCAAATAAATTGTCTTCAATTGTGGCAAACCCAAAAATGCGCCATATTGCAATTCGGTTATACGATTATCATTTAAATGTAATTCCGATAGATTGGGCAAATCAACAAATGATCCCTCATCAATCACATTTATGATATTGTGATCCAATCTCAATTTCTTTAAATGCTCCAAATCCTTAACAATGCGACCAATCATGCCCACATCACTGATCTGATTGTGTGATAATTTTAAACTAACTAAATTCGGTAATCTGGCTAGAGATCGTAAATGTAACCAATTTAAAGCATTATACGATAAATCCAAATTCTTTAAAGATATTAAATTATCAAATAGGCCCGCCTCCAAACGTGTTAAACCCGATCCGCCAGTTATATGTATATGTTGAAGTTTGGGCAAATGTCTAAACAACTGCGGTGGCAATTCAATTAATGATAATGTCTGTACACTTAAATAAGTTAAACTCAGTAGGCCAGAAAAATCGGGTAAATGTTTCAATTCTTCACTTTGTATCGTTATGGCCAACATATTGATCATGCCATTTAAACTTTCTGTTGGTATGCTACGCAATTGTGGTTCTACAATGAATATCTCAACCAGAGAATTCTCTAGCTCATTAAGCCAACCATTTGAGACACGTTCAATGCTATTATATCGTAGCATAAGTCTTACTATCTGAAGATTACCAAAGAAACGTCCGGGCAGAGCTGGCAATTGATTATTCTCCAAAACCAATTCATCAATTTGGCTTTTAATATTACGCTCAACTGACTTTAGGCCATCCATTATTTGTGGTAAATTACTATGAGAGCACCTAGAAAAAAAAAGACAAAAAAACAAAACATATATGTATATAGATTATCCTACAAGTCGTCCGTCTGTCTGTCTTTACCATATTTGTATCTCCTTGCCACGTAAAGTACAGCGACATGGTAGAATAGCCTCAGATGGTGGACAACTGTCCGATTTGCCTAAACTTGTCCAGGTGAACAGTAGAACTAGAATAGTTAGCACTAACATCTTGCTAACCAAATTGGATGCATACCTGTAGATGGAGTACGATATATTATTCATGCATTATTTTTGTTTAAATTAACTAATAAGTATTATCTTTTATACAATAATATGTGATGTCTGAACATTATAATAATGAAAACTTTTCAAACTTTGTCCGAGAATATAAAAAGATACAACTTCTTGCCTGAAACTTAAAAGTTTTATATACAAATATGCACAAATATTTCTTATTATTTTCATTTATAAACAATTTGTTTCTATGCAAGCTATATTTTTTATATATGTATATGTATGTAATATTATATTCCATGGAATCTAAGATAATCAGCATAAATATGTACATATATAAATGCTACATTTGATAAAAATGTTTTCCAAGACCTATTCCAACTAATCTTGAATAACGATAATGAATTTCTTACTTGGTTTACATAGTTTTTGTTAAGTGTTTAATCGAATTTGGAAATCACAATTGAAAATTTGTTCTTTTCAATTATTTATAATCAACATTAAGTGATTAGGTTTTATTTGATAAATGAAATTATATTTAGACTAGAAAATTTATATAAGACCTGTGAACGGACACCTGGTCATTTGTGTTGGGTATTTCCTGTGTAGATCTATATATATGTGTGTATACATATATATATATATATATATATCATTTACCAATCATATATCTTATTGAAATTGATAAATATAATAATTGGCTAAAAATAAGTAAGTTTTTTACTTAAAAAATTTGGCCAAAAAAAACACTAATGTGTGGGGGGTCTAAAAGAGACTTTGGTAAATGCCATTAACAGTGGTCAGTGGTAAATCATTATAGACAATCGGTATCAGTAATTCTGGTGATAATTTTTACCTATATAAAGAACCGTTTTTAACTTGACCAATGGCAATTGTAAGTACTTATTTCACAATGCGTTGGACAGTGTTTACTTGTGTGATTTTCATAATATTTAGTGTGAGTCTAACTCGCGCTGATGATGAGGAGGAACTACTA
The DNA here is from genome assembly GCA_018150375.1 of Drosophila sturtevanti. Lineage (NCBI taxonomy): Eukaryota > Metazoa > Arthropoda > Insecta > Diptera > Drosophilidae > Drosophila > Drosophila sturtevanti. Next base: position 1,290,054 of record JAECWJ010000688.1, on the reverse strand, counting down.
TCGAATCCTCGATATTGTCTAAAGGAAATAGTAAAATCAGATGAACGTATACGCTCCCATGGTTATCCAGCTGAGACCCATGAAGTGGAAACCGAAGATGGTTATGTATTGACATTATTCCGTATACCATATTCCCATAAATTGAACAATAAGGATAAGCCACGTCAGCCAGTTTTATTGCAGCATGGTCTGTTCAGTAATTCTGATTGTTTCCTTTCATCTGGACCGGATAATTCATTGGCTTATTTGTTAGCCGATGCTGGTTATGATGTTTGGCTAGGAAATGCTCGAGGCAATATCTATTCAAGAGCCAATACAAAAATATCATTAAATAGCCATAAATTCTGGCATTTTGATTGGCATGAGATTGGTACAATTGATATAACTACTATGATCGATTATATACTCGATTTAACTGGATATAAGCAATTGCATTATGCTGGACATTCGCAAGGTACCACAGTGTATTTGGTTATGCTATCGGAACTACCTGAATATAATGCAAAAATCAAATCGGGTCATTTGTTGGCTCCTTGTGCTTTCTTTGAGCATGGCACATCGTTTGTTTTCAAATGGTTGGGTCCATTGGTGAGTACACCAGGTGGCATATGGAATCAATTGCTTGTCGATTCAGAATTGATACCACACAATGATCTTGTTAATCGTATTGCGGATAATAGTTGTTCAGCTGCTTCAGAAGTATGTAAAAATGGATTTATGCTCTTCGCCAATGGTGGCTATCAGAATACCAATGTGGTAAGTTATCTTTAAACTGATTCCTTGTGCAGGATATAAAATGGATAACTTATATACAATTTAAAAACATTTTAGTCATCGATGCAAGTGTTGGTAGAGACACATCCAGCCGGATCATCAAGCAATCAAGGCATTCATTACCTTCAGCTATGGGGATCTCATGAATTCCGTCAATACGATTGGGGTACCAAGAAGAATAAAGAAATTTATGGTCAAGAATTGCCACCGGACTATGATCTAAGCAAAATTACAGCACCAACTCATTCGTATTCCAGTAACAATGATGCCCTATGTGGTCCTCAGGATGTTGATACTTTGGTATCAAAGTTCACTCATTTGACCGAAGATCATCGTATACCCCTACAGAGTTTCAATCATTTGGACTTTATTGTTGCCATTAATATGAAGGAGTTAGTCAATGATTTAATTGTTGACAGAATTAACTCATATGAAGCCTAATATTGTACATATATCTATGAAAAATGAAATAAATAATATCAAATGCATTCAATATTTGCCTTATCTAAAAAGACCAAACAGACAGAAATTTCCATGACATTTAACTCTTAAGTGCTTCAGTCTGCATTTGAATTTATTGCAGCGATTTTCAAAAACGATTAGATATAGTAGAAATCGCTTGTCTAAAGCAAAATTCATTAAACTAGATTACAATTAAGACATGGGGATATTATGTCATATATTTAACTGTCATATTGAAACATACGATTAGTGTAATAATATTATAGAATTACAAACAAGCAGTTTGTTCAGTTATAAAACACTTGAAATATAGAAAGAACAAAGGTGCGAAACCAACTCAAAAAAAAAAAATAAATAAATAAACTAAAAAGTTTTTAGTTTAAAAAATAGAAATTAATTGAAAATAATTTAAAATTTTGTTTACTGCAAAGAGAAAAAGTTCATCAAGACTTTCTTTATTTAATAATGAATACAACTTTCTAACAAAATTAATCTTTGATACCGAAAGAAATACGAACCAGAACTGTCTTTATAATGAGTGATCTAACAGTTTATTTATAAATCATTGCATCTTAAATATGTAGTTGTACATATTATATCAATATCTAACGCACATTTTAAATGGCTCATAAATTTTATTATGGTCAGGTGTGTGTGTGTGGCACAGGAAGTGTATGTTGTTTGGCTTGTGCAATAACTGAAGAAGAAAAAAGAAGTCTCTACCATATAGATAGATATATATGTATGTACGTATATACATACATATATCTACAAAGACACAGTGCCGCTGCATAAGCTGCGCAACTCAAACAGAAAAAAAGAAACTCTTCTTTTTGTTTTTTTTTTTTGCGCCAAGAAGCGTAACATGGGCCTTTTCAACGACGAAAATTTTGTAATCATTTAACAAAAAAAAAAAAAAAAAAAAAAAACAGCAACAACAATAAAAGTAACAAAAATCTATGGTATAGAGTGAAACGTCAAATATTCGGTGGCTACTACATCGTCTTTTTTTCCATATACGAAGTATCTATCTATCTCTACAATGAGCTCTCTACGCATGCGCACCGAAGCCAGAGCCAAAGAAAAAAATGCTGGAGTCGAAGTTGGAGCTGGAGCTGGAGCTGGTGCAGAAGCAGAAGCTGAAGCGGGAGATGTGAATTTAAAGTTGGAGTTTACATGAAACGAACCTTGAAATTATTGTCGTTTTCATCATCATCATCATCATCATCATCATCATCATCATCGTCATAATGATTGTTGTTGTTATTGTTGTTGTTGTTGTATCTCGGGGCTGTCTAAAACGTAATTTCTTTGTAAATCTTTTAAGAAAAGCGCTTCTTTGGCAAAGGCGGCGGGCGCTTGTGCGCTTCGTCAACAGCAGGCGCAACTAAGTGTGGCTTGAAGGTCCCACCCACCTCCTACCAAGATCTGGGAGAGATCTATGTACATATGTGTATGTGTGTGTTGTTTTGTAGATGTACATAGATACATACATAAGTATATGCGACAGTTTCACCCAAGAGACACTAAGCTCTGATTTCTATTCGGTTTAATTAAATAACTGTTTAGTTCTAGCATTAAAACAGATCTGTTGATAGATAGATAGATAGATAAAACGGGGCTTCTTTTTATGCCATATACATATGTACATATCGTATATACATACATATATAAGAAAAATATATACATTTTTAGATTCTATATTGCATATATTTACAATTATTTATAACAATTTTTAAACCATTTCGAGTCTCACTCAATCTAACCAGTATATCCAAAGAAAAAATTTATCCGTTATGTTATATATGGGGTAATCCAAGTTTATGATGGAATTTTGCAACTTGTTAAATTATTTGTTTTTTTTTTTTTTTTAATTTAAACACAATATTTCGTAAAATGAATGCAACTATGTATATGTATTATTTTCTTTATTTTTCCAAATTTATGTGTATTATTTTTAATAACACTTAACACACTTTTCTTTAATAAAAATTGCTTTTAAATTTTTAAATTAATCTTTTACAAAATACACACAAAAAAAAAAGATGAAAAGAAATTGTTTTTTTTTTTTTTTCCTTTTAAACAATTTTCCGAATTTTCCACATATATGGTCGGTCGAACCGTCTCGTTTGGAATGCAGGCGAAAACTGATATTACTCAAGATTTCTACCATAACTATAAGCTTCCTGCCCTGTGCAATATTGGAGCTCTTGGATTGTTGGAGTCGCCACACTTGGCTGATTCTCACTCCAAATTCATTCGTTTTCCTAAGGAGGGAGAATGTGTGGATGTGGACTGTGGATGCCAATGAATGTTGTATGTGTGTGGAATCTAAACGAGTGATACGAACTGTGACCGCAGCCGCCATCAAAGAGAGTTAACTTAGAGATTGGGATTGGGTCTGGTCAGGTTGTTATTTACGAGGTTATAGTTGGTTATAATGAAATTGCAAGTGAAATTACTAGAAGAATTATATGAGGAAATTGCTTGTGGCAAGTTAAGGCCAAAGCCAAAGTGAATAGCTAGCAAAAAAAAAAAAAAATACACACATACATACATACACTGCGCGTCATCAGGATAGCACACTTCTGTATTTAATAGCTTTTGCTAATTTATTTTAAAACTAAAAGAATAAAAATTTCAAAAAAATGTTGTAATTGCTGAAAAACTAATTGACAACCAAATTATACAAGAAATAATGTTTTTGTGTATTCAAATTTTATTTAATAATTTTTTTTCCAAATCAACTGAAAAATTGACTACCAAAATTAAGTCATCAGGTTAGCACAATTTGCGATATTTACATTTTTTCACTTTTCCTAACAAAAAATTTAATTTATTAAGTAATGTATTAATAATTTTAAGTAATATTTTTAAATTTTAATAATGAGTTGACCCTTCTTTACTGTGGATGACCTCATAGATCCGATTGAGCAGCGAATCGTACAACTTTCCGATATAATTTAATGAAATGGCTGACCAAGCGCTTTTAATTCCTTGAATCAAATCCTCTTTGGTGGAATACTGTCTTCCAGATTCGTTAACTTTACGGGACAGCCATCCCCAAACGTTTTCAATTATATTTAGGTCCGGCGAGTAAGGTGGCCACTGCAACAAATCAACATTTTCTGAATCAATCCACGATTTAATCATCCGGGCTGTGTGGATTGGAACATAATCATGTTGAAAATGCCATCGCAGATTTGAAAACAGATTTTTAAAATGGGGAAAAGCAGTTTTCAGTACGCTATTATAAGAGTTTGCATTAATATTGGTGGTCAAAAATTGCAGCTCGCACGTGCCATAGTAGGAGATAGCTCCCCACACCATGACACCACCCACACGGCTATGAAGTCGATCCAATAGATGTTCCTCTTTCCGAAGATCATGGAAATAATAATTGTATCCATCAGGCCGCTCCAAATAAAACTTCTTTTCATCAGAAAAGGCCACATAGTGCCAATCGCGATTCCAGGCCATGTGCTCTCGTACGAAGTTCAATCGCATTTCTTTTCGAGCCATATTAAATGGTTGTTTTTTTTGAAATTTTAATCTCTTCAAATGTGGAGCATTCTTTATCACCCTTTGGACAGTAGATAAGCTCGCTTTAACACCAGCATTTGCCCTGATCTTTGGGGTTGCCTCATGGGAGTTTGATGCTTCTCGTAAAATTGCTCTCCTGTCCGCATCGGAAATCACTATATTATTACCGCCCTTATAATTTCGACCATATCCCGTTTTATTGCGCTAATAATTATACAAAACTTTTCGACTTCTGCCTATTTTTTTTGATATTTCAGATATTGAAAGTTGTAAGTCTTCATAGGCATCGATTTTAGCTTTCTCTTCAAGCAATAGGGATTTTCCTTTACCCATATTATGAATAATAGATCACTTAAGCAGCAAAAAAAATTTGGTATTGATACGACTTGAACTTTCAAAAATAAGTGAAAACTAAACTGAATGTGCTAACCTGATGACGCAAAAATTAGCAGCACTTTTCCATTGAAAACAAAAGAAATAAGAAAAAAACATATAACGGTACATTGTATTCGCATGCTTTTTTCGCCAGTGAAAGTACACAGAAGAAAGAAAATAATAAAAAAAAAATTAGAACATAATATTAACTACAACATAGTTAGAAGCACTAATATTGCGCTTATGAAGGTGTGCTAACCTGATGACGCGCAGTGTATGTACATTTTAATTCAAAATTATCTTTTAACCAATTGCTAAATCGTTTATCAGGGACTCACATCTAAAAATTACTTGTACTATGTATAAAAACTAGGGTAAAGCCAATCTAAATGAAAAGAAATATTAAATGATATACATACTTATAAATGTTATATCTAACTAGACATTAACTAAAAAATAATCAATTGAATTAACTTAATGGAATTCTAAGCTCCATATGGGAAATCTTCGACATACTCTCATCAGTTGACTTGACTGAACGAACAAAACAAACAAATAAAAATCAATTAAAACGACAAAAGTTTTTCTTTTCACTTTCATTTTAAGTTGCCTGCCATTTCCTTGGTTTAAGCTTTATGTTTTTCTAAATCAAATTAAAGGCCTCATAAAGCGCTTAAATCATAACCATAATTTTTGGCATTACATAAGTAAAACGTCGCCAACGGAGACGCTTGGGTGATCTGGTCTCGTCTTTTTGGTGCCAACTGCAGCCAGACACATTAGTTTCCCTAAAATATATATTTATTCATATATGTACAAAATATATACATAGATACATACATATGTATATATGTACCTATTACTCAAGTTAAAGAGTAAAAAAAATTCTCAGCTGACAAACGAAAAAAAAAAAATAAATAAGATCTCATAAATATTATTTCTTAAATTCTATAAATAATATTTACTTATTTTCCATACTCTTCAAGTGCAAAAACAAAAAACAGAAAATGTTTATTATAATCAGTTTCCAAGGCCATTTTTTTGTTGTCACATTTTGCTGCTGATGGAAGAGCACCCTATAACAAATCAGCTGATAAGATACAGATACAGATGCACCATATAACTACACAATAAAATTTGTAATGCAAATTTATTGCATATATTATATGTGTACATACATGCATATATGTATGTATGCATATAAATACATTATCAGATCAAATTACACGTGCATTTAATGAAGTCTGACTTGTGCTAGTAGTTTTAGCTCCCGATTCTTAATGAAAATAAACATGTGTATTATAATCCATCCCAGCTTTGACACTGAAATTTAATTTCATTTCATTTTCCCCCAAGGTTAATTTGATTTTGGGTGAAAGAGCGCTTAGATACACAGATTTAAATGAGAATTGAAATGGATATACATATGTACATACATAATAAACATTATTCGTGTTCAGAATTAGCCACAGCAGAGTATAGTTACAGGGAGTCCTTATAGAGGTTAACCATCATAAAGTTTGTATTGGAATTTTATATTTCTAGTGAAATGTAAACTTAATCTTAGTTAAGTTTTTTAATTGCAAAAAATCCTTGTGGTTTATCTTTCCTTTATTTTTTGGGGGGGGGTTATATTTTTAAAAAAGTTTCTTAAAGTTGAGATTCCTTTGTAGAAATTCCTACTTTCTATACATTCCTGTAGAATGTCCTGTTCATACATCACAGCTCTCAACTCAATTTAAGGTTCTAAGTCATTTTTGATCCAATTTCAAAAATATATAGCTTTTTTCCATAATGAAAAACCATAAGTTAAAACTTGAAAAAAAATGCGACAAATTTTTGACAGGAGTAACATCGTTAAAAATTAAAAAAAAAACAGGTAAAAATAGGTTTTCCAGATTTTTATGCCAATTGGAAAAAAATAAAAAAAGATATTCTATAGCCGAATTCGAAAAGTTTTAGAATTATTTCAATGCTAATTTCTGTAGTAAAAATTATATGACAACTTTAAGAACTTAAGAAAAAAACAAGATTAAATTAGATTTTTAAGAATCTCAACAGCCGTTTTAGATTGACCAAAAAAAGGGGGCTTGTCCCAACTTTATCTATTGGAAAGAATACCCTGTATTTGAAATGTTGAAATTATGTTGAAACTATTCGAACCTGCCTCCCCCCCCTTAATTCCATTTAGACAGTAAGCAGCACCGAAAAGGAAACCCATTTGAGTGTTTGTTGTTGTTGTCAATTGGCAGCCAGGCCTCCTCCACTAGTTGTTCGCTCGCCATGGCGACAGACCCCTACAACTACTGATCCCTGTTTTTCCCCTCTCCTCTTTGATTTTGCCTCATAATAGAAATTGACTTGCTGCCAAGTCAAAAAGCAGCGAATGCCTCACGCGATACAATACACACTTACTTATTTAGATGACGACGACTACAACTATGATGATGATGATTATGAACAATGATGATGATGATGATGATGATGAAGGAAAATAAAACATATAGCGGAAATTTAGTTAGTGCGTTGGAATTCGCAAATTTCGAAATCAGTTGAAAATTGTCATTCGCTCGCGACACTTTAGCTCTAGAAATATACATACATATACATACGTTGATATATATATATATATATGCTATATATAGAAAAATGTTTCGAAAATGTTTGACCAGTTTAACTCAAATAAGGCCATCAATAACTCAACCATATGCTGCTGTACCATTATTAAATCAACTTTTGATCCATCGAAAAGTTCATCAATTTCCTGTTGCTACTAGACCGCCAAAGATTCTTATAACAGGTCGGTGAACTATTCGGTCCACGTGTTCCTTATGCCGAGGTTTTCTCTTATTTTTCCCCTCCCCCGACATTTTGTCATATTTTTTATACGTTTATGCAGGTGGCCTGGGACAATTGGGTATTGAGTGCGCAAAACTGTTGCGCTCCCAATATGGCAATTCGAATGTCATACTTTCGGATATTATTAAACCCAGTCAGGCTGTCCTGGAGAATGGTCCCTATATATTTGCCGATATCTTGGATTTTAAGGGTCTGCAAAAAATTGTGGTAGATCATCGCATCGATTGGCTTATTCATTTCTCTGCTTTACTTAGTGCGGTGGGTGAACAGAACGTTCCCTTAGCTGTAAGGTGAGTGGAACGAGGATATTAAAAACAAACAAAAAAAAAAAAAAAAAAAAAGGACACACATCATCACTCACTGTACGGTCATCAAACTTTTTTGTTAAAGAGTAAACATTGAGGGCGTGCATAATGTCATTGAGCTGGCTAAGCAATACAAGTTACGAATATTTGTACCTAGTACTATTGGTGCTTTTGGTCCCGACAGTCCACGTAATCCCACACCGAACATAACGGTAAAGTTTATCATTTTGAGCAAATCCAGTGAAAAGTTTGTTCAATAAATTTATGAATTCACTTACCCCAGATTCAACGTCCTCGCACTATTTATGGCGTTTCCAAGGTGCACGCTGAGCTAATTGGTGAATATTATTATCATAAATTTGGATTGGATTTTAGATGTTTACGTTTTCCTGGTGTTATATCCAGTGATCCACCAGGTGGTGGCACAACGGGTGAGTTTACTTTCAGAACTTTCGCTTTGTCAAGCTTTATTAAATCCAATTTCCGCTCAATTATTGCCACATTAATCTAACCCAATGGGCATGACAATAAATCCCAAGACATATGACATACATATATACATACATACATATGTATATAGGGGCACCGCGACTTACTCTTTTTTAAACATTTTCATCATTTACCAATGTGGAGCAATGCAATCTAGTCTAATTTGTTAAAAAAAAACATTTGAACTTAAAAGAAATTTCTCTAACTAAATTATTATTAACATTTGGTTTTAAAGAGTAAGCTCTATAACCATTAAAATCTTATTGTCTAGCAGCTAAGGGATTAAGAATATATACATATAAATACATATATAAATATATGTATGATTGTGTTTAACTGTTTTATAACAACTTTAGACTATGCCGTTGCTGTTTTTCATGAGGCCTTGCGTCATGGCAAATACACCTGTTACCTACGCCCCGATACACGTCTGCCCATGATGTACATTGAGGATTGCCTGCGGTAAGACAATCTAATTTATAAAAAAAAAATCTTATAAATGTTCAAGTGGTTTTTTGATCCACAAACCAGAGCCCTTCTTGAGTTTATGCGAGCGCCCAATGACCAATTGAAACGTCGTGTTTACAATGTTACCGCTATGTCCTTTACGCCCGAGGAGCTTGTTGAGAAGCTTAGCAAACATGTACCAAATCTTCATGTTACCTATAAACCTGATAGTAGGCAACTTATAGCCGATGCATGGCCACAGGTATTTGATGATTCAGATGCTCGACGTGATTGGAATTGGAAACACAAATATGATTTGGGTAATCTGGTTGATTTCATGGTCAAGGATGTACGCGATAATTATATTAATGTGGAGAATGAAGAGCAACAGACACTAAAGATATAAACAAATTGAAGAGCCAATTGAATGAGAGCTCCATATAGTATTCAGAATTGAAAATTAAATTAGAATGTTGCATTTAAAGTTGCATTTATCTATTTAAATGTATATATATATACATATACATATATATATATATACATACATATGTATGTATATGTATAAATCAAGCTAATGTACAATTTTTTTTTTATCATTGAAAATATAATGCATTTACTGACAAACAGATATTATCCATGATATTCAAAGTCTTTGTTGACAAGATTAAACTTTTTAGTTTAAGAACATATTGGGGTATTCTCTATAAAAGTTTGTTGCCAATTTGTCAAACAGTCAACTAGATTTTAACACCAAAAACTATGCTACAACTTAAATTAAGACATCCAATTGATTCAAACTAAAGTTTCAATATCTTTTGTTTCGATTTATCGAATTTATAATTTAATTTGATTTAGTTTCGTTAACGGTGTAATAAAATTAAATGGTAGATTAAAATGAATGGCCAAGTTAAAAACATAAATGGTATGAAACAATTGTAAATGCATTTCGGTTTTTTTTAATCGAATACAAGGGATTTGATTACGATTTCTTTTTCATACCTTAATTAAAATAACAATTTACATAAACAAAAATTTACAAATTACAAAAACGAACTAAGAAACAATATACTTAAGGATTCTATGAAAAAAAAAAAAAGTTTATTTTTCAAAGCTATTTATTACAATTCATTAACTAAAACTAAGCACCGTTCTTTTTTTGTGTTTTGTTTTGATATGATATCTTACATTTCTACTTAGGTTAGGATTTAGTTACAATGCACGATTAAGTTTATTACAAAAACCATATATGCAATACATATATATATACACATATATATATATATATGTACATTTCTAGACATATATGATTACTATATAAATAGACAACCCTAAATTTGTTAGTTTTGTAGTTAGTTTCTAGATATCAAACTCTTCATGCTCCCCGTTTAGCATATTGAAGTGATGCAAACAACCGCCATGCGTGGCTATATATAAATCCGCCTCATCAGAATCAATAATTTGGTTATTCTTTAAGGGCTTTAGAGCAATTGGATCGGTTGGTTGTTCGTCTGTGGGGTCTGAGTCTGTAAACGAGCAGATAGAGTAAAGAGTTTGTCTATCAGTTTTCAGTTGAATTTTATTATTTTCTTTAATAATTTTTTGTTTTTTTTTTTTTGTTTCTCAATTTAATTCAAAATTTTTTGTTTCGTCTTCAAGTTCGAGAGATCGTTCACAAAGTGTTTGGAACCACTGAACGTATGTAATTTATATATATTCAGTTTAAATATGTTTTTATTTTTCGATAATTTCAAATGGCAAATTCCAATTAATAATTGTGCATACACAATTGTATATACTATATATTCGTGTTTGACCAAAACTGTCCAAAACTAATAACATATATAGAAGAATTTTAAATAAAATGCAAATTCTTGAATTCGGCTCTGTCTAAAATTTGAAATATTCTCTGAGAGTTGAATATATATATATTTATATATGTATATATAATATTCTTCTGAAAATGCATAAAACTAAAACATGCATAGCTACTACACAAACAACAAAGAGCCTTCCTGCTATAAATACTTTTTGGACAGATCGTTTCTATATGAGCTCTCTCTCTATACAATTTCTTCAATAAATCATTAGTATGAGTAGATATTTTTGTAAATTTTAATTGGCACATCTTGTTGACGTGGGATTTGGGAAATTAGGTTTGCTTGCAATAAACAGACAGACATGACTGTACGTTATATACATACTTATATATACATATTTGTACCTTCTATAATCAAAAACTGTTTGTAATTTGTTGCACTTTCGATTGTAAAAAGTTTTCTTTGGCCTATGGCGGCCAAATGGTCATTTTCTATTTGATTACAAAAGTTAAATTTGATCTATAGTTTCTGTATTATTACTGTATTTGTACAGATATGTAAATCAGTATGAATAAGAGTGGTTTTATGCTCTTTAAAATTCTTAAAAGTATGGACAAAATTAACTCATCTAATTACGAAAACTCAGAAGAGAACTAAAAAAAAAAAAAAAAAAGTCACACGAGAAATATCTTTCAGTTGTATGTAGTCCTTAAGCTAGGTTTGAACTTAATTTTTAGTTACATTTTTCGTTAATAGTTTTCTCCCACACTTTGTGAAGGAATTTCGAAGCCGTTTTAACTTAAAACTATTGAATATTGCAGTTTTCTTTAGCTTGTTAATTGCAATCGATTTGGTTACTTATCAATATTAAGTAGTTACATTTGTTAAGTACAACGTATTAAGTAGAGAATTCCAGTTAATTAAACATTTATCATTCTTGTTTGTTTTTTTTTTTCTTTCTTTCTTTTCTTATTTCGCTTCTTTTTTCTTTTTTTTTTGTTATTATTTTTGATTTGTACAATGAGGCGGCTTGTATATTGAATGTGCTATTCCGTTTTCTTTCTTTGTTTTTGGCTATTTTTACAGTTTCAATTTTTCTTTATATGCATAATAAAGAGAAGGACAGAGAGACGCATCGTTTGGTGAACTGTCGCTAAATGTGCGTGTTGGTGTGTATAAATTTATCTATGTATGTATGTCTGTGTTTATGTATGTATGCGTTTGAATGCATTTGTTATATACATTAATATTTTGTATAAATGTGAACTCTCTCTCTAAATCATGTGCGACATCATGCAACGACTCACATCACGGTTAGCGCGATGCAAATGACCTTGATAATGCTGATGAATAATCCGCGGAGGTGGCTGCTGTTGTTGCTGCTGCTGATGGTACTGTTGCTGTGGCTGCTGTTGATCCATCTCATAGTCCATTAAACATGCCTGTGTTCCGATTAATTGTGTGGCAGGCAGTGAAAAGAAATCTGTAAAACAAAACGTAATAAGAAGAAAACAAGGAGAGCATGAAAACTCGATTTGTAATCAACAATCAGTAATCGTTAAATACGTCGCTGTTTAACGTTGCCGACGCGGACACTGATGACCCAATTGCCGTTAGTTTATTAATAGAAGTCAATGCAGGCAACATATACATACATACATATTTACGTTGCCAGCAAAGCGAAGCGATGCGTCGCTGTCGCTATTACCGTTACTTCGGTTTGTCTCTTATCGAAAAATAGTAAAAAATGAGAAAAAACAAGTCCGCTGATAAGCGATTGAAGCTTATGCATTTTGATGATAACTTTGCATAGGCGTGAAAACTAAATGTTGAAATTGTGTTACAATATCAGGAAGCCTTAAAGCTCACGACGGCAAATTAGAAGTTATATTTTCTAATTTACTATATTATATATACTGAGTCAGGGTCTGATAACAATTGAGTAAGGGTATACAAACTTCGGCACAGATGAAGTTAAATCTATACAGTGCTGCCCTGCCTTGTATTTAATTAGAAATGCTGTCAGAGGGGGGGGACTGCATAAAAGCGATAAGAAATTTTGCTGAGATATAAATAATGTTAGGGATTTTTTGGGAATTGCAAGAATATTGGTTGAAATTACATATAAATACTTGAATATTCAAATTTGTATTTTAAGACCCTCAAGGTTTTTATTTGTCTTTGGTCAGGATTTACAAAGATATAGGTTTCATTATGTATATAGGTATTTCATAGTTATCCGCTAATGAATGCCAACTCTATTCACTATGAGCAATTAAAAAAAAAATGCACAAATAGATGGCCATAGTTCAACCATCTTTTAAGTCTTGGCCCCCTATCTCAAATTTCTACAGTCGTTTTGTTTGTTTCAGTTTAGAGCAATTAAATGACTGAAACGAATTCATTTCGCATTGGTTTATATTTGAACAACACAGAGTATCTATCTCCTCTGTTCCTTATCGGCTCCAACTGATAAGCCGATTCTGGCACAGGTCAACTAAAATTGTGAAAATCTCTTGAACTAAATTCGATCACCGATCACCGACTTCGTGTATACCGCTTACTTGGTATTATATTGACGCAAAATGTTAACTTATCAGAATAAATTCGCATATGCTTAGGATATTCATTATTAATTTTGAACCTGATTTTTTTTTATTGATTTTTTTTTATTCTTTAAGCATAAATTAAATACATACACCCGTCTACTCTAAATGGCATTAAAGGGTGTATGGAAAAAAGAGAGGAATAAATCGGCCCACAAGCGAATTTTGTAATGAAAAATTTACGAAATTTTCCACGCAACAAACGAGAGCGCGCCGTCAATTAAAGTCAAGGCCGCGCAGAGACCTAAAAACTAAAATTACACATTTAATTGTTTTTCTTTAGGTTTTTCTCTTCTCTATTTTTCTCCTCCAATTTATTATTATTATTATTTTTTTTTTGCTTATTTACTAGCCATATTTACCATTGCAATATTGAGCTGCCAAATCGGCATCGGCATCGTAGCGGCAACGTTTGATAGCAGAGATATAGTTATCCATGTCCATTGAAGCAGCGGCGTCGGCGTGAGCAGCGCCGCTGCAGCGCTTTTTGCAGCGATTAATTGTAGTAGTAACTGGTGGTGGAGTTGCAGCTACTTGGATAGTTTGCTCAATTGAATTGTTGTTGTTGTTTGTACTATTAATATTATTGTTATTGTTATTATTGGCATCGTTGACAAATGCATAGCCGTAGTAGCCATTGGAGGCAGATGCTACAGCACGTGGATTGAACGGGTCCGTCATCCTGGCTGCTGGCTCCATTTCGAAATTGGCGCCCGAATCACCATGTGCCCAGCACTCAAAATTTGTTAAGACCATCCTGATGTTTAACGTTGGTTTGCTTGGGCTAGTGGAAATTTACCAAAAGAATAGATGTTTGACCGACAGACAAATCAACCTGACGACTCTGACTGTACGCGTTCGTTCGCTTGTACTATATAGTATAGACTTTTTTCTTAAAATTTACTGCACTGCAGCAAAACAGAAAGAATAACAAAATAAATGAGAAAAAATGTAACGACAGCTAAATCGAAGTAAAAATACGCAGCAATTGTTAAAATGTTGAAATAAATTTAATTAACAACACACACGACACAGCAAAAAACGCAAATGGAGCCAAGCGCAGCGACGACGATGACGGCTGATGTTAAAAATAAACCAATAAGCAAGTTTTCGTCTTCAACATTTCGCGGCATCCGCTTTGCTACGCGTCTTCGTCACGTTTACTTTACATTCTCTTTTGTTGTTCATCTACCGATAACAAAAGTCAGTGTTGTTCCGATGCTGTTAATCGGTGTCTTTGCACTGGTTCGGAATATTAAGCAGAGCGGTATGACTTGCAAACTAAATGTTATATTTTTCAGTCGCTTCTTAAAAAAGAAATACATTATTAATATATCGCATTGTTTTATTAGTCTTATCATGCAATTATTCATAAGCTACGTACATTTCGGATGGTGATTCGCTGCTGGATTCGGTCATAAGGGCCATATATATGACTGGTTCGGTTAATGGTTAAAAAACAAACTATCGAATATGTCAACATATCATGTGACTGGCAATGTGAGATGTATCCGATACTAACGAAAAGTCATGTCAAAGCAAAATAGAAAAGAAAATAAATAAGTTTATTGTAAATATTCTATTAACTAAACCAAAATGACGAACAAGAATAAAAAGGGTAATGGTAGTAACGGAGCCAATGGCAATGGCGGTCAATCAAAGCTGGCCAAACAGCGCTCGCAAGTAAGCAACCAACTCGAGGCAATTCACATTAGCCGGCAATTTATTAAGTCTCATTACCAACAGGATTCACAGGACTACAGCTCATTTAAAACGGTTTTGTTTTATTGTCTGCTGATTGTATTCCTCCCCGTGCTAACTTTTTTTCTGATGAAAGGTTTCGTTTTGGATCGTTTCTTTACCATGTCAGAAATAAAAGTGAACATTGCATCGGCTGTTGGTGCTGTGGTGTCGCTTCATCTGGCCTTGGGGCTTTACATATATCGAGCGTATTTTGGAGCTCCTGGCTCAGGGTCGAAAAAACTGGACTAGCTTTTATACATATACCCAAAAGAACTGTTAACCATTTCCATTTAAATAATTACTATTGTACATAGGACTGACCACGCGGGAAAGAGAGAGGCAGTGCTAGATAGAAAGAGAGAGGAGGTGGTGTTTGAGGGGGCGTCGAAGCTCCCTCTAACTGTTAATGTGTAATCGTTTTCCCTATTGCATAATTCTCGATAACAAACGGACAAGTCAAAAGAAAATCAACACTCCTTTCTTTTTCCTATTATTGTTGTATGTATACATTGTATTAAAAAGACAAACGAGACCTAAATTAGTATTTATAAAACAATGCAAGGTTTAGTCAAATGCGGTCGAAACTTAATAAGAAATTATTCGTGGGCGGAAACGATTAAGAATTTACTGCCAAAGCAACGTAAAAAAATATATAATTTGGGCGCCTGTTTCGAGTTAGTGGATATCGGAAAGGTAAGAATAAAAATATACGGAAACGAAAAATTCAGATCATTGACGATACTCTGCGTAAACCGTTTAATTTGTTGGATTCCGCTTTTGTTTCTGTGTGAATGGCAAACAAACAGTGAGTCGAAAAGTTCTTAGCACAATTCAACACAACATGCAAATACCAGAAAACTATTTTTGAAAATGAATATTTTATTTTGATTTATTTATTTATTGTGGAGCTAACATTATAGTTATAAATTACGCGCTAGCTAGTTTAAGAGAGGCAATGGCAACGCTGGCCTTCTGCTCTGATCATGTGTGGATTATTACAATATTTACATATTTAAAATGTGAAAATGAATATATTGCTCACCAATTTATATACTTTTCAATCGATCGCATAAAAATAATACGTATAACTCCCCCGGTTTTCCGACTCGTTTTGATGGTTTTTAGAATTTGGTGCAATTGAACTTGTTGCGCTCACTGTGCTGCAGGCCGGCTTCTGTTAACTCACTGTACGTTTCTGTTAGCTCCTTGTGAGCTTTGACACTTTAATTCGCTTTTTGATTTTGTTGTTTTTCCTTTTGTTCCCCTTTCGCCTTCCTTCTATACCTGGAATAATGTTGAGTTGTCAGTGCAAATAGACCAATACCAGATACCGGACGCGTACTCATTCTGATATTGATTTGAACCACCTGTTCACACCTGTTTCCGCCCACACATACCCCCTCCCACCAAGAATGCTGCATCATAAAATACCTCAACACATTAACATGTGGAACGTTTGCATGCAGGCTGCTTTGATAGCCATTCTGGCCATCACTGGAACGAGATCTCAGATAGAAACCGGCGAAAACTTAGTGGGACGCATGCAGGTGCCACTGCCTTGCGCTACCATATGGAACCCCAATTAAAGTTTTTCTTCCTTCTGTGTTTGCCTTGCAGACTTCCTACAATCCTAGCGAGCTGAATGAATCCCAATTCTTGGAGTACAGCAATCTATCCGATAAACAACATCTTCGTGAAGCCATACGGAATATACTTATACCCCGAGTGGTTGGCACTGTGAATCATAGTATTGTACGTCAATACATTATACGGACTCTAAAGGATCTCGATTGGCATGTAGAAGAGAATAGTTTCCACGATACGGCTCCCATAGTGGGTGCCTTACATTTTCATAACATTATAGCCACACTGAATCCGAAAGCGGAACATTATCTGGTGTTGGCGTGTCACTATGATAGCAAATATATGCCAGATGTGGAGTTTGTTGGTGCCACAGATTCGGCAGTGCCCTGTGCCATGCTGTTAAATTTGGCCCATGTGTTGGAGAAACAATTGGAACCCCTGAAAAAGGCAAATCGCAGCCTTATGTTGCTCTTTTTCGATGGCGAAGAAGCCTTCGATGTATGGGGTCCTGAAGATTCTATATACGGGGCGCGACATTTGGCTCAGCGTTGGCAAAAGGAAGACAAATTGGATAGGATTGATATGTTAGTTTTGCTTGATCTTTTGGGGGCACCTGATCCGGCATTCTATAGCTTCTTTGCCAATACAGAATCATGGTATATGCGGCTGTTGGCCCTTGAGGCGCGTCTTGCAAATCGGGGTCTATTAGATCGATATGTGTCTAGTGGCGTGGCACCACGTGATCCAACGCGATATTTTCAAGCTCAGGCCATGCGCTCTTCCTACATAGAGGATGACCATATACCATTCCTAAGACGAAATGTACCCATACTACATTTAATACCCGTACCCTTTCCCACCGTATGGCATACGCCAGATGATAACGAAAGCGTGATTGATTATTCTACCACGGACAATTTGGCGCTGATTATACGACTCTTTACCCTAGAGTATCTATTAGAAAAGTAGTAGTTGAGAATCAGAAAATCCCCGTTAAATAATTGGAACGACACATATGTATAACGCAAAAACCCAAAGGCCTTATCACACTATTGACCTGCTTTATCTTACCCAATACTGTTACCCGTTGTGGATTCTATATGCCTCTATGTGGATCTTATCTTGTTGACTGTACTTATATTTAAAAGATATTTTTATAAATATATATATATATGTATTTAAAAAGAAAATTATTTAAAATATAAACGTAATGTATATTACATACACACACACATATATATATATATATATACATACGTATAAACTATACATTTTTTTTTTTGTTTTCGTCTGTATAAAATAAATTTACCTTAATTTTAATTTATTTAATTAAGCGTCCGTAAAATATTATTTCTCGTGGTATGGCATAGACTGTAAATTATCTTACAAACTAACTAAAATCGTCAAATATTTAACATACTACTATATATAGTAATAAAAGTTTTCAGCACTTTTTTACCAAGTCTGGACTGGATTTGGATATGGTCAGTTTGGGTGATTTCCCCTCCTCCATTTGCTCCGTCTCCTCCTTCTCCTCCTGCTCCTCTTGCTGCTTCTGCTTCTGTTCTTTTATCTGCATTTGATGTGAACTATTACTATCTCCCTTAACTTCCTCATTCCTCTCAGCCTTCATTAATTGAGATGCATTCAGCTCTTGCGGCTTCTCCACTATAACTACACTAAGTTCAGCGCATGATTGTGATTTAATTTTGCCATGTTCATGACGTGGCACGGAGGTGGATGAGAATGATGAGGATTGGCTTGATGCCGCCATTGCTTGCTGACTACCATCCGGACATTGACTTATCTCTCTTAAATCGGAACGTGAATCACGACAACAAACCTTCTCAGCACATTCAGCCGCCTGGCATTGCATTAGACATTCCAGCGATGCGGAGGCATTTTTATTTGTTGATGGATAAAATTCTGGTTGTATGGTAACCGCACCTATTCCCTGCTCATGGAAATAATTTCTTACTTGTTCAATGATTGTTAAATATAGTTTTGGATTCTGGAACTGTATATGTATGGTGGCAACATAACGATGGGCAGCCAATTGCCAAATATGCAAATCGTGATAGCTAACAATTTCTGGAAATTTGGTGACTAGAGTGCGTTCAAATATCTCCAGATCAATAGAACCGGGTATCGTCTGTAGCAGGATAAGGCATGACTCTTTCACTGTAAAGAATAATAGAAAATCATACTTAATAGAATTATTATTCCTATATAAAATTCAAGTTGTACTTACTGTATGGATAACTGAGGGATAATAATAAGACACATGAGAATATAGATAGAACTGGATCAATAAATTTAGCCGTATGCTTCTCATCCTCGGCTACATAGACAATGGCGGCACAAACAATCACAAATATGGTACTGGATACATCACGCAACATCTCAACGGCACCCTGACGTTTGGTGGCAAAGTGTACACCATTTTCAATTTCCACCTCAAGATCTTCTCGTAGCTGACGATCATTGCGAGATTTGCTCAATTGTCTTTGCATGGGTTTTAGCGATACATCCATATTACTGGACATGGAGCGTTCAAGTACAACATTACCACCGGGCGTTAAATGAAGAAAACTGCCCTGATGTAATGTATAGCCACCGATGAATAGATAGGTTAGCCCATTCAAAATAAGACCAACAAAACCCAGCATCATCACTTCAATGGGTAAATGCATTGTATCCTGATGATCGATATGGACAAGAGTCTGTAAAGCTTCCACCACCAATGAGAAGGATAATGATGCCAAAATGATGAATACTATTAGCATGGTTAATATATCGATTCTAGCCCAGCCAAAGGTATTGCGTAGCTTCTGTTCTCGACTATCACGTTTATTGGCCAATTTCTGTTCCTCAGTATCAGATAGTTGGACCACCACAGTGATCCTATCCTGTGAGGAGACATTCGATGATGATTTGCTTGGATATAAGGAATGTTTATCCTCCTCTTGTTTTTGTTTGCTATGCTATAAAGAGAAAGAGAAAGAGAGAGAGCGAGACAATTAGAGAACCAAGCTTTAAATTCTTATACTTTTAATATATTTTTAAATTTGTTTTTTTGTTTTTCGTTTTTTGTTTTTTGGTTCGTATTGTTATTATTGTTAGTCGTCATGCTTTCTAAGTTCCCGGCTACATATAGACGAAATTTTTGAATTTGGTTTTATTTAAACAAAGAGACAAAAACGCGTCACCAAATGCTGTTGGCAACTATTTTAATGCTCCGTTTAGCCCCGAGTCCAACGCACTGGCATCGACGGCAACCGATCACAATTTGGGATTATGATTATATAAGCTGTTAGCTGGCTTTCCAGCTCAACTAACATACAATGCCTATGATTGAGTGTGTTGGTTGGTTGGTGTTTGTTTTGTGGTTTCTAGCCAAATAAATTCATTTTGGGGTTTTGGCCGCCTTTACATCTCTGCCACCTTTTTTTTTTTTTTTTTTTTATCATATTTGGCTTTGTCTTTTGCGAAACGTGCTTGGCACGCTTTGCCATCAACTTGATCAACCCACACACACACACACACACACACACAGTGGATACGTATCGGATCAGACAGCAATAAAAAATGATAAATAAAAAAAATTATTGCTTGGTCATAACTTGTGTGTGTTTTTTTTTTATTTTGATTATTTGCATTCCAAAATATGTATACCCTTGAGACCAATGCAAAATATAAAGATATATACTCGTAAACTTATAAAAACTTTTGGGATATCAAAATTAGAGAGAGAGAGAGAGGGAGGGAGAGAGAAAGAGAGATAGAGAGATGCTTCGAATTTACCTAATAATAAGGTCAATAGAGATAATTCGAATCAAAGTCTAGAATGATTAATAGAATTATCAAAGATTTATTTCATGTTACGTTAGTTATATACATATGTATATATAAACATGTAAGTATATATATAAAGAATATATGTTTCTATCGAACGTTTGCATGTAAGAAATACATATATAAAAGAAACACATCACCTGATCCCTGATCTATACTACATATAAACATACTTTTGAAAGGAATATAGATAAGTACTCGAATATATTATGTATGTAGATACCGATATTTATGATTAAATAGTTGCCAAATAACATGACAATAATTATATACCTATGTACATACATATATATATGTATAAATATATATATATAGAAAATTATCTATTATACATTTCAAATAACACAAATTGTTCGTTTAAGATATTGACAATTTGGTTTTATAAATGGTGATTCCACTTAATTGAACAAGCTGTTAACAAAATCTTTATCTCATATCAAACGCAAATCATAATTTGAGTCATATCCTGATATGAGTAGAACAAGCTGTTTACTACCGGCATTAACCTTGTTTAAACACAATTTTTATATATTCGTGATAAGGTTAGTTGGACTGGGAGCCATATTAAAACGTAGCTAAATAAATGAAACCCATCCCCAACTAAATCGTATCATATCATATTCTATCATATCGCACGTGCTATATATATATGTATATGTACATATATGTATGTATGTATGTATGTATGTATGTATGTATGTATATCATATCTTATTTCCTTTCAATACAAGCGGAATGCAAAATGCAAAAAAAATAAAACCATAAATTATGAATTTTTACCTGGTAACATGAACAAACGGAACCAGTTTTTCAAAATTCCAATAAAAAAAAAAACCAAAAAACCAAAAAAATTTAAAAAGGAAAAAAAAAAAGGAATAATCAAACTTGGCCTGGAGTTCAATGTACCAAAAAGCACGCGACAGGCCAGACAAATCCGCACCAATAACCAATACGAAACAAACAAACAAACAAAAATTAAAGAAAAACAAAAAAAAACAAGAGTTAAAAACTTGTTGCTCCACTTACCTTAATTGTTAAAATGCAACCAGCAAGTGCAAAAATATTGCACAACATGTGATATGAGGACATGAGCAAAGTCAATGCATGAGTTATATGACTGAAGACCATTTGCAGAAGGAAATAGCAAATGGATAGCACCAATACCACATAGAGGGGAATGGGCTGACATCGCTGCAGGAGATTTTTAATGGGCATTTTGATAACTGCAATATACATATAAGAAAAAGAAATCAAATGAAGAAGAAGAATAATAATAAGAAGAATAATAATAATAATAAGAAGAAGAAAAAAAGATTACAAATCGTGTCAATTAATTGATTAAATATTAGTTCAAAATACAAAAATAAATTCAGGTGACAAATTGTCAACGAACTTTATCAAGTGCAATAATACATATGTATAATGTTGACTATAACAATTGACAAATTGTTTTGTTAGAATCGTTTCAGATCGGTTCTCTTGATTATCTATTAGATGTATGTATGTATGTGTATAAGTAGAACCACAAATTGCAATTTATTATGATTATTATTAGATTCATTGAATTATCCTCAATTGAAATGGCTATAAACATTTTATCATCAAACATTAAAAGTTTAGAATATATTTTAATTAACTTATTATTTACTTGTATAAGTATTTAATTTAAAATCAAACTGGAATAGGTAAATATATACATATATTTACATATATTCAAACTGTGTCAAGTTCAACTTTTCTATTTATGGTAACTGGGGTTAATTGAACTGCATTTAACCCAATTAGGGTTCACACCTGCAGCCATATGGAAATCATGATCATTATATGTGTATGTACATATCATATATGGTTAAGGTACGCCTGTGCCATCTCCGCCCATTTTCATTTTCATTCCCATTCCCATCTACTACGACCTGCCTGGCATGCAAATGTATAGATGAGCTTAAGAGCTACTTGTTAACTACCTGACTGCTACCTGACTATCGAATCGATTTACCTGTGACATTGATGTAACATTACGTGATCAGCGTGACCAGTTGGGACATATGTACATATGTATATGAAAATTAGCCGAAGGTTAACCCTTTTTATGTGCTTAATTATTATAGTGGATAAACCAAATGGTTCATCATTAGCCTATGCTAAATATATATATATATATATATATATATATATATATGTAAGTATATACATGCGAACATAGGTACAGATACATATATGTACATATGTATGTACATACATTCATACTTAAATCCGAGACATTAAATTGTGCGTACATGTTAATTCATGTTTTGTAGGACAAAGTCATTAAAAAGGTTTGATAACTTATCTACCTCAAGGTAATTCTAGAGAATTCTAAAATAAATAAATTATAATAATTACTATATACTAAGTTAGTGCTATCAACTGAGATTATATTCAAATCCTTCAAACCAAAAAAAAATAATTATATCTACATATGTATGTATAGATAAGATATTTATCTATGATGTGACTATCTCAAAAGATATTTATGCTTTTTTCTTTGAAATGTTCCCCATTCTAACACAAATTCTTTTTGTAATCCCAACATTTGTATATTTAATATTCAGAATAAACTTAAAAAGTAAATGTGATGTCAAAGTTGTTAGCTTTATCTGGAGAATAAATATACATAGAATTTTTGTAATTTATTAATAATATAAAGTGCCTACATATAGAACTCATATGTAAAAATAATATGAATAAAAGATTGTTTAAAATGCTTGTCAATTGAAATTATCTAACAGGCTGAAATAAGTATTTCAAGTGTTATCAAATCATCTGATTAATAGCTAATTCGAATCCATTTGGCATACTAAATGGCTTCTTAAATCTTTATATTTAACCATATCTATTACATTAATGATGTAATTCACATTTCAAAATGATGCACGTGGGTGTCACCGTCGCACCTTCATTAAATAATTTCAGAACAAAATAAAAAAAAAAAAAAAGACTAGAAAGATGGACTAACTTCGGCCTTGCCGAAGTTCGTATACCCTTGCAGATTTTCTCTATATAATTCACCAGAAGCATTATTGTAAATTAAACATACCAAATTTACAAATTCAAAATTTTGAGCTTGAGAAAAAAAATTTTTCATACAAAATTTTTTTTTGTACCGATTGTTCCTATAGCAGCTATATGATATAGCCAACCGATTCTGATAAAACTTGATTGAAGTATTAAGAAGTATATTAAACTCACAAATATCAAATTTCGTGGCATTCGGTTGAAGAACAACAGAGTTATTGAGGATAAGCCTTATTCATGACCGATCGTTCCTATGGGAGCTATATGATATAGTCGTCCGATCGGGATGAATCCGAGATATACAATGCCTGCAGCAAAAAGGTGCATATGCTGAAAATTTCAGCTCTGTAGCTCTTATGGTCTCGGAGGAGAAGCTCTTGATCCAGACAGACGGACAGACGGACAGACGGACATGGTCATATCGACTCGGCTATTCATGCTGATCAAGAATATATATACTTTATATAGTCGGAGATGCTTCCTTCTGTGCGTTGCAAACTTCTGACCAAAATTAATATACCTTCTGCAAGGGTATAACGAGAGAGAGAGAGAGAGAAAAACGATTTTGACACAATGTTAATTGGAAAAGTTCAAGCACAATGCATTTAATGGGGCGCCTCCGGGTGAGGGCTTTTCCGATAGATAGATAGAGTATCAAAAACATTTCTCATAGATGTAAAAAAAAAAACAATAAAAAATACAAAATATAAATTAGTCAAGTCGATAAATAATGGGATGGGCAACACAGGTAGCAGCTATACCATCAACGCCCTCTCCCTGCTACCACCCCATGTATGTATGTATGTATGCGTGTTTGTGTATATGTATGCACCTGAAAAATACTAAAACTATTTAATACTAACTACGAATACATCTGTTGTTCCATTTGGAAAAAGCTAAACGTTCATTTCCTCAATTACAATTCATTTTCATTGGAGATACAAGAGGTTTATAATATGGGGGAGGTAGATAATAAAAGATAAGCCACGCAGTCAGACAGACAGACAGACAGACAGGCAGTACACTTCAATTTGAGTTGCTATGTGGAAAATGAGATACACATATGAATATACATACATATATGTATGCTCTACTATATAAAGGCAACAATCAGTTGGTGTCACAATAATCTATATAATAAGAAAACAACTTAAGAACTAAGTTCAAAATCCGTTTCAGTGCATTCGTTTTAAACTTTTAAAGGGAATCATCATTCTTTTGATTCATCAAATCCGGTTTTCTGAATTTTTTCAAATACGAAGTAAAATCCACTTAATAAATCTCTCAACGAATTACTTGACAGACTCAATTGGCAATTGTCAATTAGATCAATGCAACTTGCCACTATATAAACATACATACATACATACATATGTACATATGTATGTATGTACATACATATCTATGTATATTCCAATTCAAAATCATGGCACATTTTGTTTTTGTTCATTTGTTATTACTCTGCCTGCATACAAATCAAAATTTGTTATTTATTTTTTTGGCAATACAAAACAACATTTGGATATTTAATAGATACTGTGTATGTATGTATGTACATATGTACATATGTATGCATGTACATATACATACATAAGTACATACATATGTACATATGTACCTATCAAATGGAGGTCCCTGGCCCGTTTCTTCTAACCATTTTGAACACGTCGACAAGGTCGCTTCCTAGGCTTACCTATGCATATATAATCATTGATTCACTTTTTTACTACTTTGTTTCGAGGTAAACATCGGAAAACATTAGGTGCCAATATATATGTATGTATACATACATATGTACATATGTATGTATGTATGTATATATTTGTATAATTTAGTAACTATTATTTTGCTTTGGTTAATAATTATAAAATGGCCGATCATACATATTTGAACAAGTTTTTGCATGTGCCAAACAAACTACATAACTGATAACGCGATAGCTGTACATGCACAAATACAATACATACATTCATATGTATGTATGTATATATGTATATGAATGTAGATATTTGGTATTTATGTATGTAGGTATGTTCATCACTCTCTCATTCTCATTTCGTTTCTTTCTTTGTCTTTGTCTTCTCACACTTTCACTTTGTTCTTCCTTTAAGTATTTTGAGTACATACATACATACATACATGGGACTATCGAAGGCAAAGCTGAATATTATCTATTGAATTTATAACTTATACACTGTAATTCCATTTCAAAATCGATTTAAACAAGCTTGTGATTTTAGATATATTTATCAAGGGATGTGTTAATGGGGAGTTTTTAAGTTTTAAAGCAGGAATACATATGTATGTATATGTATATACATATATATACATACATATATACACATGTACATATGTACATATATAATTTTAATCAGACTTTGTCATCAATTTTATGGATTTAATGTTCGAATCTAAAATAAACCTTAGATGTAGTGCAAAAACAATCCCCATGATAATTGATTATTAAAGCAATACATGCAAAAGTATGTACATATGTATGTATGCACTTATGTACATATGTACATACATACATATGTACACCAAATTATGTGATTAATGAAGATAAAAATATATACATATGTATGTATGTAATGGACATACTATGTATACATATATGTATATACATACATATATATGTCGGGTTAACGTTTTGGATTTCACTTGGAGTTACTTCACTTATTTCACTTTTCAGAACTTTCCTTTACTTTTGCTATAACACGAATTCCCCGTTGCTTGGGAAATCTGAATTGTCTTCTCTCCGATTAGCAGGGCCTTTTATACCCAAACTTTGTGCTAGATATATCTGAGGGCGTATGTAGCCCTCTCATTCTAACCAAGCAACTGGTGACTAAGTTCAACAAAATATAACTCGGTCTCACTCACTCAAACTTTCGGTCAAAATATTTGACACATCTTTTGTAGTGCCTGTATTGCAAATCATTGACTGCAACAACAATTCTCAAGCATTTCCCCTACACCTTCAGACTCATCTGACATTTCCTTCCAACATCATACTAATCTGACTGTAGCAATATGTGGCAACTACAACCTGTCATCTAATTGACTCCAGCTATACATAGGTGGCAATAAGGACAAGGTGTATCGGAATTAGTAAACCTATGACACTACGAAAACGGAATAGCAATAACCATTTGATCACACGACATATATATACATATATACATATATGTTTATAAAGATAAAAATATATATGTACATATGTGTATGTATGTATGTGTATGAACGTACCTGCATATTTACATATTAATACTAATGTACATGCATATATACATATGTGTTTATGTAGATCAAAATGCAAAAATTTATGAGTTGCGGATACATATGAATGTATAAATACATACATGTGGTATTATTAAATAAAAATAGTTTAATAATAAATTTCTATTCTCAATTTCTTGAGAACGGAATTCTATCTAATCACTTGGAGTGCTACTTGGATTTCCATTCCATATTTAGATGCAATTTAGTGAGTTAGGTCAGTTTCATTTATAGTATACATACATACATATTTGGCTATAGTAATATTTGCAATGAATTGAGACCACCATATTTCTATTAAGATAAAACTGGCTGCACCTGTGCACGTTTTACAACACGTTTATTCCGTTTAATTTAAAAAGAAAACAAACCACTTCAATAAATAAATAAAAAGAAGTATGTATGTATTTTAATTACATTTTGATGAAATTCGGTCTACGTGATATCAAACAAAATCCTTAAAACACTTTCACCCGTAAAACAGATAAATTTTTATACAAATTTATAAATTTGTCAGAAGATTAACGTGATCAGCACGGAAAAAAAAATAAAAAAATTAAATAAAATAATGAAGCACAAAAACTGTCCCATTAAATAAAAAACAAAACAAAAAACAACAAAAAAAACCATTAACAAATTGAAATTGTTGAAAATTACATTTAATGAGGAGTATTTTTTTTACATCGCAAACTCCGCGCCCCCTTGAAATAATTGTTGTAGACTTGGTTCTTGACCGATTTTCAAGGTTTAGTCATTTGCATTGAATAAACTTTGGACAAATCTCTCAAAGCAACTATATTTTTTTTACAATTATAAATAAGTCCAGACATATGCTTTAATTAGCATTAATTTAGAAAAAAAAAATAACATTTATATTTATAACGCAAAAAAATGATGATTTTTCGGTGCCAAGAGCCGACCGAATCAGTTGCTAAATGGATCAATCTATATATAGTATACATGTGTACATACATATATTATATATATATATATATATGTATATATATTAGTATATGTACATATATTGACAGATATATCAATCTATAGATTAATGAATAATTTAAGGTGTGTTCTCTTTGATTTTTATTTCGTATGTTATCACTAAAGATATATGTGGAATTCTTACACAAATTTGTTACTGTTGTTGATCAAATCAAAACAGTTTTTTTTATATACATATAGATTTTAGATATTTATTTTTAGCACAGGGTGGGAAAAATTTTGTGTTGGAGTATTTTGTACAAATGTTTTTGTTTTTTGTCTTTTTGTTTTGGTTTTTTTTTTTGGTTGGTTGTTTGTTATTTAAAATTTATGTGTTCGTTCACCCACGAAAATATAAAGACTTCAATTCGACGATGTTACTGGCAGCGCGGCTCAAACACGAATGAGAAGATCGAAGAGATATATGTGAAACCACAACAAAATCCGTTGAAACGAAACTACTGACAAAGGAAAAGAGACAACTAAATACCCGGCAAATCAAATTGAATACAAAAATTGAAAGTGAGCGTACAATTTGCAACGCTGCGAGAGCCACTGAGAGAAAGAGAGAGAGAGAGAGAGAAAAAAACTGCTAGGTATAGCAATAGAATGGAAGGGAAAGAGCAACAGATTATGAGAGCGGATGATAGTAGGTGTTTAGCGTTATCAGGAAGAACGCGTGCAGGTTTATTTGCAAATGTTGCTATACCCTTGCTAGCACCAAGAGTTTGTACATTGATACATAAGTTCATACATATGGATTTGTTTTGCTTTCTGGAATGAAGCATATATGTACATACATACGTACATGATTATACCAACAATTCCTGATCGATCACAATGATCTGGACATTGTCTGTCTCTTTGTCTACCGTATTCGTTACTGATTTACTATGTACAGATGTACATATATTAAAAAAGTTTTTATCATCATGGTGACAGAGAAAAACATGTTTTTTTCTTATCATAAATAAAGGATATTCAAAATCTTTTAGAAAACATCGTCAATAGCACTGATCACTTCTATTGTGATTTGTTAAGGGTATAGAAAAATCGTGGCATGGGCATAACTAGTCCGGCCCTCTGTTCTTTTCTTTTTTTTTTTTTGTTTTGACAATATGCCTATGTTCAATATGCTAATCTCTTTCTAATTTGTTATTATCATATATGATATACTGGCACTTGAGTAGAGAGGGTCGCCACTGGGGTTTAATTTATAGCTTGTGACTGTCTCGTTTTTTACCTAGTTAGGCAAATTTTTTTGTGTTTTTGTTATTTTTATTAAGCCCTCTTATCATTTATAATAACAGAAAAGGCAAAGTATGAAATAACGATAAGAGTTAGATTTGAGTGTGAAATGTTCACGCCTGGGTAACGCGTTGGCAACTGTTTTATTTTGTGGTTTATTTCTTTTTTCAAAGAAAAATATTTCATTAGGCATAACAAATGAAATTTGAGTCTGGGCATAATTGCAATTACAACAAGCCACATTTGATAAAAAGCCTGGCAAGTGAGAGTGAGCAAATTTGAGCATTTATTTATACTTTTTTGCTTCAGAGAAGTTATCAATAATAGTTAAACAATAATCACATAAACCTAGATAAGCGCGGGTAAACAGTGCACCATCAACCGTTGACAATTTGAATTTAAATTGGAAATTGTCTGGCAACTCTAAATTAAGTTAATCAAATTTATCGATATTTGAACTATCGCATAATAATAACTGATATTAATTTATTTAAAAATTAAAATAAATAATAACATTGAAAATGACTCTGTTTGACAAAAAATTTAACTGTAGTGGGGTTCAGGGGTTAGATATTATTTGTGACTCGTTGTTTTTTGAATATTGTGACTAGTGTAAATAAAATTGCTCCTCGCTAATTTGTGTTGGAACGTTCTCCACTGCATGGTCACACTGCTTGCCAAATAAAATATAAAAACTTGGAAATTGCTTGAAAATCTCTAGGGATTAGTATAACTAGCTAATTTTTAGTACTACGTATAGTCGGTACATAATGGCCGCCATAGTACTAACACGCAACATGCAATTGGCCAGTAAGTGTAAATCAAACAATTGATCAGAACTCAATTGGCGAAAATTATGTAATAATTTCTATAATTTTTGTTTTTATTTCCCTTTTTGTGGCTCAGAGCACCATGGCAGTGGTGTAGTGGGATTGCTGTGCCTCCGCGGCTATGCTGCCACGGCTGAGGACGCGCCCCGTCCGTTGAAAACTACCAATCCGGCAGCCATGAAGCGTGGCACAGGCGGCCGAAGCAGTTTCAATGGCATTGTAGCCACTGTATTTGGAGCCTCCGGCTTTGTGGGTCGCTATGTATGCAATAAACTGGGCAAATCGGGCACACAAATGATTTTGCCCTATCGAGGCGATGATTCGGAGATTATACGTCTTAAAGTCTGCGGTGATTTGGGCCAAGTATTGTTCCATTTCTATAATCTCGATGATCCGAAATCCATACGGGAAGCTGTAAAGCACTCGAATGTGGTAATTAACCTAGTTGGACGTGACTACGAGACCAAGAACTTTAAGTTCAAGGACGTGCATGTCCATGGTGCCGCTCGCCTGGCCAGGTGAGACAATGAATAGGAGAAGTACAGATTTTTTGATGTTTAAATATTCCTTTAGCATCTGTCGCGATGTCGGTGTGGAACGATTTATTCACGTTTCATCGCTTAATGTGGAGGAAAATCCGGAGCCGTTGTATATTAAGGGCGGCAGCCAATGGCTGAAGAGCAAATACGAAGGTGAGCTACGAGTTCGGGATGCCTTCCCCAATGCAACAATTATTCGACCATCGGACATCTATGGTTCGGAGGATCGTTTCTTGCGCTACTATGCTCACATTTGGCGTCGTCAGTTCCGCTCCATGCCTCTATGGCACAAGGGTGAAAAAACTGTCAAACAACCCGTTTTCGTTTCGGACGTGGCTCAGGCTATTATTAATGCCGCTAAGGATCCTGATTCGGCTGGACGCATCTATCAAGCAGTGGGGTAAGTTTGGTTATTTACCCATTGGAACAAGTATATCATTTTGGTTTTAAACGCGTTACCTGCAGACCCAAACGCTATCAGTTGAGTGAGCTAGTAGATTGGTTCCATCGGCTCATGCGTAAAGATCAAAAACGTTGGGGCTATCAGCGCTACGACCTGCGCTGGGATCCCACTTTCCTGCTGAAGGCTAGATTGACCCAGTGGGTTTGCCCAGGGGCGCCGGTGGGTGGCTTGCATCCTGATCGTATTGAACGTGAGGCTATTACCGATAACGTTTTGCCTGGTGTGCCCACTCTTGAAGATTTGGGTGTCCAATTGACCACTATGGAAGAGCAAGTACCTTGGGAGTTGCGTCCTTATCGCGCTGCCCTGTACTATGATGCCGAATTGGGTGAATTTGGAACGCCATCGCTACCCAAAACAATTGAGGGCCGGGATGAGGCTCGTTTGTTTGCTTAAACATTTTGTTATTATGTGAAATTTGTAGTCGAAATCAATAAAAACTGAATGCGCGAAACTTGAATTACTTTAAATTTACGCGCCATAACAAACTTTCCATAATGTCCTTGTGCTATAGTATTCAATGCTATTATACAGGAACAGTATGATTAGCATTGTCCATATACAGTAAATAGAAACGATATACAACGGATTTTAAAATATGACATTTTATTTATCTCTCCCTCTCGCTCATTTTAATGATGGACAGATAGCTTAACTATTTTACCAACTAATTTAACTCAGCGGAAACTATGTACGCAACAGTCCACTGTTTAGTTCTAAACTTGTATTGAAAAACACCTGAAAACTTCAAATATCAAAATAAAAGTATTTATCGTTTTCTCGCTGCTGTACGAAAACGAATTTGGTACACTGTAAATACTAGGTCACACTTGATAGTTCATCGATATAATTCTGTAGCATTTTACATAAGTGGCGTTAAGGTCACACTAACAGTTGTACTTGTTGTTGTTTTCCAGGTATATTCTGTCGGTCGAAGAGCTTTGAATCCCTTTTTGGCCGTACAAAAAGCTTTTGCAGGCACCAGCAGTTTTCCTCAACGATTTTGTGGTCTCGGTGTTGTACGGAAATTTGTTGTACGGAAGAATTCGATTAATCAAATACGTTTAATTTTTGGTTTTAAGTTTTCCTCTGCAGGCGCAGGGATTATTATTCTTTTCTTTCTCTCAATTTTTCTCTTTATCGTGCTCTTTACCGCTTCAAGTCCAAGTGTGTGTTTGTATAAGTGAGTGAAGAAGTGAAGTAAAAAGAGTGCGAGTGCGGTAGCGCCTGTGTGTCCAAGCACAAAAAAATGGCAATTTTTTTTTTTAAATTATGTTAAAACAGCATAAGGATAAGCAGCCGAAGAAGGATAAATGTAAAAGAAAAAAATAATTGTCGTAAAAAGCAAGCAAAAGCAATTGCAAAACGTACCATTATACCGTTGTGACCGCATCAATTTCATAACAGATAAATCGATCAAAGTTAAGTCCTACGACGACCCCCCCCACTAACATCACCACCGAAGCCGCCAGCGCCGTCATCGTCGTCAGTAGCAGCATCAGCTGTGAGGAAAAGCTTTTAATAGCCAAACATAAAAATCATACGCAAAGGTCAAGCACCAGGCAAAAGGAAAATCAGCAGCATCATCATCAACTGCAGAAGCATCATCATCATTATCATCAATATCTTTATCGTGACACAAACAGCAGAAGCCAAAATCGAAATAAATTATTTTTAGACCACTTACGCGACTCGCGTTCTTTGATTCAGTTTGTTGTCGCTGGTTCCGACAATAATAAAAATAATAAGAAAAATTATATTAACAACAGCCACGCCTACAATCAGTACTTGCGCCAACATCCTACGCTACGCCCAATTGTACGCCCACGTTTACCGATTAAAATTTATGCTTTATATCGTCACCTCACGGTCGGTTCCCCGTGTGAACAAGTGCAACAGCAACAGCAGCTGAGACTCGTTGGGGAAATTCATTTGCTATTGCTGCATTTCCGTTTCCGTTTTCGCATGTTATTCGCCGAGGTTCCGGCTCCTGCCTCAGAGCCGCCACCAACAACTGGGGCTTCATCAACGGTTGAGCTTATTGCAGGTGAGTTTAAAAGACAACAGTTAATTTTCTCTCTATCTATCCCTCTCTCACTGCCTCTCTGGGTCTCTCTCGTTTACTGTCGTTCATTCTTACCTCTCAATTTCTCTCCCATTCTGAAATGCAGATACTTATTCGCTCTCTGCTTGTTTTGTTAACCCAACACAAGGAAACCGGGTAAAAAGTTCATAATTTAAATTAATTAAATTAAATAAAAAAAAGATATGTACTTGTTTTTTTTAGTTTTATTGATATATTTCTTCGATGTGTGCTTTCAATCTAGAAAAGTAATTCCTCACCAATGAATATTTAATTGTGCGTTTTTATTGGCCGTTACATTTGCAGTAAAATCCCGTTAACTGCATTAAATGTGGTTGACACTAAGCTTCAGCCATATACTATGGTTACATTCGTTACGATAATATAAACGAAAAAAAACCCATTATATACATACCAAAAATACATGCCACAAATCCAATTACTGTCTGCACATAATGTGTGAAATTGATCACGCGTTTTCTAAACCGATTCTGAAACCGTTCAAAAGATAACGATCTAGATAGAAGGTTCCTATATCAATCCGATCCAATTGTTTGTTCAAATTTGATCTGTGCTTTACAATAGATAATGCCAAAGAAGACATTTGATGCTTCTAAATATTGTTTGGCTTTAGTGGGTTAAATTGTTAGTCTACAGCAACGGCACTTCTGCCGGGTTCGTTGCCGTCACTAAACTTATGTTTGTGAGTCTGAATGCGTATACATACATATGTATGTATGCGTGTATATGTGTGTATGTATATGTATGTATGTACATACATACATACATACTTATATCAACGACCGCGTCTGTTTTTATTTTGGTTTGCTACTTTTGACTGTGTCTGTCTGCATTTTCCAATTTTCCTTATTTATTTATAAATTTTTTATTTCTGCGCGTTTTTTATATGTACAACAAACAAAAGAAAAAAAAAAAGAAATGACAAATTCTTAACAGTTTGTTGACTCTTACGTAAGCATTATCATCATAATCATCACCTTCATCTTGATTATCGTCATAATGTGGGCAAACATAATACAAAAATTGGCAAATTTAAATTTATTATCAACAATTGCAAAATGCTTAAAATAGTCACCAAGCCCAGAAGCAGCAATATTATGCCAAAAGATTCTCTTTTTTGAGTATAACCAGAAAACTTTCCATTAGCAGCTCTTGCGGTCCGAGGGCGTTTAAGGCAGATTCCCATAAAAATCGACCAAATACTCACACTATGTATGTATGTATGTATGTGATATAGCAAAAACAAAAAAAACACGTGCAGGTCCAATCACATATACATACATACATGTACCTAAAGAATACATATTAAGAGAGACGAAGATTGTGAGAGAGAGCGAAGCCACACACATAAATATGTATGTATGTATGTACATATTATTTAACATTTATTCAGGACCGGACCTAAGATTAAAAAAGATATTTATACATAATCATACAAGCATATGTACATATGTATGTATGTATGTATGTATGTATGTAGTTTTTGATTGAATTGAAGTTACGTGAATTGAATTTTGAGTTACTACATTCATGCAAATGTATGTATGTATGTTCATATATATATGTATGTATATGTAAGATTGTCTTCAAATTGAAACATTTTCAAATCAGTTGCCAGATTTTTTATTTATTACTATTTTTTCTGTTTCCATATTTTTGATAAGATACTTTTGTCGTTTGTATCTTAACCTGTTAGTCCGCTCCAGTGGATTTTTTTCCTACATCCAAGCTAAGGAACATAACTTTATCTCGTTTTATGTTGGTTGTTGCCATGCCTTTGGGCTTTTGTGTTCGCTCGCTTTTGTTTTCATTCCGTTTTCAGCATTTGTTTTGCTAGAAAGAGAAATAACGAAAGAATGAAAAAGTGCCTACCTACCTACATATGTATGTATGTATGTACATACATACATACATACATAGTCAGCTTTGCCGGTTGCGTCTGGGTTTTTTTTTGCCATCTGCTTTTCAATTCCAGGCGCTTTTTTTTTTCTTTATCAAACTACTGTGCATGATTCAGAGGTGCAGATAGAGGAGATTTATAGAGCGAATAATAAGGTATGTACATATGTATATACATACATACATATTAGCACACATACATACAGATGTATGTGTGTACATATATTAATGTAAGTGTGAAAACATTTTTCCAATTTGGTGTTAACTTTGTCGCTACACTGAAAGAAATGTAATGCTTGCTTGGCCAATCAATCGATAAGACCTTGATGGTCGGTCGGCTCTTTCTATTCTTGCGAGAGCATGTCTGTTCAACTAGTTGATACTGAATGTAGCAGGAAATCTAGCTAGTTATGTCATTGAACCTGATCCAAAACCATTATCTTGAATCGAATTGTATATTTACGGGTTGCTAACCGAGTATAATGGGTAAGGGGAGAGACCAGAAGAACACCGTAAACGTAACGTTTCGCAAAAATTCAGTTGATAACATTTTGACCTTTTTTTTCTACCCTCTTCTATCCAATCGTGATGAATGAACCCTTGAGTCGTCTTCTAGACTTTGATTGAATGTATTAACGAATTGGCAGTAAATATGTATATACATATGTATGTACATATGTATGTACATTATATACGGTGTATTTCCTATATTTTGTCACCCAACTTTGGCAATGTCAATCCAATATATGCAAATATTTGGATCTGGTTTCTTTTCCATGAATGTTAATAATCACAAGCAAATTCTTAATACTCTTTATAAGATATATCTATAGGCTAAATACATATATATATACATAAGCTCATATATGTATATATATATATATATATATATATATGTATATGTATTCATATATACAATGTTACAAAATCTATATGTATCTACAATGATAAAAATATGTACATGTTCTTAGCTGCTAAGCTGCAGCTGTGAAACTAATTTTGAAACTAATCTTGTATGCAAACTTAGGGTATACACCAAGTCGCTATCCTCTGACAATAGGTAAAAGCGTGTTTCTAGGGAGCGAGAGCCGGATAGCGAGAGAGAAAGAGAGAGAGCGCAAGAAAGATACTATATGTACATATACATACATATGTATGTATGTATGTACGTATCTACATACATATGTATGTACATATGTATGTATGTTTATATGTACATCACGATACAAAGTGTATATGTATCTTAAATGATAAAAAAACATATTCTTACAAAATGCTTATGCAGCTGTGAAGCTTTTCTGGAATGTATGCAAACATATTTACATGAATCATTTGGAAAGGGGTAGGTAGGGTATACAGCAAGTCGTTGTCTTTTTTTTTTACAATCAGTAAAAGCGAGTTCAGAGCGAGCAAAACGCGGATAGCGAGAGAGTGAGATAGAGAGCAAAAAAGTAAAGCATAGAACCCGATTAACTGTTGCCGGCACAATTTGGCCTCGTCGGTTTCTCTAGAGTCAGCGCGCGCCCCCCCTTCCCCCCTTCCGCCCTCACCCCGTCCCACACGACACACTTAAAAAAAAAAAAAAAAAGCAAAGAAAAGCAAAAGCCTAGGTCTGGTGTCATTTCATAAGTCCACGTCGTGGAGATCGGTTCGGTAGACGCACATACATATACATATAGAAAATTGTAAATGAAATTGCGATCCCAGCAGACGCAACACGTGAATAAAAATATATATACATATATGTAATAATTATTTTATATTCTGTTCCAGGCGGCACAAGTCACACTAACAAAGTGGAGATAATGGAGGTTATGAAGAAATTAGATGCAGATTTGGTAGCACTATTTGCCTCCGAACCATTGTTGGATCAACAAGTGAAGAAGAAGCAAGAGCTCTGGCAACATCAGCAGCAAAAGCAGCAGTCACAGCAGCAGCAGCAACAGCAACAGCACCAGCAACAGCAGCAACAACAGCAGCAACAACAACCAGAGCAGGAACAACATGAGCAGAAAGATCAAGAGAATGATGAAGAGCAAATGCAGCAGAATGATCAGCTGCAAAAGCTTCAAATCCATAACAAGGATGATACATTGGAGCTATTTAAACAGTGCAATGCCTTGCAATTATATTTGGAAGCTCTGACTCTACAACCGGAGGGAACACAACGCATGGAATTGGTTCAAACTGAAATTCGTCCCATTTTTACCGTGGAATGTCAATTGTCGGAGGAGTTAATTAAATTGGTGGCGCGCTATTCCATGTTTCATGTCATGCAATTTGAATCGGAAAAGTTTCAAAGCTTAACCCAATGCACACGCTTCAATCAGATGGCGCAACGTGAGGTGCATTTTGATCATCTGACTTCATCATCCCTGGTGGATGGCGATAATTTGATGATGGGATTCGGTCATATTGATTTCACCGTTTGGTGGCGTGAGCCTGGCACCTGTCTCAATGAAATGCTGGGCATGGGTCGTCTACAGCTCAAGGAGCTCTATGAGGCATCGCTGCTAGAGCAATGCAAATGTATACCGATTAAGAGGCGTGATGATCATTTTGCTAGTCTTTATCTTAAGATTAGTTTGCTCAATAACACCATCATTATCAACAATAATAATAATAATAATAATATTGTTGCTGAAAAGGATAATGCTGAAAGCAACAATAACCTTAGCAATACCAATTGCAGCAGCAGCAGCGGCAGCAACAGCAACAGTAGCTCCTCTACCACGATCACCACAAACACCAGTAGCAACATTACCGGCAAATCATCTGCTCCAGGTGAATATATATGACTAATGTCCGGCTGTGGACAACAACAACATTTGCTATTGGTACAACAACAACCACAACACGACTCCAACAACAACAACAACAACAGCAATAGCAGCAGCAGCAGCAGCAACAACAATTGCATCTGCAACACGCTCCGCCCATGCCTACACCTCCTTCTCCTTCACAATCTGCACACTACTTTTGCCGTTATTATCATCTTAATTTTAATTTTAAATTCAATAATAAAAACTTTTATTTTTTTTAATCTGCAAGAACAAAACAAAAAAAAAAAAAAAACAAAAAAACAAACAACAATTTTGTTTCGTGTTTTTTTATGTTCCTCCTACTTTTCATACAGCTTTATCTTTTATGTTCTTTGTGTTAGCATTTAAGTTTTATTATTGAC
This sequence comes from Drosophila sturtevanti, assembly GCA_018150375.1. Lineage (NCBI taxonomy): Eukaryota > Metazoa > Arthropoda > Insecta > Diptera > Drosophilidae > Drosophila > Drosophila sturtevanti. Next base: position 1,251,614 of record JAECWJ010000688.1, on the reverse strand, counting down.
CACTGTAAGCCGTGCGTGCCACGTGGCCAAAGCTATAGCATAGCATAGCCAATATATACATATTTATCAAAAATTTTCAAATCGGTATTGAATTATTACCGACTTTGAACATTTAATTTTATTATATGTGGAATGCACTTTTAATTAATACTTTTTAGGAATTATATACATATCCAAAAGGTTATCAAATCTCTATATATATGTACATATGTATATATATATACATATATAGTGCCTGGGTCCATCTACACATCTAATAAATTCCTTTACATAATGTCATTTGTTAATTGAATAGTTAATAAATGAATTGAAGAAAATAAGAATGAATATTGTCCGTATATATATGTACTATATATGTTCTGAGATTTAGTCAATTTTTCTTAGATTTTCTAAATTCATTTACTTATTGACCTAGCTTTATTTTACTTTATCAAATCCAAAAGTAATTTTATAATATTTAGTTTTACCATTTTTTGTTTTTTTTTTTGTGAAAGATAAATTGATTCTTTTTCCTTATGGTCCGAGATGGGATCAAAAGAATAATCGAATTTCATATTGTGAATGAAAAGGATTTCGCTAACTCTGATATTGATTAAAAATGATTTTGTTTTTAAGAGTATTTAACAGAGTTGTGCAATTGATTGATTTTTATAAATGTTAGTCTACTATTTGTCTATCCGTTATCAATATACATATTTTGCGCTTATCCGTTATTAATTTTAAGCTAAAAGTATATAATAATTTACTATACTATTCTATCATTACCTAGACTTGTAATTTGATTTGTCCGTGTTCTTTATAACTAAATCGCACATCCACAGCTAAAAGGCACACTTAAACGCACCGCATCGCAATATACTCTTTCTCTCTCCCCCAGGTTACACGGGATGAGCACATGCTTCGTTTTTCTTGTTTTCCTTTTAACCGCTTTGGCCCGATTGACTTGAATATAATATATATACATATTTATATATATATACATATACAAGCATACACATACATACTTATATTCTGGTTCTGCTTGAATGGCAGATCGATTGTCTATATACACGCTGGTTACTGTCTGTCACCAAGCCTAGCGATAAGCAGCTGCTGCTGCTGATTCAACTCTGATTTGTGGGAACAGAAACGGATGGGGTCAAGGTCCTATAAATTCGCTAATCGTTTAATTTCTTTTCTTTTCTTTTCTTTTTTGTTTCTTTCACTTTCAGTTAATATCAACAGGAATAGCAATAAAAACAACAACAACAACAGCAGCAGCAATTCGAGGGCTATATCCCCCACTCCCACCCACAGCAACAAGAACAACAGCAACAACATTAAGGCCTGCTTGGATAATATAAATTTCATGGCTGAAACCACAAAAGTTCGTCTCCTACGTGGTTATATCTATGTCGGAGAATGGCGTCAATTAAATCGAAACGATGCAAACGAATGCCAAGAAATCTCATTAAACCCATTTTGGCAACAAGAATCTTTGGTTGCAAAACTCAATGAACATGCAACTGGATTTCAATTAAAAGAACAATTTGCCATTATAAATGATGATAAGTTCTTAGCGAGTGTAGAACGTCAGCAATTGCTCTTAGAGCTAAAACCATTGGGTGGACAGGTGAAATTACCATTGCATCAATTCTATATAGCCTATAGAGATGCCAGCATTACCAATCATTTGTGCAAGGGAAAGGTGATTAGTTATATATTAATTTTTTCTTTAATTCTCTTAATAATATATTTAAATTTTATATTTTGATGCAACAAGTCAACTTCAATTATTTTAATTCTAAAAGTAACCATAATCTAATTATTATTCAATCTTCTCATCTGCAGCTTCCTGTAATTTCTATAGATGGTTGGGCTCCTATTATCCACAAGCAAACGCAACTCCAATTGGGTGAGCTCAAAGTGCTCTTGGCCATTGGCAGCGAAACTCAAATAGATGAACTAAAACAATTGCGTAGCTTAGAGCAAGATAATCAGAATTTTCCAGGTGGATCATCATCATCAATAAGACGAACCACCGATTTACTGGATATGCTACAAAATGCATTGACTTCTGATCCACCTTCCCCAGTTGCTGCAGCTCCATCTCGAATACAATTGACCAACAACTTTCGTTTTATGCTGAACATTGTGGGAGCCGCTGGACTGCCGCTCAATCCTGGCTATGGCAAATCGTCAAAGAAACAGGCTAAACGTCAGGCAGCCGCTACTAAGCGTTTTCCACCAAATGAAGCACCAAATACCTATGTGACGTTTCAAGCTATAAATGCAAATAGTTCCACTTATAAATCACATGAGGGTTTAGTCTATGCCACTCCTATAGTAGAGAAATCCACAACTCCACAATGGAAGACCAAATTTCAAGTGGAAGTCAGTCGGGATTATTTGAGCAATGTATGTAAAAATTATAATTTAAAAACGTAATTTCAACTTAAAGTAATATCTTTTCTTTCTTTGCTCATATTATAGCATCAGAAATTGTTTATACTCAAGCTCTGGAAGAAGGCTAATCTTAGTGCTGGTGGGTGCACTGAACCCACTCCCCTCGAAGATGCTATTATAGGTTTCGCTGCATTGAATTTAGCAACCAGCTCCTTACCAACTGGATGGCATAATATTGTAGACTTTAATGGACGTGTTACTGGCGGTCTAGAAGCGCATGTGGCACTTGTGGAAGCTCAAGCAAGCAGTATCGTGATGGATTCAACCATCCAACATTTCGAGCAATCATTGGAGTTGTCTCATCTTCAATTGGGTCAAGCAATTAAAAGGAAATTCACCGAACTGGAAGAAATCTCACAGAGATTACGCACGCGTCTGGTTGATGTGACTGGTGAAACCTTAAGGTCACCTCAATTCGATGTGGATGAAGCTCTCGATAATTGGCCCAAAGATGATGCGGATGCAGATGATTTGGTGGCAGATTTCGAACGAGCCTTACGCACACCAACGCCCACATCTATGCCAAGTCCATCCTCCCCACCCCATGCAGCTGGTCAAAAAGAATAGCCCCGGCTTAGTCTAGAAATTTTCTCACTTCTCTTCTTTACGTCTCGATGTTGTTATCTCTGACAAAGGCTCAATGCTAGTTATAGTAGTAGTTATATACATTATATATATATCTATATCTATCGGTTTTGTACTTAATTTGGCATCGCGCGTTTTTTATGGCTGTCAATAGCATGAAATCAAAGCTAGCAAACAACGATCACCTGGCGATCGTAGAAAAAATTGAAAATATTTCAATGTTTGTTCTAAGTTGAGTTTTGTTTTTCATTCGTTTAAACTTCTGGGAGAGAGTCTTGGAGAACTTCAAGCCTGGCTCAAAACCCCAGTTGCATATATACAACATATATATATTAAATATGTATTAGTTTTGAAACTGTGTTAATCACCTAAGTATTTAGTCATTATTAAATAAATTGAAAATTTAAATAATTCAAAATAAAAAATGTGTTTTAATTTTACAGGGAAACAAAATCCTCTACGTCTGAAAAATTGAATATAAAAATTTAGCCCCCCGAAAACAGCTATTCTGACTGTTTTACAAAAACTCAGTCCCCAAAAGTAAGCAATATAAAAATGAAGTAAGCAAGTCGTCCCTGCCGACTTGGAGTATTCCCTGTACCAATAAGAGATATTTCATAAAATCAGACTCCGACGAAATCCTCATTAATTGAATATAAATTTTACTTTTATTACATAATATTTTCTTCATATTAAATGAATTTTCTTATATTTAAATAAGTTTTCCAGATTGGCCATCTTTTGACCGATTTTAAAAAGTTTTACATCAATCTTCTGGATAATTTCAGTATTAACAAACTACATTAAAAGTTGAAAAAAGTTGGAAAAAAAGACATAGTTTTTCAAAATCAGACGAGATTTGACTGAATTGGAGCCCTCTAAAGTAGAGGTTCCTTCGAAGGATTCGTTCGTTGTCTATAGTAGGATTTTACCAATGGTTTATAGGCTCTAAGTTGGCCATCTTTTGACCGACTTTAAAAAGTTTTACATCAATCTTCTGGATAATTTCCGTATTAACAAACTACATTAAAAGTTGAAGAAAGTTGGAAAAAAAGTTTTGAACGGATTTTCGTGAATTTTTGCAGTGTAACCATCGTTAAAATTTGAGAAAATCGAGATGAAAATTAGTTTTCCAGATTTTTATGCTAATTAAAAACGGCGATTCTAAAAATCAAATAAAGACATAGTTTTGACTGAATTGGAGCCCTCTAAAGTAGAGGTTCCTTCGAAGGATTCGTTCGTTGTCTATAGTAGGATTTTACCAATGGTTTATAGGCTCTAAGTTGGCCATCTTTTGACCGACTTTAAAAAGTTTTACATCAATCTTCTGGATAATTTCCGTATTAACAAACTACATTAAAAGTTGAAGAAAGTTGGAAAAAAAGACATAGTTTTTCAAAATCAGACGAGATTTGACTGAATTGGAGCCCTCTAAAGTAGAGGTTCCTTCGAAGGATTCGTTCGTTGTCTATAGTAGGATTTTACCAATGGTTTATAGGCTCTAAGTTGGCCATCTTTTGACCGATTTTAAAAAGTTTTACATCAATCTTCTGGATAATTTCCGTATTAACAAACTACATTAAAAGTTGAAGAAAGTTGGAAAAAAAGTTTTGAACGGATTTTCGTGAATTTTTGCAGTGTAACCATCGTTAAAATTTGAGAAAATCGAGTTGAAAATTAGTTTTCCAGATTTTTATGCTAATTAAAAACGGCGATTCTAAAAATCAAATAAAGACATAGTTTTTCAAAATCAGACGAGATTTGACTGAATTGGAGCCCTCTAAAGTAGAGGTTCCTTCGAAGGATTCGTTCGTTGTCTATAGTAGGATTTTACCAATGGTTTATAGGCTCTAAGTTGGCCATCTTTTGACCGATTTTAAAAAGTTTTACATCAATCTTCTGGATAATTTCCGTATTAACAAACTACATTAAAAGTTGAAGAAAGTTGGAAAAAAAGTTTTGAACGGATTTTCGTGAATTTTTGCAGTGTAACCATCGTTAAAATTTGAGAAAATCGAGTTGAAAATTAGTTTTCCAGATTTTTATGCTAATTAAAAACGGCGATTCTAAAAATCAAATAAAGACATAGTTTTTCAAAATCAGACGAGATTTGACTGAATTGGAGCCCTCTAAAGTAGAGGTTCCTTCGAAGGATTCGTTCGTTGTCTATAGTAGGATTTTACCAATGGTTTATAGGCTCTAAGTTGGCCATCTTTTGACCGACTTTAAAAAGTTTTACATCAATCTTCTGGATAATTTCCGTATTAACAAACTACATTAAAAGTTGAAAAAAGTTGGAAAAAAAGTTTTGAACGGATTTTCGTGAATTTTTGCAGTGTAACCATCGTTAAAATTTGAGAAAATCGAGATGAAAATTAGTTTTCCAGATTTTTATGCTAATTAAAAACGGCGATTCTAAAAATCAAATAAAGACATAGTTTTGACTGAATTGGAGCCCTCTAAAGTAGAGGTTCCTTCGAAGGATTCGTTCGTTGTCTATAGTAGGATTTTACCAATGGTTTATAGGCTCTAAGTTGGCCATCTTTTGACCGATTTTAAAAAGTTTTACATCAATCTTCTGGATAATTTCCGTATTAACAAACTACATTAAAAGTTGAAAAAAGTTGGAAAAAAAGACATAGTTTTTCAAAATCAGACGAGATTTGACTGAATTGGAGCCCTCTAAAGTAGAGGTTCCTTCGAAGGATTCGTTCGTTGTCTATAGTAGGATTTTACCAATGGTTTATAGGCTCTAAGTTGGCCATCTTTTGACCGATTTTAAAAAGTTTTACATCAATCTTCTGGATAATTTCCGTATTAACAAACTACATTAAAAGTTGAAGAAAGTTGGAAAAAAAGTTTTGAACGGATTTTCGTGAATTTTTGCAGTGTAACCATCGTTAAAATTTGCGAAAATCGAGTTGAAAATTAGTTTTCCAGATTTTTATGCTAATTAAAAACGGCGATTCTAAAAATCAAATAAAGACATAGTTTTTCAAAATCAGACGAGATTTGACTGAATTGGAGCCCTCTAAAGTAGAGGTTCCTTCGAAGGATTCGTTCGTTGTCTATAGTAGGATTTTACCAATGGTTTATAGGCTCTAAGTTGGCCATCTTTTGACCGATTTTAAAAAGTTTTACATCAATCTTCTGGATAATTTCCGTATTAACAAACTACATTAAAAGTTGAAAAAAGTTGGAAAAAAAGACATAGTTTTTCAAAATCAGACGAGATTTGACTGAATTGGAGCCCTCTAAAGTAGAGGTTCCTTCGAAGGATTCGATCGTTGTCTATAGTAGGATTTTACCAATGGTTTATAGGCTCTAAGTTGGCCATCTTTTGACCGATTTTAAAAAGTTTTACATCAATCTTCTGGATAATTTCCGTATTAACAAACTACATTAAAAGTTGAAAAAAGTTGGAAAAAAAGTTTTGAACGGATTTTCGTGAATTTTTGCAGTGTAACCATCGTTAAAATTTTGCGAAAATCGAGTTGAAAATTAGTTTTCCAGATTTTTATGCTAATTAAAAACGGCGATTCTAAAAATCAAATAAAGACATAGTTTTTCAAAATCAGACGAGATTTGACTGAATTGGAGCCCTCTAAAGTAGAGGTTCCTTCGAAGGATTCGTTCGTTGTCTATAGTAGGATTTTACCAATGGTTTATAGGCTCTAAGTTGGCCATCTTTTGACCGATTTTAAAAAGTTTTACATCAATCTTCTGGATAATTTCCGTATTAACAAACTACATTAAAAGTTGAAAAAAGTTGGAAAAAAAGTTTTGAACGGATTTTCGTGAATTTTTGCAATAAGAGATATGTTAAAACTGAAACTTCTTCCAAATCCCCATTAATTGAATATAAATTATTTTATAAAATTCTGCTAGCAAGCCCAAACACCAAATGCATGCTTTCTCTATTACTCATAACAGTGAACGAACCTAATCCGTCATTCGGTACAAAGCAACATGCGCATGCTATCTCGCTTACACATTTCAGCTGCAGCTGCCCATAGAATTTCAGTACAAAACATATAGGCGTATATCTCCGATATTTATCCACCGATTTCAACTAAATTTGGTCAGACGGTACATATTGCTTATACAATTCAGTGTACTAAAAAAGAGTATGATAGTTTTAATACAACTCTAGTAATAGTTTTTTCTAATTTGCGGGGGCGAAAGTGGTCGTGGCAAAAATTTGAAACAAACTTGATTTGCGTAGACACTAGACGGATGTTGACACCAAGTTTGGTTGCTCTAGCTCTTATAGTCCCTGAGATCTAGGTGTTCATACGGACGGACGGACATGGCTATATCGACTCGGCTGTTGATCCTGATCAAGAATATATATACTTTATGTTACATACATTTTAGCGACTTTAATATACCCTTGAACCCTATGGGTACAGGGTATAATTAAAATTACAAAAAAATCAGCAACCTTCTGACTGTTTCTGCTCGCCTGGTATTTTTGGTTTGGCGGTTTCGGCAGGTGGTCCCCAAAAGTAAACAATAAAAATCTATTAGAAAAACTCAGACCCCAAAAATAAGCAATACAAAAAATTAAATTGCAAAAAAATCAGCAACCTTGTGACTGTTTCTGCTTGCCTGGTATTTTATTTATTTTCAGCACTGGATTTTTATTTCGGCATTTCTGCGGGCACTAGCAGCTGTTGCTGCGGGAACTAGCAACTGTTGCTGCGGGAACTAGCAACTGTTGCTGCGGGAACTAGCAACTGTTGCTGCGGGAACTAGCAACTGTTGCTGCGGGAACTAGCAACTGTTGCTGCGGGAACTAGCAACTGTTGCTGCGGGAACTAGCAACTGTTGCTGCGGGAACTAGCAACTGTTGCTGCGGGAACTAGCAATTGTTGCTGCGGGGACTAGCGACTGTTGCTGCGGGGACTAGCAACTGTTGCTGCGGGGACTAGCAACTGTTGCTGCGGGGACTAGCAACTGTTGCTGCGGGGACTAGCAACTGTTGCTGCGGGGACTAGCAACTGTTGCTGCGGGGACTAGCAACTGTTGCTGCGGGGACTAGCAACTGTTGCTGCGGGGACTAGCAACTGTTGCTGCGGGGACTAGCAACTGTTGCTGCGGGGACTAGCAACTGTTGCTGCACGGACTAGCAATTGTTGCTGCAGGGACTTCCAATTGCTGCTAGTGTCATCAGTAATATCAGTGGCCAGAAAAATGGTCTTGTTATTGATTACTTTAGTTCCTTAATTTTAAATTTAAAAAACCGTTAAAATGTTTAAGTTTTTTTTTAAATACATATTGAAAAATATTTTTAATATAAAAAATTATTACAACTATTGTGTTTATGTGTTATCCGTTCGCGAGAAGCTGGAGCTCCCCGTTTTTACTAACTGCTTCTACACACTTATGGTGATTTTTGTTATCGCTTTTTCTATACACTAGAAAAAATCCAAACGCTTTTTGCACAACAAACAAACAAAAAAGATGATATAGATGTTTGAACTACAATATAATCTATAGATATATATGTTTATAGATGTGTTATAAAATGTAATATTATCGATGAATTTTGGCGTGTGATTGGATTGGTTGTTGTATATATCTATGTATATATATTTATATAAGTTTTTTATATGAAAAAATATTATCGTCTATAAAAATCATATAGAAAATGTTGTGTTAAACAAAAAAAAACTAGAAAAACTATTGAACCCCGATCCTCAGTGAATATTTGCCATCTTCTACATAATTAGATCTCTTAGATGTTATGACAAAGGTTATATATTATGAGAAAATTGTTCAAATTTTTGCTGATGAGCTCTTGGAATACGTTTGGCCTATATAAATATTTATTTATATATATATATATATATATATATATGTATAATCCGATTTCTCTCATTTTCGCCATATATATACATATATTTATATACATATATTTATATATATATATATATATATATATATATATATGTATATTTGTAGGTGTATATGGAACGTAACGTTTCATGTTCTGATGTGTATATTGAAAATCAAAAATAATGGTTCCTCCGTCATCTTCACCGTCATATTCATCTTGTTGTTGCTGTCGTTGCTACTGCTCTGCTGATGTTGTTGTTATTGTTTTTTTTATGGCATATTTCAGTCAATGACCACACGGGTAAGGAGTATGCCACGCTTGCTTAACCACAATCTATAAATGGAAATCATAAAAAGCAATTATTATCAATGAATTCAATGAACCTCTCACACACTCTCAATGTTGTCAGAGGTTTTGGGATCAATGATTTACCCAAAGCCGGCACCCAGCAGCAAGGACAGGACATTGGTAAACAAAAGCGAGTAGAGAATTTCGCGGGAGAATATCGATTGGGCACCTAGACGCTTTAAGCGTATGGAATACCCGCCACCTGTGGTCGATTTCTTCTTCTCATCGCCATTCGATTCAACAATATTCTTCTCAAATATCCAATCTCTGTAGAAAACAACAAAACACAATTAAATAAATACATGTTTTTGTTTTTAACATATATCGCATTTAAAATAGTTGCAAATGCTGTCTTTTCTGATATATGTATATATGTATATATATATATATATTTTTTCTTTTTGCAACTATGTATTTTACAATTTGAATCTGTTTTTTTTTTTTACATACTTGGGTGGCTTTTCCTCTACTCCACGATTATTCCAATTTTGTAACCAATCTCCATTGTCTGTATTTTGTTTATCACCAGCCTAAAAAGTAAAGATAAATACATGTACATATTTAGTTTTGCTGTTTGTCTCTCCTAAAAGTAAGAATCTTACCTTAGTCCAATAGTTAATATAAACATTTCTTAGCTCATCATCTGGACAGAGTTCTGATTGTGGACTATTTGGTGGACTTTTGGGGCTATCTCGTGGTGTGTCACGTCGAGAACTGGCCAACGATACAACTCGGCTCGATTGATTCGATTCGCGTTGAGCCTCGCGCAATAACCGCAAATACTCCTCACCATTATTAAATGGCAAGGGGGTTATTCTGTCCGGACTCTTTATGCCAGCCATGGCAGCTGTTGTGCTTAATTCAATCCAAGATTCTAAAAATAAATAAATAAAAAAAAGGAAATTAAATAAGCGTGAAAATAAGCAAGTGGTAAATAATGACAATTTAAGAGAATATGACTATATACATATATATAAAAATCCGTAACATTTCATGCGAAATTTGGATTGTGTTGGTTATTTGGTTAGTTTCCTTTCTTGATTATGCCTTTGCTGAGAATATTTACTTGAAGTTATCTCTTAGTCTTGTAGTTTTTAGTTCTTAGATACGTATATTTTTTCTATTCCTGCTATAGTCCATAATATAATACATTCTTTAATAATAAATATTCAACTTATTTGATATTGTTCAAGCGGATTTTAACCTCATTGCAAAGCAAAGTCTAGCTTGTATATGTATGTATATGTACATATTGTATACATATATACAAATAATATTTAAAACAAATCCAAAAATATATCGTCGCCCTCACACCCACCCCCATCCCGCATTCCCATCATCATTGCTTTTTGTTTGTTTAAACGTACATAATATATATGTAGATATGGTGTACGTGTGGTGTGTGTTTGCATGTTTTGTGTGTGTGCTCGTGCGGCCCATCGATAAGACAAATAAAAAGAATCATAGCGGCTAATTTCGACAGTGTTGAAGTTCCTACTATGTATGTATGTACATACATATATACATACGCTTGCATTTCTGGGTTTTCATCGATCATTCGATCATTTAATTAAAATTAGCTACGTCACTCCAGTGTTCTTCAATGATAGTATTATCAAACGCTATGCTATGCATGTAGTAATAGTATACAAAATGAAAAAATAATTTGAAACCTAAGTTTAACTAAGTCTAAGAAACTTGACCGATTTTTTGAAGATGAACAAGATTGAAATTTTTATACATGTATGTATGTTCATATGTATATGTATACCCTTCCTATGCTAGGGTATAAAAATGTCGCACATATGTATATAGAAAGTTCCGTTTCGCTTTTGTAAAACACAAACAGACATATACACACACACACAACTAATTTGTTGTTTAGTCTACACTTATCAAAATTTCATTTTCAAAACACACATAACACAACTGGCGACTGATTGAATGAATGATAGAATGAATGACAGACTGACTTAATGACAGGCTATGCAATATGTGTGCAAAATTACATGAGAGTATGACAAGATGCTGATAAGGAGCCGCGTGGATGAAACAGTAATTATTTGCCAAATAAATAACAACAAAACTTATTTAAAATTTAGCTTTAGATTTTACCGTTTCTACCATTTGTTTGCTACTTTTTTATTTTTATTTTTGTATCACTACTTACGTGGCAAACCAATCATATTGAGAAATGGCAACTAAATGAAGCATCCACTGACAAGTATGGCCATATTTATGTAAGCAAAATTACCGAAAAGGAATCCTTCAAACAGGTAGAAAACATAGACGTAGCAAAGGGATCGAATGACAAACGAAAGAGAGAGAGAGTGAGAGAGAGAGAGGGAAGAAGGGAAAAGATCTTGAATTTCACCCTACTTAAGAGATTAACCATAAGAAATTTTAGATCCAACAGTATGAAGTATAGTATTCGTTGTATAATGTAGTTGGCCACGTATCCCAGCTTTGGGGCTTTTGGCAGCACCTTGAATATATGAAGATCAATTAACAAGTTAACAAAATGCAAATAAAAAGAGAAAGAGAAACATTTTCAAATTATAACCCTCTAAATTTGCTTTCGACCTATGTATGTATGTACGTCTATGGTAAATACATATGTATGCACATGTATCACCAGGTGACAGGTTACAGGATACAGGATTCAGGAAAATTCTAAATAAATATCCATTAACTCCAGCAGGTTCCTTCTTGTGAATCATAAAACTAAAGTCTCAAAGTCTCTCACTCCCTCATTTGCAATATGTATCACTTTCTCTCTCTTTCTCCCTCTATCAATATGATGCATTGAGAACAGGTACGAACAACGGTAAATGCGTTTTTAGGGGTGGCAAAACCAAATCAAACTTGGCTTGCTGTGACTCACAGCACGTAGACCGCCATTACATGCTCACTCACTCTTTCTCTCTCCCTCTCATTCTCTCACTCTATCTCTTTAGCCCGCTCTTTGTTTTCAGCCCATTGAACTCCAACAAATATGTTTTTTTAAATAATTCATTTGTTAATACGCCAAAGTATAAAAAAAAATCAAAATAATTGACACTAAGTCGCAATTTCTGGAAGCTGTGAGAAAAGAAGAACAACAACAGCCGCAACAAGAGAAAATGCTTTTTAAAATGTTTAAACAAAAAAAGCCGCCACTTGACGTCAAAGCAGATAAAATAATGAAATACAGTGCCAGCAGTACAGTGTATAGAGACATGAATGAATAACATAAATATAGGAAAGGGAGGCGATGGGGAACGGGTAGGTGCTAAAATAGGGTTCGACGGCGTAAAAGGGAGCAATAGGGCGAATAGCTGCTGGATTCATGTCACGTCTTTGTTTTTATAGAGAAGTCTCTGCTGTTGCATTGTTCTTTGTTGTTCCACAGATGGAGCGAGACAGGAGCCGTTATGGCGTGACGAAAAGAGTGAGAGGAATATAGCAAAAAAAAAAAGAGATAAAGATGTAAACAAAAACACAGAAAAACAAAGCAAAGCCTTGAAACGAAATAAGATGCAGTTGCGGATACAGAGGGGGAAAAGAAGAAGAGATTGAAAAACACGTACAAGCAAGCGAATGAATCTGAATCTATTTATAATCATCCAACCAGAACTAGGAACGGGTTTACTGTTTACCATGCGAAATTGGTAAGAAGCAGAGCAAACAAACAGAAAAAGAAGTAGGAAAATGGTACGACAAATCTAGACAGATGCAAAAATAAAGAAAAAAAAACACACACTTACCACCCAGCAAATCTTCCGTGGATTTTGGCGTTGTAGACATTATTTTTCACTTTTTGCCTACTTTTGTTGTTGTTTTATTATAAGAGATAACTTGTTTTTGTTATTTGTTTCAGTCAGATTAAACTTTTGTTTTTGTTGTTTTCGGCCCTTGCGTTATGTGGGTATGAGTGAGTGTGTGTGAGAAAATGCGTCTTAACTGTTCTGTTGGCGTTCGCTTTTTGTTGTTGTTCGCTTTTTTTTGTATGTATTGTTTTGAATATTGCAGCTTTTTAAGTAATTAGTATTGGTAGTATTTGCTCTCTTTGAGTTAATTCAGCATTTCTTTTTTAAAAGTTTTAACTATATGTTTTACTTTCTACGCACCGCTTTGGCAAGCTTAATGCGTAGTAATTCAGCGAAACTGAAACGAATGTTTTTGTTGTGTTTGCCAGCTCCTCAACCTCTGCTGTTGAATTCGCCAAGTGTGACCAATTACGGTAAATACCGAAATATCAACTTATCGATAAATATTGCGATTGTTCCGGGCCAAGCTTGCAAAGCAACATTTTTGATTTACATGGTTAATTCGATCAATATTAAGTCAATCATCTAATCAGAATTTGTTTCAATTATAATTAGCGATCCAGGAATTAATTGTGTATCAGTTTTAATTTAGCGCGTTTTCAAAAACAGATCAAATGTTTGTAAGTCACTTTTGGCCACGTTTTTAACAAAATAAAAGTTATTGCCTAAAACTAAAGTTTTAGGCGCTATATACATATCCTTCTTTGGATCATATTGAGCTCGGCCTAACAATTTTAGGAACTCGTGGCGCTCTCGCAAACGGAATTCACGCGAGGCTAGCAATTCGGGATTCTGTAAAATCGCACTGTGTGAAAGACCCATGTCTTGGTGAATATAACTAAATCGTTCCACCAGATCGTCAGGTGCTATAATATTACAAATAAAAATATTACACGATTTGAATTGATATGCAAATAGGTTATTCTGACTTACGTATCATCATGAGACGTGGCTTTTTTACAATCAGGTTGCTCAACTCTTTTCCACTGAAGCCCATCTCTTCCTTAAGGGAGAAAATAGATTTCCTTAAATGTTCCATGCTGTAGGTGATAACTTTTGGTTCTCTAGTAGCTAGTAAACGCAATTCGGATCCACTCAGATGAAATTGTTTTTGAAAATAGCCTAAACGACGATCCACTCGCCGTGTAGAGAACATTAACCAATAAGGATTATGGGTAAAAATGCGGCTCCTCGCTTCGGCGGTGAAATTTTTACTTTTCAAATACTCCACCCGAGATTGTAGGTCGTCGAGATCCATTTTGAACAGTAAGGGATTCTTGCTGATTATCTGACCAAAATCATTGGGAGATACACCTTGATCTGCGAGGAAAGACAAAACCGGCTTCACATTTTTGTCAAATTCCAATTGCATCACAAATTGTCCTAACCCTTTGCGCCGTTCAATGCTATGTAAATTCACTCCAAGGCTGAGAAGCTGCTGCAATGTGGCTGAGGTATTCACATGGGCAGCCAAATTGAACGTCGGCACATGAGCCTCCCGCTGACCATAATCTAAGGGTAGCTCCAAATCGCTGGTACCAAAATTAGGATCTGGGGGCTTAAGATTATTTGCTTGAGATATTAATGCATTAGTTCGCGTCAGGCTAAGACTTCGTATTTTTCCCAAAAGTAGCACATGTGTATATTTAGCTGCATTTTGCGAAGTTTTCAAAATGTTACGTATTCCTGAAGCAAGCATTGTTGCTGTGTGACCGTTGGAAATGGGAGCTGCTATCGATAAGGCAGGGACATGCTGCCACAATCACACTAACGTCTAACTTAATATCGATTTCTGCAGTTTAAAAAATTGAAGAGAATTTGTTGTTTCCTTCTGTGGTTTAAAAATATGTTACTCAATAAAATGCAAGATTAATAAAATTGTGGATTATATTAATAAAAATTTTAAATATCAAATACTTACCTTAATGTTAACAATTCATTCAGCAAAATAAATGCGGTAATACCTCAATTATATTTAAGTGTCATCATGTTTTATTTTTAAGAAATTGAATCACAGTTTGGATCCAGTTCACAATTGAGAGCTGTCAGAAGCAACAGGTCTGCCTTTCATATTTCGTTCAAGATCTTTTTATATTTTCTTTTGTTTTCATCAATAACTTTTTGAACAATAAGATTTGTTGTTTAAAAAATTTGTATTAGTCTTTCATTGGGCGTATCATCTCAAAATCATGGACAAGCTGAGACGAGTTCTAAGCGGCGATGAGCCCACTCCCGAGGAGGAAAGCAGCATCATAACACAGGTAGGAATCAGCCAATTACAGTTTTATGGCCTAAGAAGTATGCGTCTAAAGGGCATATCTGGTATGGTTGGATAACCGGGTTTCTCTGCCCCCTTTTTTGTATATTATCCTACAATCACATGTGTAGCATAATTTTGTATGACTCAACAACGTTTGATGGCGTGTTATCAATCGTTTTACCAGTTTAAATTGATTTATTTTCAATTTTTATTGTAGATTAATGACATGTCCACATTAAGCTGGTCCACACGAATCAAGGCGTTCTGCATATGCTTTGTGCTGGGTATTTTCTTATCGCTCTTGGGGTCCATTGCTCTATTTCTGCATCGAGGAATTGTGGTTTTTGCGGTTTTTTATACATTGGGAAATCTTGTATCGATGGCCAGGTGAGACTACAATGATTATTATATTAATTAACTTTTAAATGCGAAAATTTCCTTATCCTTTTTGCCGTCTACTCAGTACTTGCTTCCTCATGGGTCCCTTTAAACAGATAAAGAAAATGTTCGCCGACACCCGGTTAATAGCCACCAGTATTGTGATTGTGGCTATTGTGATGACCTTCATCTCGGCGATTGTGGTAAAGATTTTACAAATAGAAATTTTACATTTTTATTCAGTCGGTTTTCCGACTTTTAAGTACTCTGTACCAAGGGATGGTGTAACTTAAAATTTTACAAATCCTAGTTAAATTTCACATTGTTGTATTTATCTATGTATGCCGGCAACAAATGCTCTAAATTACCCAGTTTCAAATTCTGGATATGTCACAGAGTAAAAGACAATATAGATTTAGATGCTCGGTGGTTCAAGATTAGATGCACTTTCCTATGATACACTCATTCAAAATTCTTGGTTACAGTGGACACTATAATGATGACACAAATTGAAAAGACCTGGCTATAAGCTGATTTTAAAAATTGAATTTTTGATACATATGTAAACCATATTATGGGATCAACTTAATGGCTTTCGTTTTTTTCAATTTCTTATTTTATTTGATGACTATGTCTTAATTTGGTTTTGATTTTATTTGTAGTTGAAAAAAGCTGGACTCACGCTTATATTTATAATCATACAATCATTGGCCATGACGTGGTACTCCCTCTCTTATATACCTTATGCTCGGGACGCGGTCAAGAAAACCGTTTCCGCTTGTTTCGAAGTCTAGGCTTGATATTACAATTATATATAATTATTACTTATTATCGTCAAGTTAAAATTTTTACATTTTGTATTAATTGTAGCTTTAGCTAATTTCTCACTTACACTTTATATTAACTAAATTTTTTGCCTCTTTTTTTGTTTTTCTCGTTCTTCTATTTAATATACTTATTTTATACATACATATACACAATATATAGTTGATGTTATGTGTTTCTTTTCTTTTCATTCTTTTGCATTTAATTTAATCAGTACAGTTTGCATAAATTGTATGTACATTTTTCGGTTTGTTTTTGTTTGCTTGCTTGATTTGTTTTATGAAACAATTTTACAAATTCTTTTTCTGTGGAGACAATTGACCTGGTGGAAATAGGAGGGGAAGGAAAATGGTAAAAGAAAATCATATAAGTTAAACAATTTTAATTTTAATATCGTAGTGTGATAAAGTGCTTGGGTCTTCAAAAGATTTACTTCGTGACACTTTTTGTTTTCGCATTATTTTTGATTTTGATTGATTTTTTTTATATGTATGTATATATCCAAAGAGCGAAGCAGGAAAGGAGAGAGAGCGCAAGGAAAATTACATGAATTGAGGCGAGACGTAAAGAGACTAAAGAAAGCCAATTGATACTTGTCCCATTGATAGAGACGTATAGATAGAGTGAGATAGATATTGACAGGGAGAATCTAGTTGGCGAGTGAGATGCAATTACAGGCAACATTGCGAGACGAGCTCAAAAAAAATATATATGTATGTATATATTAATTAACTAAAATAACACAAGTCCTACAATATATACGGTACAAGAGTTAATGTTAAAAGAAATTATAGAGCTGGGTTAACTTCGGTAAGGCCGTAGTTATTTATATACACCCTTGCAAATTCAAATTTTAACCGATCAAACATTTTAAATGGTTTTAAAATTTTTTTAACCTAACCCTAACTGCTATATTTAATTGTTATTGCTATTTGCTTGTTAAGGCAAGAATGATGATTTGCAATTGTATACAAAACATAATTGTGAATAAAGACCTGAAATGGAGTATAAACTAGGCAAAACAGACAGATCAAATCACAGATAAATATGACTCTCGAAATGAACTACACCTAATCTAAAATGTTTAAATTTTCGCTTAAGAGATCTCTACGATTTCAACCCTTTGACATTCTAATACTTTCCATTTTTTGCAAGTGTATATTATAAAAATAATAAAAACAAAAACTGTTTTTACTTCCGAGTGTCTTCTGAATATTTTTCTGAAAACTTGATTTTAAATATTTCTATAATCAGTTTTAAATCAGAAGAGAAATTAAATAGAAATATTTTCGCATTTGATTCTAGGGTAAAAATCACTAAAATTCTTTTTAAGTAAACGAATCTTTCAATAGGTAAATCAAATATAGGCAAATAACAAAAATTATAAATAATCAAATGTTGCCTGTTTTAAATAATGGAGGTGGAGCCATTATTGCTTACCTTGAGATGTGGTAGAACTAGAACTAGATGTAGTCAAAGTAATATCGTCGCGTCTTTTTGTTGGTGTCGTGGACTTCTTCAGTTGGCGTTGCTGGCGATAATAGATAGAAATAAATTGTATGAAATGGATATACATATGTAGTTTTAAATGAAATTGCACTTACCTGCCACCAGACGGCTAGGTAAACGAATGACACTGAGATCAGCACTTGTATTGTCAGCCATAGCACAATGTTGATGGCTTGCGTGCGCTCAAACAATTCCTTACCATTCTTAATACATAGAATGGCCTCAGATACCATGATGGCGCCGTAAACCCAACATTGGGTGCCGACACGTTTGCACCGCGTATCAGTGACATAGACATAATATTGCCTGTCAAAGAAAAACAAAAAGAAAAGATTAAACCTGTCCACACACAATGTTAGCTAAATTTTGCACACCAATTGTACATACATACATACATATATAATTTGTATAGGCGTCTAGCCACTGACTAATTCAATTTTTCTTTCTGTGATCTAACCGTATTCACTTAGTCATAATGATTAATAATTAACATTTATATATATATATATATATATATATGTATTTATATGTACATATAAAAGATTTTATAATTGGTGTAACGGCATACAAATAGAATATAATGGATCTCACCTAACTGATGGCGCCACAAATAGTCCTATAAAGATCAAACGGCCAATAACGATAAAATGATCGGGGGGCATTTCAAAAATATGCTTTAAGAAGAAGGTATTCAGTTCGGTGACCTGCCAAAAGATGACCAATTGTATAACCGCTGCAAATCTCATTGCTGTTGATTTTGGATCCAACCAACGTATGGCCGACCAACTTTCGGGTGTGAATTGTAGCATTGCACGTTTAATTTTTCCAGTTGTTGTCGATATATCTTTAATACTGGCCCATTTGTATTCACGCATTTCAAGAATTTTGCATATTTTAAGGCCCATCCAAATGCCGAGACCATTGCAAATGATAACATCCAATATGAGGGCATCCCACCAGCATTCAATAAAATTGGGCAACAGATGGGCGAATGTGATTTCAGTGATTTCCCACATTACAGAAATGGCCCAGAGTATGCCCATGTGACGTATTAATATGGCTTTGAATGCCCAACCAAGAAAATGGCCCCAAGCAAATACATCTAAATGACCCTTTACACGTTCCCAACTTACGTCTGAGCAATTGACGCCATACTCCTATAAAAAATATATAAAAATATATTGTAAGTAAATATGTATAATCATAAATGTATGTACATACATGCATACATCCTAGGTAAATGTGTGTGGTTATATACAGATATACATATATAAATATATATACGAATGTATGTATGTAAATGTATATGTCTGAATCAGATATGAATTCGTTATAAAATGGAAATGCGAACAATAATTGCTCTTACCTTTTCCATATCAATGTGAAAATTCTTGAGCTTAGGATCTAGCCAATATAATATATTCCTTATAGTTGGATAATTTTGAAACATTAAAAATTGTAATGTCAGCAAGTACAAGACGGAACAACCAAACAGAATACGCCAAATAGCCGGATGTGGTCTTGTGAATGGTCCATTCGGAAATGCTATAACCGATACAATAAGAAAGAAGAACACAATGCATAGAAGGCCGGCCCAGAGGTTATCATCCAAATTTGTTTCGTTTCTGTAATGAAATTACATAGCCAAAATGGAATTAAATTTGTACATACTATTGTTTGCTGCTGTTGATTGCCGATGCTGATGCTGCCGATGCGGATGCAGCTGCAGCTGCTCCTGATCATGCTTCTGTTGCTGTTGATCATGATATTGTTGTTGTTTGTGTAGCAACTGCATTTTCTTCTTATCGTTTGCTTTCCATTTGAGGGGCAGCGGGGTCAATGTGAAACCTCTTCACCGATTTCCTCGTTTTGGTTATACTATTTGTTTTTGCTTTTATTGTTGTTATATTATTTGCTGAACCTTGAGCTGCTTCACTTAACTTTGTCGCTGTCATTGTGACACATTTGGCAACGCCAGCTACTTGCTAATGTCATTTTGGGGGATTTGAATTGAATCAATTAACCAAGGTTGGGGACGACAACGGAAGCCCAAATCGAGCAAAAAATCAATGACTTTGGTTCAGGGTTTATCTGTACCAAAATCGGAATTTCTAATAACAAATGTCGCGAGGAATCGATCAAAACGGACTGAAACTTAATTAGATTCTTCTGTTTAACAAGTTCTTCGCCATTGAAATTTGAAAAGTTTTCCTTTTTTCGATACTTATAGCCATATGGATATATATATATATCTAATAAATTTGAATAAAATTCTACAGTCTAAACAACTTTTTTTTTCATCAACAAGGTCAAATGGAATAAAAAGAACGCTAAAAGCAAAATTCTGATAGAAATCCTACCCTTAAAACTAAAACATTCTGCTGTTATAGATGGGTTTAGTTTAGTGTATTGTTTTAGTGCTCACCTGACAAATGCAAAATACATTACGGCTAGCACTGAAACAGCCAGTAAAGTTATGGTGTGTGGTTTATAGAAAAAATCCAAGGATATATCATCAACAGGACGTTCATTGACTATCACAAATGTCTGAGCTATCTCCTCTTTCCGTCTCATGCGGGCACCGGCTGCATTGTCCGAGGTACGCTGTTTCGTTGGTGTAGCCGGAGCACTGGCAGCTCCAGATTTATGGGCAGTGGCAGTTGATTTATGTTGATGATGATCGCCCTCTGGGGAGCCGCCACCTTCACCCGGATCTGTATTGGGCGTGCCACGTGAGTTGGAGCGTTTCTTCATGACCTCTGTCTTTGGGTCTCTTGAAATGAAATGCAATTATCAATGACTAAATCTGCTGTTGTTTTCCTGTCGGGGGTGGCGTGAGTTTGTTGTGGGGTCGGATCGGGTTGCGCAACAATCATTTGTTTTCCCCACCGTTGATTTTCCGTTTTAATATGTCCGGTTGTTTCGAGTCTTTAGTCTTTGATTGCGTTGGCTTCTTCTCAACGCATAAATTAATTTTGTAGTCTTATTGATTAAACTTTTATTTGATGTTTTGCCCGCAATAGCTGTTGTTATTAATTAACATTCTGCGCGCGACTTTGACCAATAAAAATCAACCACTTGCCGGGACACAGGGTTACCAGTTAGTTGAGAATTTCACAATTGAATAATAGAGATGAGCCAGTGACCAATAATATTTAATATTAAACTGATTGAGATTTTTGTGTTTTAGATATTTACTAAGATCCAATTTTGAACGATTTCAAAAATTTTTAATAACAGTTCCAATTACCAAGCTTTATATACTGTATAAGATTGATCTAGCAGAAGTAAAAGTTTAAAAATGCGTTAGCACTAAAGATCGTGAATCACGCAATCACAATTTCTTATCTTTCATTGTTAAATAGTGCTGCCACTTTTTTTTGTTTTTCAACAATAACAGCTGATTCTGATTGAAATATCATTGTTGCAAATATTTTTAAAAAGAAATTAATATATGGTTCCTAACAATGTTAGATAAAGTGAAAAATGTTATTGTGGTGCTCTCCGGCAAAGGTGGCGTTGGAAAATCCACATTTAGCACACAATTGGCTCTGGCTTTGCGTCAAACTGGGCACAGGGTAAGTTGGTTTCATTTACATTAATTTCATAATTTCTGTAATTTTTGTTTAAAGTTTGTTATTTCTCCTGCTTAATAGGTAGGTCTATTGGATATAGACTTATGTGGTCCCAGTGTTCCGTACCTATTGGGCCTCGAGGGAAGCGATATCTATCAATGCGATGAAGGATGGGTACCAATTTACACAGATGATAGTAAAACATTAGCCGTAATGTCAATTGGCTTTCTACTCAAGAATCGTACGGATCCGGTAATTTGGCGAGGTCCTAAGAAAACAATGATGATAAAACAATTTTTACAAGATGTTAAATGGGATGAGTTGGATTATTTGATTATTGATACACCGCCAGGAACATCTGATGAGCATATAACAGTAATGGAATGCCTGCGCGAGGTGCCATGCAATGGTGCTATCATGGTCACCACTCCGCAAGGTGTCGCTCTAGATGATGTTCGTAAGGAAATAACATTTTGTAAAAAGACTGGCATTAAACTATTAGGCATTGTGGAGAACATGAGTGGGTAGGTATTCAAAATTTTGCAATTGACTTTTTTTAATATCTTCAATTTAATTCCTACTCTCACATAGATTTGTTTGTCCCCATTGCGCAACTTGCACGAACATATTTTCCTCCAATGGTGGTGTCGAGCTGGCAAATCTAGCGCAAATACCACATTTGGGTACACTACCCATTGATCCACGGGTTGGCATTTTGGCAGGCACAACATCTTCGGTATTAACTGAAATACCCGAATCAAGTACAGCTCAAGTACTAAAAGGACTTGTTCAACATTTGGATGCCCTCACTGCTCAGGGTTAAAAAGCATTTAATTATTTTTGTAATTAATTTAAATAAAAAAATGTATAAAATGTAACGGCTTCAAAGGTCAAATACACAACATGGAAATATGTATGTATGTGAAATAGTCCTGTTATTTCTTTAATGCATTTGGAAATTAATAATCTGTAAGGGTTATTCCTCAAATTCGTGAGTGGAATATACCAGAAAGTGCTTAATAACGAGTTCTGGCTGATCCCATTCAAAATCTATCTCCTTGAACGCAAGACTCGCTTTATTGCTTTGGAAATTGACATAGTTCTCTTCCTTTTTTTTATCAAAATGAATCATTTGGTGGGGAAAGTCTAGTGAATCGCCTGCTGTAATTCCCAACGTGATGAAGCACTTAAAAATACACAATATTTTTAATTGTTTAATTTTATAAATATAAATTAAAATTCTATTTACCTCATGTTTTCCAAGTTCAGACAATATTTTATCATTGACTATCGTGCCATAGGTTGCGCCGTTAATCTTGTATACAATGCGATCCGGATGCCAAATAACAGTATAATCATTAAAATCGTCACCATGATGGTTATCTGATATTTTGTCCACAAGGTAGTCATTTTCATTATGCCTGACGCCGCCATAGATTCGTTTACCTCCAATTTCAGTGTTTTCGGTAGAAAGAAGATTTTCGTTACCTCGCGTTAAGGCCAAACGAATCGATAAATTCTTATTTGATTTTGGTGTCAACTCAATAACTAAAATTACATTAAAAGAAGCAATATTGATCAAAGATTATCATATATCCAGAAAGCATCCCAATTTAAGTAAACAATGTACATACATACATACATATGTATGTACATATAAAGAAATTTTACAATTTCTAGATGCTGCGGATTGGATAAAGAAACATGTCATACATACATATGTATACATACATGTATATATGTACATATACACATGTGTATGCATGGATTTAACGAAGAATATACTCGTACATACATACATATGTATATAGTTTTGATACTTACTTGGCGTTATCCAATCACCTTTTGGCATTTTGGCTCTTATGTCTATCGAACCGTACTTAAAGCTAAATTTCTCATTTGATGTCATTTTGACTCCATTGTATCCTCGGTTGAATACTCTTTCGCTAAAATCGTTTCGACGTAATTTCACATCATGTGACGTCTCACAATCTAAAACTTTATCATTTTCTTGTTCATTTTCTTGAAGTCTCAAATGCAAATTGCCTTCTTTAATATATGCAGTCTTATCACTTTTTCTATAACCAACTACTGCATTTATGGGTGCGCAATTATAGGCTGACCAAATTCCATAGTCTATTTCATTCACAAAAGTTCCATTAAAAATTAATTCACCACTGCAATTTAAGTTCTTCCAAGATTTTGATATTGTTTCCGTTTTTAGGCAAGTACCAATTGAACGTTGTTTAAGTTTACCGCATATTGGAGACATTTTTTTAAATTTTTTTTTATAGTCCACAATGTTTATAGTACTTTGCGGGTCATTGGATGGGTTTATCTTTATGTCATAGGATTTGACCAAAAATCTATTGGATGTAACTATCAAGGTGTATAGATTCAATGTATTCTCTTCTAAACCGGTATTTAAACGATCCTGCATAACCCAGGGATGGCTTAGGCTTGAATTAAAAGCGTACGAATATTTTCCAGGGCACATATTATTCATTTTAACATAAAACAAAACCGATTTAATGCTCTCGTGGTCTAAAAAATAAAAGAAAGAAAATTTTGAATTCATTGTTTATTGTTTAATGAATAAAACAAAAATAGTTAGGTCATTTGCCTAAACGTTTGTTTTGCATTTGCTTAATATAAAAGTAAAGTAAATACATATGTACATCCTGATCGGACAACTATGTATACCAAATAGATCCCAACGACTGGCCGAAATAAGGTTTAACATTAATAAGTCTACGAATTCTTTTAAGCGAATGTCACAAAGTTGAGTTACTTATGAGCTGTATGCACTTCTTAGCATTTTTACCAAGTTTTATTAGAATCGGCCGATTATATGCTATAATCCAAACAATTTGTGTGAAAATCTTTTTGTCTTTTTAAGCTATGGACGTTAAATATAGACTTTAGTAGTGTTATGTATATACATACATACATACAAACATAGCTCTTATAATTTATGGTAATCTGCAATGGGTAAACGAACTTAGTCCTTTCCTACTTCCAATTTTTCTACTTACCATATGAGATATAAAACTCAGTGTCAGTTGTATTAACAGTTGGTTTTATCATATTTAATTCATTGGATGACCCCAAAATAGCCATATTTCCAAGAATAGCCAAATAGAGCCACATCTTAAAGTGAATGTCTTAAGCTGAAATGAAACTAAAACAACATACATACATACATATGTACATACAGTGGCGAGCACATGTGGATACATGTTTCGATACTGTGATTTTGAGTGGCTATAAAACCCAGAAAAATGCACTAACCGATTCCAAATTTTTAACAAAAATCCATTAATCATATATAAAAAAAAATTTAGTTCACTATCTCCTCCTTAGCTCGAACAATCGAGAAAAAACTTAACAAAACTTATAGATTAAGGATTTTTTTTAATATGTAGTCCAAAGGGCTTCGGGTTTAATCACACTATAAATGAACTTGGGCATACTCTCCACCAATTTTTCTATCAGTCCGTGCGATAGAGTGCTCCTTTGCACCTGGACTCCACTTCAAAGCTCGTCCATTCTCCTTGCTGGAGTATCGTAGCGGGACAGTTGCTTCCTTAGCAGATCCCATAGGTTTTCGGTCTGATTTTTTATATATTATTAATGGATTTTTGTTAAAAATTTGGAATCGGTTAGTGCATTTTTCTGGATTTTACTTTACAGCCACTCAAAGTCACAGTATCGAAACATCTATCCACATGTGCTCGCCACTGTACATAGTCATACATACATAGTCTGCCACGGAAATTCTGAAAGGTTATCAAGACGAGATTAAACTGTCTGTTATATGCATACATAAATATATACATACAAAAAATACATACATATGTACATATGGATCTGTCTTGTCAACACGTAAAAGAAAAAATATTGGAGCATTGTTTTCTTTTAAAGTTCAATATTTATTTCTTATGAAGTTATTACATACTTTTATCGTTAGTAAATCACAAAGTAATCCTAATTTCGTAGAATCTGGTTGTAAAATATGTATAATAACATCCTCTCAAACTCAAAGATGAGCGTAAACTAACAGAATTTAGTGTCTTAATCCATATACATATGTAGAAATGACGCAAGGAAATCGTCTCATACAGTGGCTCATAGCTAAATTGAATCACCCAAAATTTTAAAATTGAAATTATAATAACTTATATACCAAAAAACATATCAAAAAAATTTAAATGCAGAAATGTTAATGCTTAAACTTAAATTGAATTTTTATTGATAAGTCTGTTGGTATAAAAGTAATTGTGATTTCAATTTTATAATTTGAGATGGGTCAAATAAGCTGTGAACCACTATACATATGTACATAAAGGCATACTTATGTACATACATACATATGTATGTATGTATGTACATATATACATATAAAAATAAAACATGTCCTCAAAGCAGTACATCTTTAATTCTTGACTCGAGCGGATGTTTTTCTTTTCAGTCTGTCTAGATTTCTGGGTTATCAGTAAATCAGATTACATATTTTAGATCAAAATGAGTGCTTATATCTATTGGTTTCTTGCATGTATAATGATAATAAATTGCCTAAATGCATTTGATATCAAGATGCCAAAAGTAAATGTTGCGGATTCGTTAATTTCATTATCATTGCCAGGTTAATATATTAATTGTGAATTGAACACTTTATAATATGTATGTATGTATATATGTATATATTTATAATTTTGTAGCTGACACAAGTGTTGCAGTCGAAACTATATGCTTCTACATTGAGGCCAACATGAGTTGTCCTGGTGAGTTTGTTCAAGCAAAGAAATCTTCTGTGGATTCTACATGGACGGCTAAATATGACTTCAAAGAGAAATTGAAACAAAATGCTATTTTTCGAGTTTCCACAATGGTTGAGTTAAATAGCACTGCTAGTGGTAATGGCGAGAAAATATTAACCAAAATTACAAATTATAAGATTGACAGTCAAGGCAAGCTGCAAAAAGTATTAAAAGCTCAAATAAAGGACGAAATCCCGGCAAAATGTAAAAAAGAAATAAAATCACTTGCAAATTGTATGACAGTTGAAACTGTACTAAAAGATGGTAAGCAACCAAAGAATATCAATAAGTTGATTTTTGATGCAACTTTTAATAATGGCTATGATCTGACAAAATATTGGTCGCATGAAATTCGCTCCTTGTCTGAAACTGATTCAATGGAATTTGTGGCATTTATCAAGAGTGATAAGAATACAAATATAACTAATAATCAACTATATATAAACGCGCACAGAAATGACAAAAAATCATATGGATTTGATGGATGCACAAGCAAATTACCACCATATGGTAAAGATTACGATATTGAGTGTGAACGTCAGAATGAACATTTGGGTAGACCTTTTGCACCAGTAATAAGCGCCAAAGTCCATACATTGGATAAATTCTGGTTCAAATATGGGCGCATAGAATTTTCCGCGAAAATGCCTAAAGGCGATTGGTTTTTCCCTTGTAAGTAAAAATCAATTAATTAATAGACAATTAACGAAGAAATAACAATCTCAATTTTTAGATATTCTACTACAACCTAAAAATACCTTTACTGAGGGAAAAAAATCACCTCAAATTCGACTTGGTTACGCTCGGGGCAACGATGAAGTTGATCTAAAAAATAGAACGTTTGAAATTAATAGCAAAGCCCTTTTTGGAAGTGTATTATATTGGGAGAATGAAGATCCAAAGGAAATATTTGGTAGTCGTATTTCGCATACACCATATAACGAAGATTTTCACAACTATACTGTGATTTGGCATCGAGATAGAATTATATATAAAGTGGATGGCATTAAATATGCCGATATAAGAGACGAGGATTACCTTAAACACTTTCAAACGGAGGTAAGTAATATCTCAATGAAGCAAACAGGTCGTTCCTGTTGGCTTTGAGCATATCAGTAAGAAATATTTCTTAAAGTCAAACTACTTCGAAGTCGCTATTAATTGAAATAAAATTTTTTTGTTGGATCGGAAATACTCCGTTCTGCCAAGTTGTGAGTGATGTTAAGAAGATTAATTATGCCAACTAAAATTTTGATATTTTTTTGTTTTATCGCACTTTTCAGTGTTTCATTGTTTTGGGCCTGACCGTTAATGGAATTACAAATTTTCCAAATGAGGACATAGTTGAAACCCAAAGGACTTTTTGCAATTCGGAATCCCATGCAGCAAATAAATTTTTTGAATCATTAAATAATGGGACTTCAAGTAGTTTGATTGTAAAGTACATACGGGTCTTTTCAACATATAATGGTGAAAATTGATCGAATTTATCTTAATACATAATTTTATAAAAATTTAATAAATAAATTTTGTTGTGAATTTGTAAAAGACTTAGAATGTCTTTCCGTTATTTTTTTTTGAACCATTGTTACGGGAACTTTGTGTAGATTTCTTTTTACGCTTATCTGACGACCAATCCACATCATCTTCGTCATCTGTTGCACCGCCGCCTGCATGGCCACTACCACGATCTCCGCCTGAATGCAAATATGTGGATGATGAATTGGAACTGGCACTAGTGCCCTCTTTGGTTGCTAGTCGTCGTGAAGCAATTCTCGATGAGATTCTCCCCATTCCCATACATTTTTCCAGATGCGGTGCAAACCGGGCTGCGGCCACAAGTCTATCACAGTTGGGGCAAGTGCAATCCATTGGTTTCTTTGCCGTCGATATGCCAAATATATCCAAATTTGGCATTTCACATATACGGTATGTGGAGTCCTCGGCCAATCCATCTAACGCTGGCAGATTTCCAGTCTTTCGCAGATGATGTGTCTCTATAAAAATGCCGGCTACGGCATCATCGATGAGTGTTTTGTACAAGTAATTTGCCGCCTCGTCTAAGTTATTGGGTTCCTTGAGAAAGGCACGGAAATTGCTGATTATCCTGTTGGCTGTTATTGTTGTTGTATTTGTCGTTGTATGGCCCTGAGCCTGACCGGTTGGCGTTGTTGTTGATGACATACTGCCCAATGTGGGCTGAGCTTTGGAATTTGTCGCCATCGTAGGTTTTTTTTATTATTTAATTATAAATTTCGTGTTTACCCTTGGCCAGAATTAGAGTGGCTGTCTACGGGCAAAGGTGAAAATGGAATATGTGGGGTACTCATTACTACAGAGTATTTATTTTGAGTAAATTTGCTCAACTGAGTGTCAGTATCTCAATATCTCAAAATGTAAATTGACCAATGTATAATTCTGCAAATTATTAACTAATTGCAGGTTTCGTTAATATTTGACTTGGTCTTTTGTACGAGAAACATTAACTCGGATGCCATTGTGGGGTGTGGTGTTTTTACTTTTAGTTTATATTGGTCACACTAAAGCATGGACTGAATAAAATAAACAGATAATAAAATATATCCATAGAAATGCTGCTAAATAACAAATCTCATATATACAAGCATCTAGTGGACAGACTCTACGATAAATGCCAAAAACTACAAACTGAAAATGAGCGTTGTGTTATGAGGTAACAGTAATAAATTTTCAAATATTAAAGTCCGATGATAAAACAAGGGTTTCTACTATTTTCACCTCAGAGTCAATGGCGTAAAAAAAATTATGCGGCGTCGCATGGAAGATATAGAGCTTCTTAAAAGAAGGCTGGACGAACATGGTGATCAATGGCGAGAAGTTCCAGTCGTGGTGCCACTTCCAAAAGGCAAAACTGAACAAAAACCTCGTGGACCCAAGCCCAGAAAGAATAAGCCAAGCATGGATGATGGTGGCGTTGCAATCGATGATGCGAATGCTGTTGCTGCTGCTACCGCACCAACAGCTTCTACAGCACGTAGGCCGAGAAAACAACGAGTTAAAAAGACACGATTGCCGACGAAACCGCAACAGCAACACCAGCAGCAAAAATGACAAAATGTATTTAAGTGATTTAAAAAGGTTAAGTTAAGTGCGTAAATATAATCATAAGCTTATTTGTATTTATTAATATTTTTATTTTATTTATAAACTAAAACAAAGAAATTCAACGGCGAATCGGCTGGGGTAGTTCCACTCTCCCATCCTTTACTCAGCCTGCCGAAGACGTGCCAAACGCTGTGTAAGTTCATCTTGCTCCTGTGACACCTGTGTGGAAGCCCCAATTGTTTGACTCTGCACTCCGCTCGGCAATTCCATATTGAGTTCTAGCCCAGCTTCATCGGCCACTTGATGAAGTAGATTATCGACGTCAGCTTGGGGCACTGATGTTGTCACCGTATCGGACATTGTACCCTCCATAACGGAGCTTTGCACATCCAAATCTTCAAACTGAGATTCAAATTTCTCCATTAGCGAAGAGATCTTCTCTAAATTCATGCCCTTCATGGCCGCATCCATTGCTTTAACTACTCCAGCCATGGATCCGGTGACCTTGCGTGTTGTTAGCGCCGATTGAACACGACTGGCAACTGCATCCACACGAGCACTCATTCGCAAGTAATTGACAGCCTGATTTTTTTGTCGAATGGCATTCTCGGCATGAATTCTAGCCACATCCATGTTACCCTTCTGTATTGCCTTTTTAGCCTTAGCCTTCTCCAGTTTCTCTTCTTTCTCACATTTCTTGGAGTTGCGCTCCAATTCCTTTACAGCAAATTTCAGATTGAAAAGGTGTTCTACATATTACAAATATTTTTATTTTATTAGAAATGGGTAAAATGGGTGTTCCTTCTTTGTTTAAGGCGTCATTCTTGTTTATCATCGTTTTTAGTTCATCACTTACTTTCCATTGAAGATGTCGACATATCGTTACCCAGCTTGAGGCCTTTAGAGAAGTCAAATGAAGTGTCAAAGTGTTTTGGCAGTGAATTTGGCTCACAACTGCAATTTAGCCAGAATTTTGATTAATTTTGCGTCTTTTATGAGCCACAGCAGCCTATGATTCACTCTAAATTCCCACCAGTGTTGTTTCACGTGAAGTGTTCAGTGTTCGGAAGTTCCGTTGGAGACAACGGTTTTACATTGCATATGAAATTGCGATAGGGGCGCTCTCAAATTACATTTTAATTCCGCTAGAGCAATGGAAATTTCCCACCTAATCACATTAAAATACGATATTACATTAAATCCAATCTATCGTTTAATATCGAAACATTTGAACATTTTAAAAAGAATTTCTTTTATTTGGGAGACCATTTTAATGTTAATATGTTAATAATTAATATTTCACATCCGTAAATTTAAAATTCATTGGTATGACTGGCATATTTATCCATTGACACTTGAATGCATTTTCAGCGGGATAATTGTATTCAATATAGAAATTCCTAACTAAATTGGCCAAAGTCAATTCCAATTCCATTTCAACTATACGCTTGCCGGCACACATGCGGGAACCAAAACCGAAGGGTAAATAAATAAATGGGCTTAAATTATTTGCTATTAAGGATTTCGTAATATCATTTTGCTGATTGCGGAGCCAGCGTTCCGGTAAAAACTCCTTAGCTCGAGGATAGAATTGTTCCTCGCTTAAGAGTAAATTGGAGTTCATCATAATCCGTGTGCCTTGTGGTATACGATAACCATCGAGTACCAAATCTGCTCCAGTCGCACGTATATTTCCAAATACAATGGGATATATACGCAATGATTCCTTAATGCAAGCACGCAAATATGGCAAAGACTTCATATCATTTGTGGTAAATTGTTTGCCTAGATCCGGAAGTTTGGCTTGTATCTCCTCACGTAATTTCTGTTGTTGTTGGGGATTTTTAGCCAAATTAAATAACGCACCGGAAATGACCGAACTGGTTGTATCTACGCCACCCATCAACATATCCATGGCCATTACAATGGCAAATTTACGATCAGTTTTACTCAATTGTTCCAACATGCTTAATCTATAATGACCATTTTTTCCATCCTTGGATGAATTCTCAATGCGGTCAAAAGCCTCATTCACATACTTTGAACATATATCAAACATTTCATCCATAGCATGGCTAAAACGACGATACGTGGGCGTGGATATATATTTGTATAAAGATGGCTTCATTCCCAATTCGAAAAACGATTGCATGAATATTCCTATATTTTCAAAAAGTTTTTTAGCATCTGGTGATTGATTAGCATTCCGTATAACTCCCATTTCTTGATCTAAAACAATTGTTGCTACAGATTCAAAAGTAAGATGATTGATATTTTCAAGAAAATTTCCAGGAACTTCAAGAGTTTTGGAATGCCTTATATCGCGTATATTGTCAATAAAATTTTGATTCACTTGTTGCAATGGTTCCAAAAATGATATAGTATTACGTTGTTGCATTAGAATCGGATTAACAGCAGTACGCAGACGACTCCATTGTTCACCGCTAGTTGATCAGGAAAATATAAAGTTAATTACAAATTGTTGCATTTTCGAATTCGACAATTTATTTACCTATCCATAAGTCCCATGCAATCCTTAAAAAATCCATCTTTACGTTTCGAACGATAATATAAGACAGCATCGGCGCCAGTTCGTATCGGCCATTTTCCTTCGGTACGATAAACTTTCTCAAAATTATCCAAACTAAATGTTACCACATTTGAGGGCATGCCAAATAAGCCTGGCAATATAAATGTATCACCATAGATTTGACGAAAATGCAACATCAATTCATATAGACCGAAATGATAGTACTCTCCATTCTTTTGGAAACCTCGCCACCTCTGCCATCTAGTTGGTCCGGGTAACTCCTTAAATGGTCTGGCTGTACTCCATTCCGATTCCAATTGTCTGGCATATACACTATTTTTATCAGTTAAATCTGTACCATTTGCAGCTATCGTGGAACGATAACGTACCCGTGTGCATTGTTTCAGAGAACGCAAGAACATTTTATGTATTTTACTTTTATTTACCCGCAAGTTTTAACCACACTTGATGAAATTTATGAAGAGCTGAGATGTTTTGTGTGTTTTCAGACAAATATATACTACTTAACATTTGAATTGGGCAAGCTTTGCTACTTAAAAGCTTATCAACGTTGAAAAATAATTTTATTTATTTCAAAATAAAATGAATTAATTATCTATCTTCTTACATATGTATGTACATATGTATGTACATACACATATACATACAAACATTGGGAAGCTTTCTCATCTTATCATCGCTTTGATGTTTGACACGAAAGCTTATATGTATTTATGTATGTATTTATTTGCAAATTGTAAACGATCTTCAAACTGATTACCTAGTACATATATATGTATATACATACGTTTTTTTCGGATGTAAAATATTGTGTGAATTGTAAGGCGAATTCCCATTAGCAATTGTTTATTAAATATGATTTTATTAATTCAGGTAACAAAAAGAAATAGAAAAGATGTTGACTTGAACTAGAAGAAATATGTATGTTTTTCTCTTCTTTATTTTTTTTTTCTTTTTTTAACTTTTGTTTTTTTTTTGGTAGTCTATTTACATTTTATGAGTCCCTCTATATGCAAAAGTACAATGCACAATCCATTCACCGCTTATTCATAGCTGGTCTATCAATAATATATGAGTCTCAAAACGATTGCATCTCGCCTAGTGGAGCACAAAGGACTGGGTCAAAGTGTGCGACCAAAATGTGCATTTTATGTGCATTTCAAAAACAATAAAGCAAAACAAAAGGCCAAATTGGTCAAATATGCATATACACATACATATACATATACATATAAACATACAGACATATATACATATGTACATATGTACATACATACATAAGTGTATAAACAAACGAACAGAACCATGAACCAACCGTACTATGAACGAATGAACACACTCAGAATGGTTGAGAAGCAACCAAATTTGAAAGCAAAAACAATAGAAGTGCCGCCTATACTATTGTTTTGATTAACTTTCCCTTCTGTATTCCCCATATCTGTTTAACTAGGGTCTCCTCTCTTCAATATATTCGTATTGTGTATGTATATATTATGTATTAAGGATGATAAAAACAGAGATTCGCATTTAAATTATGACTCTCAATTAAGCATAATGCATTCAGAAGTGACCAAATTTTGGTATATTTCAACTGTGTCCTTGCCCCCACACGAATTCAACTTTGCTCTCCTATAAATTGCCCACAAATTACACAATTGACCGCCAAAAGTTTTGCCCAAATTAACTTCAACTCCGGAATCTTCTGTGCATGCCTTTTGCTCGTTTCTTTCTTGTTTTCATTTTTTTTTTTTTTTTTTTTTGAAAACTTTTTCACATAAATTTCATAAATTATTATAAATATTGCTTGGCCTAAGTTTTACTCAAAAAAAAAAAAGAAGTGCAACTTCTTTCAAGAAGAAACACAAATTATTCTCATCTTTATGTGACAAAGACAAAAATAGCTATAGAATGAATATATGTATATATTGTTGTTGGAAACTCACAGGAAAAATAACAAAAAGGTCTCAGAATAATTTGAATTGCCTTAAAAATCAGTTAAGATACTCTCTATATTAACTGTAACTACATATTTTGGATTGCTAACTTAAAATTCTTTGATAATATTAAAAAAAAGGAAAGAAATAAGAAATGGAATTTTCTTTAGTTTTGAAGCTTCATTATTATTATAATTTCAATTTTTTTTTTTTTTTTGATATGCACACTTAATACAAAAGCAAAGTAAAGAAATGATAGCTGTAAAACGAAGATCTTTTTTTTTTTTGTGTTTTTGCCTACCTTCTCTTTTCATTTTTATGCTCTTTATCACGCGCCAAATTTAACACCAAGTAACATTTCTGTGCATTTTTAGCCCACACTTTGTCCCCAAGACTACAGACCAAACCGAGAGGGAAACCACCTCCTCTACAACCAGAACACGAACCGATTCTACCCAACCCAAAGCAACCAAATTCAACCAAAGGCAATCCAGACGACAGTCAGCCAAAGGCAACGAAAAGATTAAATCAGCGTAAAGTGCAAACACTGTGTCAAGTGTAGGTAGCCGACCGCCAAACGCCTCAGACATGGCTAAAGACACACGCCATCAGCCACCAGGGCCATTGATATACCCTAGAAGATACTTATATACATATATATGGTAAAAGAGAAGAGTGAATGTGTAAGGTGTAGAGAGAGAGAGAGAGAGAGAGAGAGAGAGAGAGGGTTTAGTTTGGACAACGATAACGACACTAAAGACGAGGAAAAAAAAATAAAAAAAAAAAAAAAAAAAAAAGGGGGAAAAAATGGATAAATGTCAATCAATTTAACTGGCAATGTGATATGGAATGATAGTGGAATAGGTAAATGAAAAAAGAAAGAAGTAAAGTGAACTTGATAGTTATTTTTTTCTTTTCATTTTGATTGTGCCGAATTACGTAGTTGATATATGTATACATATGTATATATGAGGAAAGGAATTAAGATTAATAAACAGTTTATAGATAAAGGATAGAAATTCGATTAACAAATAGAACAACTGTGAAAACATTCATGAAAGTAAATATTTAGAAAGGTGTGTATTTGTGTTATATTAATATCAGGTATAGTGCCTATATATGTATATATGTATGTATACATATATACATTAGTTGAAATCCAATCTCTATAATATCTATATACATACATATGTACGTATATACATCTGTTTAACAAAAGTTTTTAAAATAATTTTATTATTTGTTTCTATTTCTTATTTATACCTACTCCTCTGGTCAAGATATAGCTAATATATGAATAATATTTAAAATTTAAATTTCTATTAATCTTACCAATTTATGCTCTGTCATATAAGTAGAAAAAATATATTATTTGGAAAATTTCATACTATATATATGATTCGATTTCTGACCACAGTTTAATATTTCGTTTACAAAATCGAATAAAGGGCGTGGCCAGATTATAGGTGATGTCAACAAATGACACGAGGACTTCTGTCTCACTCTCACTCTCACTTTCTCTTTATCTCTATCTCTCCCTCTCCCTCTCTCTCCCTCTCTCTCTCTCTCTCTCTCTCTCTCTCTTTCTCCCACTCCTAGTTTGTTTTCTGTTTGTAATTACCAAACAAAATGTCTGGCCAACTTCCTGCTCTTGGCCAGCCTGTCGGTAATGTGTCTTAAATTGTTGCCTAGCACAAAATGTTGTAGGAAATTTTTATTTTTTTTTTTTTTAAATCAGTTTTTGCATTGCATTTTGGTTAATTCCTCCTTCTCTTCTAATTTTTGTGTTTTTGTTTCTACCATTTTCCTGCCTGTTTGCAGACATTTAGCAAGTTTCTGTTTTTGTTGCAGTTGCAATTGCAGTTGCAGTTGCAATTGTTGCTGTTTCTGATATGCAACTTAATTAGAGTTTATTTACTTTTGCTCACTGTGTTGCATTCATTATATAAATAAAAACTATAATAATTAAGGTATTTTTATACCCTTGCAGAGGTTATATTAATTTTGGTCCGTCTGTCCGTCTGTCTGGATCAACAGCTTCACCTTCGAGACCCTTATAGCTACAGTGCTGAAATTTTCAACATAGGTTTCTTTTTGTTACAGCCATTGTATTATCTCAGAATCATTCCGATCGGAGGACTATATCATATAGCTCCCAAAATTTTGAACTTGTAAATTTGGTATGTATAATTTATAATAATGTTTCTGGATAAGTATATAGAGATAGAGATCTGCAGGGGTATACGAACATCGGCAAGGCCGAGTCCATCCTTCTAATTATGTTTATTTTATGTTTTTTTTTGTTGCATTATTCATTTATTTAGTTTTGCATAGTTTACTTATTTAAATGGTGCTTTAATCGGATGGCTGGATTATCTAATTTAGTTACATCATTTGGACATTTTAGTTTTAATAATTTCTATGAACAATTCTCTTGATAAAAATGTACACATATCTTTTTATACCCTGTACCCATAGGGTTCAAGGGTATATTAAAGTCGCTAAAATGTATGTAACAGGGAGAAGGAAAATTTTCCGACCCCATAAAGTATATATATTCTTGATCAGCATCAACAGCCGAGTCGATATAGCCATGTCCGTCTGTCCGTCTGTCCGTCCGTCCGTATGAACACCTAGATCTCATAGACTATAAGAGCTAGAGTAACCAAACTTGGTATCAACATCCGTCTAGTCCATACGCAGATCAAGTTTGTTTCAAATTTTTGCCACGCCCACTTCCGCCCCCGAAAATTAGAAAAAACTATAACTTGAGTCCTATTAGATCTATCATAATTCTTTTTGGCAGACTCAGTTATATAGCCAATATGTACCATCTGACCGAATTTGACCGAAATCGGGCAATAAATGTCGGAGATAATACGTATATATGTTTTGTACTGAAATTCTATGGGCAGCGGCAGCTGAAATGTGTGAGCGAGATGGCATGCGCATGTTGCTTTGTACCGAATGACGCATTAGTTTCGTTCACTGTTATGAGTGAGCGAGAAAGCATGAATTTGGTGATTCGGCTTGTTAAGAGAATTTTATGAAAAATTTTATTCAATTAATGAGGATTGCGAAGGAGTCTGTTTAAATGAAATATCCTTTTTTGGTACAGGGTATACTCCAAGTCGGCAGGGATGACATGCTTACTTCATTTTATTCAGTTCCAGAAAGATTTACACACATTTCATTGCTAGTTTTCGTAGTTGTAAGCTACATTAAAACTTTTAAAAAATGAGAGAAAGAAAATTTGAACAGATTTTTGAGAATGGGTCAAATTTGAAAAAATTGGTTAAAAAATAAGTTTATTAGATTTAAAATTGTAATCCTGAGAATCAAATAAAGCCAGATTTTTAAAATCGGACAAAGTTTGACTAAATTACAGCCATCTGAATTTTGCAGATTTTGTAAGGATCTGTCAAATGTCCTTTTTGTAACAATACGTATATTTAGTTTAGCCGTAAGATATATAAAGTTATTAATGTTTACACTTTTTTCTATTTCCGATCGTTATATGAAAATGTTGTCTAATTGTAATGATTCCAAGATACGAAATGTCTATAGCAAAGGACAATGATGTAACTTTAAGGAGATCGACAGAGTTATATATGCATATACAGTATATGTACTCCAAAATATGTCCATCTATGGATTAAAATAGTCTGATTAAAAATCAATGATAACATGCAATACATACATACATTGATATAGTTTTATTTAAAAAAAAGAAATTACACTATTTTCATTTAGTTTAGATTATTAGACATTCCATATAAATTTATCAGCTCTATCATTGAAAATTTGTTTAATCGGTTTGATTTATATCATTTTGATCCGCATAGTAACCGAAATTAAGGCGTAATTGTTCATATACTAAAAATATAATTATTGTATTCGGAACCAAACGTAGCAGAGATGGTACAATTCCTCGAAATAATCCACGTATACCGAATCGCATCATATAATTAAACTCTTCGGTGGTATTTTTAAAATGGCCGCTTTTAGCATTCATTTGAATTGTTTTAAGTATTTCGATCGGTTGCAAAATCGGTGCACAGACACAAGCTGCTGTTGTTGAGCTCATGAAATGAACTGTTTTGCTATCATGTTCAAATTCGAAATATTGCATGTAATAATGTTTAACCTATATATATATATATATATATAAAATGTTAGATTTGCAGATTATAATAGATTAATAATTGATGGTTTTAACCTGATCATAGACAGCATTCTGGCCGATAGTTAATAGGGCAGCACGTAGACATGATATGCCCCAACCATTATATAAAGTACGCCAGCCTTCTTCACGACAAATCCGGTATAAGCCAACAAAGACATTTTGATAATTTAATCGATTATGTTTTGGTAATGCTCGATCCACATGCATTCGAATATTAACCACCTCAGTGGGTATGCCAACACAACCAGCTAATATCCCAGCAATGCTGGCAGCAAATATTTTATGCATGAAATTATATTCATCGACATACTTTTTGCCAACTTCATAGACATGAAAACGCATCGCAGTGTATGTTAATTGGCGTAATAGTTGTGCACTTAAACCATCATAAAGGGATAAAAATCCTGCAAGAAATTAATACAAAACAAAAAAAAAAAAACCAAAAACTACAAAAGCCCTCAGAAATTACAAAGAATGATTTTGTTAACACTTTTGTTATTACCATCATTTTTTATAGCGTACTTGATATATTGTATCATTGGCCTATCCTTTTTAATGATCATCATACGCGTCTCGACCAGATCGAATGGCGAGGTAACAAATTGAGTTACAGCACCGGACACACCACCACACCACCAACGTGGTTGGATTCTAATAGTTAGATAGATTGTAACAGAGAGATTGATCGATTGATTGAGAGAGAGGGAGAGAGAGAGAGGAGAGAGATGTAAGAGGCTGTTCTATTCA
This sequence comes from Drosophila sturtevanti, assembly GCA_018150375.1. NCBI lineage: Eukaryota > Metazoa > Arthropoda > Insecta > Diptera > Drosophilidae > Drosophila > Drosophila sturtevanti. The sequence continues at coordinate 1,212,716 of JAECWJ010000688.1, read as the reverse complement.
TTTAAATCACACTCACCTTTGCTCTTTTTGTGATGTATTATGACATGCAAGTTGTTCCGCCAGTTTGTGGCTGTTTGTTTAATTTTCTCTCTCTTTGGTATATAAATTGTCCAAAAAAGCATTTCGAAATGTTGAATTAAGTATGGAAATTAGTTTCTTATTTGATCTAACATAACTGAACTGACTCAATATTCTTAGTTTTCTTCGTTTCATTTTCTAGATATCTCCGTCTGTCATTTTGAGATGCTTCCGGCTATTAATGCGGGCAGCACTCAGCACACTTATACATATGTATATGTATATGGATTCTGGTGCTAGCTTTTAGTCTTGATGTTCTGTTCCTGTTTCAAATTCGAACTAATTGAGATGCTCTCTCTTTCTCTCTCTCTCTCTCTCTCTCTCTATCTATCTATCTATCTGTACATCTATATCTGTATGTGTGTGTATGTGTGCTGGTCCTTCTTCACGTTACAAGTTGGGTAACCTGTAGTTTTGGTAACTTTTCCCTTTTATAGTTGGGGATACCAGGTGTTGCAATTGCAATTACAAAACCCTTTCGAGTAATTTGGCATAGTTTTTGGTGGCTTTACAAGTGCAGACAACAGACACCAGACGGCTGGCTGTTAGCCTGGCTGGAAGTCTGTTGAAGTTTTAAGTGCGCTTGCTAACACAGTTGTCAAAGAATTATCTTCAGCCATTAGGCATGCGAAATGTGTATGCAATTGAAATTTGAAAGTTCCAACTAGCACTAGCTAAACCAGATTTCGCAACCTCCCTACCTCCCTCCCCCCATCTAACATGCGCATACCCACCAATTCCCTTGTATAAGAGGTCTAGTGGTCTATCTAAATTAATTTAGCTCCTTTTTCATTTGTTTTTTTTTTTTTTTTTTTTTGTAATTAGAAACAAATTATTGCTTTATGACAAAAGAGATCAGAGTTCAAAAATTTGACAACAGCTGCAAAAAAAAAAGTTTAAATATGAATTAGAGCTATTTCAATAATCAGATTACTAATTGCAATTCTAAAAAATTGTTAAATATAAATTCTCAATTCATTCTTCATAAAGTAAAAGATAAAACAATAAATTAAAATATAGATTTGAATATATAGAAATATTTAGCAATATGTATATACTAGCTTAAACATGTGGATTAAATGAAGAACACTCTGATGTAATTTGAAATATGTATAATATATGTACTTTTGTATGGAAAAATGTAAATATTTCCCGTAAATAATAGATCTATTGGGCAATTATTTATAGGCTACTTTGCTATATAACGACAAGTTCAGCTCATTAAAAAGCGATTTTTGAGGGCTAACACACACATTTTTTTTTTTATCACTTTATCCAATGCAATCAATCAAGCTCTCAATCAATCAATTTGGTATTCCGTATACGTTATTTGTTAGTTTTCTTTTTTTAAGCACTTGCCAAAAGGATGGGTATGTTGATTTTAATCAGATATTTGTAATGTATAGAAAATAAATTATGCAATAGAATATATTAAATAGCTTTATGTATTATAATTTATTTTAAGAAAATTGTATTTATATATACATACATATATCGACAATTTTCGACCTAAGGTACCGTTATGGGTATTATTACTAAGTTTATCAATTCAAGAATTTGCAAGGGTATACAAACTTCGGCGTGATTGGACATTAACGAGAGACCTTCTAGTTTTTTTTATTGCCTTCAATTTCAACGCGCTTGCAATTTGCGCAAACAATTTATGAGTACTAAAGAAAAAAAAAAAAAAAAAAAGGGAGAGAAATGGATTCATAAATTTCTACATGTAGTTATACTCGTCGTCCTATAGTACACATATATATATAGATATATATATACATATACATATATATATATATATATATATGTATATAGTTACGTATTGAATATGCACAACTGTACAAAAGTAAACTAACCCATTTACTACTCGCACTTATCCTGTGTCGCTCTCGTTGCCATTTTTACCGTTATCCATCACTGCATTGGCAAATGCGTAAGCAGTTAAATTTTTACCCTATTTCATACTATCACTTTGCAGCTCTTCATTCTCTTACCCTTTCCTTCTCTTTCCCTTTTTTTTTTACCCTTTTACAGGGTATAGTTTTGGGTCAAAGGGTATATAAACAAACTAAAATAGACGTTAAGTATATTTATTTCTCCTATCTACATACATATATCAATATATCGTTAATATATACATATTATAACAAAGAAAGAACTTGAATCGATAACTTGGCTGAATTAGAAAAGATATAGATTGCATTACATATATGTACATATACATATACAAAGTAGGTATTTTAAGCTATTTAGGTATCTAAAATTCGAATAACTGTGACTTTATGTACTATAAACTGGCATTTATTTATTTACATACTTTTATTTACTTTTCGTACACGTTGGCATTCTCCCTGGTTGCTTTCATTTTTGCATTTTTTGTTATTTTCATATTTTCATTTTGGCTCCTGCGTTGAGTTTTTCAATTTGCCTGTAAAATGTAAAATAATATATCACGTTTCCAGCTTAAGAACATTCACTTGAGCCATCTTTTACTCTCTGTCTCTATCTCTGTCTCTGTCTCTGCTTCTGCTGCTGCTGCTGTCTCTGCCTTAAGTTACACTGACTGGCCCTCTCACCATCTTGGTATATTTCTCTATGGCAAATTTACTTTTTGCAAATTTAATGTTCAATGTGGATTGAGAATGGTTGAAAAGTTTTTCAGCTTCTGTTGCTCTCAATTTGATATGACTGTGTATTGACAAGTTATTTATTTGTTGTTATTTTTGGTTCGTTCTCTTATTGCGTTTTTGTTTGTTTGTTTTGTTTTTATGTTTTTTTTTTTATACAATAATACCTTTATTTGGATAATATAGTTAGGATTTATTTTATTAGATTTAACAGTCTTATTGCCTTTTAAAAGGATTTTATCTAAACTTCATTTGAGGCAAAGTTTTTATAAAATATCAATATAAAAAATATATGAGTATAAATAAAAATATTTAAGGGAATTCCTATTCATCTGATCAAATTAAAGTGCATGGAATAGTCTTTGTATATCGGTTTGCTGACACCGTCTGTAGAATAATTTTTTTTTTTTAAAGTCTTTCGGCTGGAAAAACTTTCATCAAACTACAACAAACTTTCAAACACGGACGTTTGCCAGCCAGAAGAAACAACAACAACAACAACAATATGAAGAATAAGAACAACAATTATATATTTACAATAGCAATAAGAACAACACGGTTACGACCCATGAATGCAACGGCTGCTTGTCGATGCCTGGGCAAAGTAACCACATGTAATGCAGAGAGCAATAGGAGCAGTAGGAGCAGGAGCAGGCAACCATCCGACAAACTTGGAAAACTTAACCAGCAACCGACCAGAATCAGGCATAACAACAGAAAAAATAAAATGAAATAAAAAAAAAGAAAGAATGAAGAAGAAAACTAAAGTGAAGAAACGGACGAGCTGGAAAGAACAGATGGATGAGAAACAGAAAGAGAAGCAGGAGTGTACTTCTCTAGCAGAAGAAGTACATAGATTCTTTTGCAAGTTTTTCTTTCACATTGTGGCTTGTTGTCTATCCCCTCCTTTCTCTTTCTTTCTCTTCTCCTCCTCTTCCTCCTCGTCCTCCTCCTCCTCAGTATCTTCTCGGCTCTCCATTTGGTCAATTTTGTGTTAAACTTTTTGTTGAAAAATGTTTTGTCTTTTTTTTTTGTTTGATGAAAATATCAACATTTGCAGACAGGCATATCAAGGATCAGGTGCAAGAGCTTCAACAACAGTCAGAAGCCAAATGGTCAAACCTGTCACAAAAGTCATTTAGTTGTATGTAAAAGAAAAATAAACAACAACAACAACAACAGCAACAACAAGGGAGTACAAGAAAAAATATTGCACAGCATGATAATGCAAGTTGGCATTAAGCCAACAGGCAAATGCAAGTACATCTATGCTCGTCTATATGTGGCCAAAATATATAAAAAGATTGATAATGCTAACTAAAAAATGAACTTGGCCTGACTCTTGGGCAACATGTGCTTCTATTATAATAATAGAAAATAAATAGTAACAACAATAATCGTTATAATAATAGTCATAAACAAATGCAATACAAACAGCTCTTAAATTGCATAAAAGCCAAAAACTCGTTTAATATAAATTATATGCGAATGTGTATACTCTTCATGAGAAGCTGAGAAGTTGAGTTGTTAGCTAAATATCCTTACTTAATATTACTAATCGTAGATCTTTCAGTAAAATTATGGTAATAATCAAATAATTTTTGAACAAAATTAGATTTTAAACTGATTGTTATTTAAAATTCTTTAATGTATTATTAATTTGATCAATTTTGAGTAACTTTTACTTAGTTAGGGTATTATTCATACTGCCACCATGTCGTATACTCAATTATATGGCAACCGCATCGAGTCGAGTCGAGTCGAGCTCTATGCATTTTAGTTTCTGGCTCCTGACTTAAGTTTTGTTGGGTTATTTAAAGTTCGCAGCACCATCGCGTTATTAATAAATGCCTCGATGGGGAGCCAAAACTCATACTCGTATCCGTATCCGTACCCGGACTATGGACTCTGAATCCAGACTCGGCCTGGTCTGGTATGCAACGCTTGATTAGTGCAGCGCCTAAGTTATGGCCAGACTTCTGGGGAGTGGGTCCAAAACGACAACGAACGAGTACGAGAACGAGAACGAGAATGGGGAAGTAGAATGAGAATGAGAACGAGGCTTCCTGTAAATTGCTGTGAGTTTTGCTTGGCGCAAAGTTTGGCGCGTTATCGTCAAACTTTAATGGAACTATGTCGTGTCGTGCAGTATATATGTATGTATGTATGTATGTATGTATGTATGTATATAGAGAGAGCAAGGCGATGGTAGTAGTGAGTTGGGCGTAACAAGAATTGGTATTGGGTTCAACTTCCGTATAGGGTTAAATGGTGTGAGTAAAAGGGTGAATTTTTTTGGGCCCACAGGCTAATTGTTGAGAACCGCACACTTGACAGATTTGTGGACTATGCAACTGGGCAAGGTGGAAATTAAAACAATATGAAATAGTTATAGAAGTGGTGCAACGAACGATGAACGGACGAGTAAAGTTTAGGAACGCACCCAAAAGGAAAAGTTGATAAATTGTAATTAATAGAGCAAGGAAATTAAATGGCTTACTTGAATATATATGAAAAATAAAGGAATAAAAATGTAATAATAATAATAATAATAATAATAATAATAATAATAATGCTATTAGAAATTTAGTAACTTCTTAATTTAACCAAATGCCTTCATTTTGAAAACTTAAGTGCAATAACCTGTACACAAACTTTTTTATATTATTTATACCCTGTACCCATAGGGTTCAAGGGTATATTAAAGTCGCCAAAATGTATGTAACAGGCAAAATTTTCCGACCCCATAAAGTATATATATTTGATCAGCATCAACAGCCGAGTCGATATAGCCATGTCCGTCTGTCCGTCCGTCCGTGAACACCTAGATCTCAGAGACTATAAGAGCTAGAGCAACCAAACTTGGTGTCAACATCCGTCTAGTGACTACGCAAATCAAGTTTGTTTAAAATTTTTGCCACGCCCACTTCCGCCCTCGCAAGTTAGAAAAAACTATAACTAGAGTTGTAATAAAGCTATATATATTCCCACTGAATGGTATAGGCAATATGTACCGTCTGACCAAATTTGGTTGAAATCGGTCAATAAATATCGGAGATATACGCCTATATATTTTGTACTGAAATTCTATGGGCAGCAGCAGCTGAAATGTGTGAGCGAGATAGCATGCGTTGTACCGAATGACGGATTAGTTTCGTTCACTGTTATGAGTGAGAGAGAAAGCATGCATTTGGTGTTTGGGCTTGCTAGGAGAATTTTATAAAATAATTTATATTTAATTAATGGGGAATTGGAAGGAGTTTCAGTTTTAACATATCTCTTATTGCAAAAATTCACGAAAATCCGTTCAAAATTTTTTTTTCCAACTTTTTTCAACTTTTAATGTAGTTTTTTAATACGGAAATTATCCAGAAGATTGATGTAAAACTTTTTAAAATTGTCCAAAAGATGGCCAATTGAGAGCCTATAAACCATTGGGAAAGTCCTTCAAAAGAAGGACAAATTCTTCGAAGGATCTAGAGGTTCCAATGCAGTCAAATTTCGTCTGATTTTGTAAAACTATGTCTTTATTTGATTTTTAGAATCGCCGTTTTTAATTAGCATAAAAATCTGGAAAACTTATTTAAATATAAGAAAATTCATTTAATATGAAGAAAATATTATGTAGGTAATATATGTAAGTAAAATTTATATTCAATTAATGAGGATTACGACGCAGTCTGATTTTATGAAATATCTCTTATTGGTACAGGGTATACTCCAAGTCGGCAGGGACGACTTGGTTACTTCATTTTTTTTTACATCAATTTATCTTTCTAATTGTGTTTAAACATGTTGATTATCCTACTACCTCATGTGCATAAAGTTGCTTAATTGTATTTGTTTTGTGACTAACCAACCATAAGTAAATTTCCTCAGCCAACCAGTCTCAATTAACCTTATTTAATACAAAACAAACTGAATTTAACCCAAATAGTCATGACTTTATCGCTTTATATAAACCTTAATTGCATTTATCCATAAAACAATCTTATCTAACATAATTTCACCAAACCTAACCTCAAAATAAATACAAATTTCACATAAAGTATTGCATAAGCTAACCAAACCTAACCGAACCGAGCTGAACTGAACTGAACTGAACTGAACCTAACCTAACCTAACCTAACCTAACCTATCCTATAACCTAACTTAAAAGCGGGTCAACAGTGCGTATGCGTAACATTTAATAATGCAAATCAATGTGGGCTCCCATTGTTGTTGTTAGTGTGGTGGTTGATGGTGTTGTTGTTGTTGCTTTTAGTTGCAGCGACGGCAGCAGTAGCAAACCGCCTGCATAAACAAACTATGCAAATTATTTTAATGGCAAACAAAATGCAAGCCAAGCGACTAATAACCTGCCAACTCTTGTACGTACATATCAGTTATACATACATACATACATACATACATACATACATACATACATACGGATACATACAGACATACATATATATATATACATATATAAATGCATATGTACATATGTATATGTGCATGCATATGTGTTTGTAGCAGCGGCAACAGCAACCACAAGTCAGTCATAAAGTTGGCTCTAAGCATTTATGCAAATATTAATGCGAGAGAGGCGCCTAAGTGTTGACTATCTTTCTCTCTACCTATGTATGTATGTATCTAACTACCTTCCCCCTCTTCCTACCCAACTCTTTCTCTCATTCACTCATTCACTTATTCACTCATTCGCTATCTCTGTCTCTCACACTCTAAATGCAAACGTCATTCCACTAATTTAGTTTCATTGCGTAGCATTATTCTTATTTTTCCACGACTGGTCCTAAAATTGCCTACTTACAAATTCAATTTCCACAATGATTGCAATCACGATTATGGTGAGAGAGGAGCAAGAACAACTGGGCTCAAACATGACAGAGACAACGACAGTGATAGAAACAAAAAAACAGAGACAGAGGCAGAGACAGAGACAGTGAGTGGATAGTATAGAAAGCAGAAATTTAGTGTAAAAGAGTAGGGTGCCGGGCATAGTGATCCATGTATGGAGATAACAATGGCGTCCATACGTGCAACATTTACCGTCGTTTACGTGACACCAAATCAAGTGAGAGGCGCGCAAACAGCAGCTCGCTCTAGGCTTTAACTCTCTATCCCCCCTCCCCCCCCAGAATAAAACACGATACCACATCACAGGACCACCCACACACCACCACCCAACAATCGTCACAACCCATACCATTCCTACGTAACACAACGCAATGTAACGCAACACACCACAGTTTCGTTACATACATAAATAGTTGGGATTCGGATTCGGATTCGAACGATGTGGACCTTCTCACGTACTGGCATTTAGCGCACAACTTTCGCTTGGAACATGGTAGCATCTGCGTCCTTTTCGTTCATCAAGTTTGCCCTAAATTAATGTTCATTAGTCACGTTGCGAGTGTAATCAATTTATAATGTGCTGCTCCAAGACTTGCTTGCATCAGTTCCAGCTATATATTTAGCTATAGCTCTAGAATTTCTGTTCCTGTTTCTGTGCCTGCTGTCCAGTCCTAAGTGAAAGAAGAAGCGGCTGCGGTTGATGTGTGCTAAATACGGGAACATGATGGGAAAATGGCCATAATAGCAGATGGAGAGATGTAATGATGAAATTGGTCAACAAACATATTTAACCAATTTAAAAACAGAAATGTCATTAAATTCCATAGTTAACTTAGAAGAAAAACTATTGAGTTCTTGTTGAATTGAAGTATTTTTCATGCCGATATAAATATACATATATATATATATACGTACATTATAAGTTACAAAATAACAAATGAAATTTAGTTACAAATTTAATTGTTTAATTTTTCTATTTTTGTTTAATCTGTCTCAAATAAAACTGAAATAATTATATATATATGTATATACTAATCGAATAGTTATATACTCTATAAATAAGATTTATATATTCTAGATTTTCCGTTTGAAAAGTCATTGTATTTTTTTTTTAATTTGTCTTAAAGACTTATTAAAACTGAAGTTCCACAGGAATTGGAGTCCAAGGAATTAGCTCGATCTATTAGCTATTAAATATCAGATATTTTTTAAAAATATATCAATGAAATCTTATGCATATATATGTAGACAATACAAATTATCTGATAAAAAAGTATCAGACAAAAGATGTAGTCTTATTTATTCTAAGTCTTAAATGATTTCAATGGTTTCGTGAAAGAATCCTGTCATTGGATTTAATTGTTGTTGTAATTGAATTAATTTGAGTTAAAGAATTTTTTGCAGGTTGACTTGGAGATAAAAGTCTCTGCTTAGCTTTGTAGGGTATTTTCTATTTATTAAGGGATTTTTCATTTAACTAGCGTCAATTCCCTTCAATTTAGTGACCTCGTCCCCAAATGGCCATCTGCTTCTGGTGCTGCTGTTACTGGCTGATAAGAAAACACAAAAACTTTTCACTACTTCCGCATTGTACATTCATATAAATATACTTATATATAGTGTATGTATATATATATATATATATAGTTGGGGCTTATAAATCTAAACAAGCTCAGTTGCCCAGTTGCATAATTTCTATAACATTTTTCAACCAGCGTAGCCCAGCACAGCCTTGCCCAGTCCAAGTCCTTCCATGCACAATGCACAGAAAATAAAAGAAAAGAAAAAGTTTTCTTCTTCTATTTTTTTGCACCCACTAGCCCGCGGTTTTGGTGGTGCTGCATCGTCCTGGACACGTAATAGAAGTTGCAATTGCAGAGAGAGGCTCCTCCACTTCTACTTCTACTTTTACTTCCTTTAGCACGTTACTCCATCTAGCCAGGTAGCTCCATTTCCTACTCACTCACTACCTTTACTGCGTCTGGCGGACATGCACGAAATGGTTTCGTCCTTTCCCATTCGCTATTCCCTGTTCCCATTTCCCTCTTCTCTGTTCCCTGTTCACTGTGCGCTGTTTGCCATCGCCGTTGGGCGTCCAGATGACGATGACATAATAAACGAGGTTACCAACAGCGAACTTGTTCCTTCTCTACTTTACACACTTCTCTGAAGTTTTCCTTTTCCCCAATACACTAACAAAGTTTATATAAATTTTTTATATAAAAGAGAAGCGAAAGTAAAACAAAGATCGGTTACCATTTATACATATGCATATATGTATATGTATATTCACAACGATTTAACAATTGTTAATATTTAATTGGGATCAAGAAAGGATTCCACTATGCGATGCATACTTCTTTTGAATCGGTTTCATTTTTAATTAATTATCTAGATTTAATTGAAAATTTGGGTTTGTTTATGTAAAAATGAAAATCTCCATTTCAAAAAAGAATTCCAGGGACTCTTTTAAGAGTACATTTAGATTCGGTGCGTTAAAATTAACTTCCGGGATCATTTTTTTTCTTGTCTTTTTCTCTCATTTTCTGTTTTTTTTTTTTTTTGTTTAATGTTGAACATTTGTCGCTGTCCTGGTCTCTATTTTGCATACTCGACACGCTTCGTTGGCTCCGTACATTGACAAGTTTTTGTCACGTTTTGGGCGTTGGAAAATTTTCAGTAACTTTTTCAACACGCACTTATCACAAAGTGGCTTCGACTTTCGGACCTTGGTAGCGACAACTCCAACTCCAACACCAACTACAACTACAAGAACAACTACAAATATAGATACTATTAGTATAGATGTATACTTCGTTTTGGGTAAAAGTAAATGAGGCTTCTTTCGGGGAACCTGACCAGGGTTGGCAAGTAACTTTTCTAATTAAATTTTAAGCATACACACTCATAAGAGTATATAAAAAGTATAAGTGGAGTTGTGCAACAGAAGGGAGTGAGTAGTGGAAGTGGTAGTGGATGTGGCGGGTGAAACATTAAAAACAGTTGGCACAACTGTTGGCAAGTTGACACTCGCTTATCATTTCCGGTTTCCGGCAGGCAGAGAACTGTGTGTGGACAACCGCATGACATTGTCCAACAGTTTGCGGAATGAAAGAACTTTCATTTAATGAGAGGGGCAGAGTGAACATTTTAATTGTCAACTCCCAATCGTTTTGCTTTGCCCCTCTTCTCCCTTCTACTTACACACCCACACACACAAACACACACACACACACATACTTCGAGAGTGGGGGTTATGCTGTTACGTTGTTGCGATGTAATCATTAATTGGCCAAAACTCAATTTTTTTTTGTTCACACCGCCACACACATACATACATACATACATACATACTTGACTGATTCCGCTTAATTGAAATTCATTTGATATTGACACTTTCGAGTGGTTCGCCTTCTCAATTTCACTCTGTAGTATATATGTACATATGTACATATATGTGTGTGTGTGTGTGTTAATGTCCTGCCTGGTCATGCCAAAATTGTCATTGATTAATGTCAAACAGAAAGTTGTAGAGAATACAACCGAATACAGAACTTTCGAGTGCAAAGCAATTAATTTTCTATATACACTCGAATGGAAATTGAAGTGCCGCCTGCATATGTACGCCTGTAAAAGTACTCCAACTAAATGATGGCGAGTTAAGTGATTACCCATTCTACATATGTATGTATGTATGTATATAGTATATACATACATACATATATAAAAACAAACACATAAAGATATATAATACATATGTATATACATACATATATAGCAAGTATGTATGTATGTATGTATGTATATATATGTTTATATAATCGTCATTTGGCATGCCAGCCGCACATATAATCCACAAATAAAAAGAATTACAAAGCAAATGAAGAATTACAAAGGCAATGTTTTTATAGCGTGCCATAATATTTACTGGCCAAAATGTTATTAAACATTTGAATTTGCCCCAAGGCCTGATCATCTCAAAAGAGTCATATAATATTAGTGAAAGAGAAAGAGAGAGTTGTAAGGATTTAAATGGATTAGTTTTAACCATTATATTTTACTATAAGTATTCTTATTGCTAATTATTGTATATACATACATATTTCTTATTTTTTAATAAAATAATCAAAAATTGTTATATGTACATATGTATGTATGTATGTATGTAAATATTTTCATAATTCATAATACCTTTACAAAAAAGAACATTCTATGCTGCAATATTTGAATTAAGATGTCATTAACACATAAAATAGTATGTTCATATAAATATGTTTTTAGTATATATATATATCGGCAATTTACTTAGATTTACAGCTGGTCTTGACTAATTTTCTCCATTACACCACTAAAATTGTGCAGCGAGTCACAGCTTGTTGTCAGGTTTTCGCGTCTAATCCAAGTGGACGATTTTATAGATGCTCATCGTCTACCAACACTGTAACAACCAACACTGATCAACACTTGAAGCCAGTATATTCTGATCTCACACTCTTTAAAGTGTTGTATTATTGTATTTTGATATTAAATAGAGCAACACTGGTCAGTTCAAGTTTAAATTGTGTTAACTCCTTAAAGAGGTCTCAAAATTCAAATTGATCATTTGAAAAAAAGTTCATTGTCCTAGCACCTTTCTGCGGGTTCCCTTTATAGTATCTAACTAACTGTAGCTGTCTCTCTCACACTTGTTCTATGTCCATTTCTTGGTCTTTTACCCATTCCCTAAGCAATCCAGATGTCAGTTAACTTGCAATTCCGGAGACCATAGCCCGCAGCATTGCAGAACTCTTTTTTTTTTTTTTTTTTCTGTTGTGTGCCGTTCTGTTCTGTTCTGTTCTATTCTATTCTGTTCCGTTCCGTTCCGTTGCAACAACAGTTGGAAATCGTGCAAACGGATGATGAGTTTTTAATGCCGCTTTGTATTTTCCGCAACTGTCGTCGGTTCGTGTTTAGGTATAGTATATACATATGTATGTACATATATACATATATACATATATATATATATATATATATATATATATATATATATATATTTATATATCTAAGTGTGTGTGAGTGAGTGTGTGTATTTGCATTTGTATTGGTGAGCCTAGAAGTACATATGGATGTATGTATATATGTACATACATACATACATATGTATGTATGTATGTATGCACAAAGCTGAGACTGGCACGCAGCTTTTGCCGGCTGTCGCTGTTTTGTGTGTTGTCAGCCTGTCAGGGCAATGGCGGCCCAATTTCCAAACTGAAACTTGTGTTTCCCATCATCTCATCCGATCCCCCATTTACCATTCACTACTTACCACCACCACCAGCACTCTCTATACCCTCTCTACTCCTTCAAGGCAAATGCGTGTCAAACTGCTGCTGCTGCTGTTGCTGCTGTTACTCCTGCTCCTGCTCCTGCTTCTATTGCTGCTGCTGCCAATGTACGTCTGTCTAAATGCTTGTTTGTATGTGTGTATATGTCTGTATGTGTATTGTATGGGAAAACATTTCCGTCTTGCCAGTTTCCGCTAAATCAATTTAACTCGATTCAACCACCCAACCAACCACTCAGTCAAACAATCATCCAATCCCACCCATTTCAGCTCTAACTGTTTAAATATGCAATGCGCATTTTTTCCAAACTTTTACATTGAGTTAATTTACATTGTAATTTTCACAAAAATTGATGTCCTCGAAAAGCTCAAGGATGGGTTAAAAAATCACAAAAATAAAAAATAAAAAATTAGAAATGAAAATGAAAGTGACTTGAATGTACCCTATAGAAACTAATCTGACTTGAGTAGATACAAGATTATAATAAGAGAGAAAGAATGAAATATTTTGATTATCCAAAATATAGAAACAGAAAATAATCCCTATCATACGATCAAACTACTATAAACAGACAAGCAGAGAAATCACTTTGAATCAAATCAAATGTTAAGAATATGTATACTTACATATGTATGTATGTGCCTACATAGAAACAATTTCGTTAGATTGTGAATACGATTTACCTCAATTTCAATATACTCTCTTACATCGGACATGGATGAAGGGTATTAACAAAAATGAAATCACAACAACCAACTGCAATTTGCATTTTTAATTATGCAACATTATGCGGGCATTTTTATTTGCTTTTCTTACTTCATGTTCTCGTATACGCTCTTGTTCTCCCCCCTCTCTCTTTCTCTTTAACTCACTCTCTCTCTCTCTCTCTAACTCAAACCTCTTTAGACGCCTGCTTTACCGTTTATACTGTTGCTCCTTCGATATTTATAAATTTTTATGGCTCGTTAAATGTTTGCCCATTCCCATTCCTCTGATTGGTGAGTTTAGCCTCCTTAAGCCCTATTTATTCCGGCTCTTTTGTGTGATTATTCAACTGAAAATTATGCAAAACTTCAAGTCGACAAAACTTTAGACCAATGCTTTGTTAATAAAAAGTTTCCTCTCTTCCCCATTCCCAGTTTTTCCTACTGTACCTTCGTATATATACTAGATATATATATATATATATATATATATGTATATATATATATAGATGTATATCCCTTTACTGTTTGCATTATTCTTTTGTTCCTTATGGCTTGTTGAGTTAATATGGCTTTAGTTAAATGGTTATGCTATTAAATTAGTTGAAGAACATTATTTTCTTTTTCAATTAGAGGTGTAAGATTCTTTTTATGCATTTTCCAAGAGTTGGTTAAGAAGAAGTTTATACCAGAATAAAACAGAAAACTTCATTAAATTATATAGGTATTTAATCCTTCTTTTGACTATAGAATCGGAAAGGGTTGATTATTAGCATGTGAAAGGTAAAGCAAAAATAGAAATAGCCACTTGACAATGAAAAAGGAAAGTAAATAAATCCTGTATGTGAAAAATAATGATTCTTGTCTGTTAAAGGAGAGTTAGTATATAAAAATAATTTAAAATATGCAATTAGAGACTCGTTTGCTAACCGCTTCTTTTCTTTTATCTTTTTTTATTTTTCTATTTAAACAGTTACTGGATGGCATCAAAGTTAGAAGCACTCAGTATACCCTTGTCTAAGCAATCCTTGTTGATTATACTTTAGTGTCACTTTATCCAGGAGATTTTTTCTCTCTTTGATGTCATTATGTCAAGTTGTTGCAAGAAAACTGGGCCGCTGATTAAAGTAATTTCCTGTGTGCCAGATTTATAAAATACATATAGAAACTGAGCATATATACATATGTATATATGTACTTATATTTTGCCTCAGCTGTGGCAAAGCAGCAAAAAAAAAATAAATAAAAACGAGTTAGAAATATGCCACTGGCCCCCGGACAAACCAGCTGACGCATACCTTCCTATTCCTATACCTAGAGTCAGCCGTTTACTTCCTTTTTCACTTCTCTCATGCAACCAACAAGCAACAACCAACAATAACAACAACAACAAGAACAACAACAACAGCAACAACAAGATGAAGTATGAAATATGATGTAAAATGATGTGATTACAGTTGAAAATGTACAGAAAAAATAAAAGAAGAGAAGAGCTATATAACAACAACAACAACAACAGCAGAAAGGAATGCACGAAAAAGAAAGAAAGTATAAAAGAAGAAAAACACAAGACACATGGCGTTATGGCATAGGAAAGGACGAAAGGAGGTGGCATGCCACTAGAAGCACAACAACAAAAAAGAGTAAGAAAGAAAGAAGAGAGAAAATAGAAGGCACCGCCATGCCGAAGTTTCTATACACTTTTCCATTTAGGTAATTCAGTATATCACAGAAACTTTCATTTTATTTTTTATGCTTTTAGAAAGGTAGACAAACAGACAGGATATAGGTATATCAATTCAGTTTTCAAATCAAGATCATGAATAAATATTTGATATAGTCGTAGATTGTTCCTCTTATGTTTAGCAAACTTTCAATCAAAATGAATGTACCCATTTAGTAAGAGTATCAAAATACAAACATGTCAGGCCATCACCAAAAAGGAGGGGGGGAGGGGGATGGCGGACATTGCCATAGTATGGGGGGTACAAAGAGCGAACGCCAAGGGCAAAGGAATGGATAGCAGAGATTGACAGTTTTGCGAAATGGTTTGAGTAATTCATATGATGAATTATCCTAAACTTGCAACTTGGATAACACACACACACACACACACACTAAAGCAAAGAGAAAAAACAACAAAAAACACGACAGAAAAATAGAATTTATAATTCTCAACGAAATCCAAATGGCCTTTCAAAATCATTGAGTTGAAAAGTCTATCAAAAATTATATATCTCTATTGAATAAACTTGATATGATTGTTCATATTATGTGTCAAGATAACAGAAACTTGGTTTTAATTGAAATTGATATTTATTTAAAACTTATTGATATGGAAAAATGTATCTAATTGAAGTAACAACTAAAGATATATGTATAATACTTTAAATATATTATAATAATAAAAATAGTAGAAATAAACAAATTTTCAAATTTATAGAAATGAATGACAGTTTGAGATGATAAAATAAAAACCAAAGATTAACCTAAGTTAATCTAAATTTTTCAAGTTAGTTACAATTGATTGAAATCTAACGGGTTACTTTTGTTAAAACAAACAAATATATATAAATATGTATATACTTATATTTTGGAATTATTAATAAGACATATTTCCGAGTGGCGAGTGGGAAAATAAAATATGACAGTACAAAATTAGCCAGTAAATAATAATAATAATAATATTTACAAAAAAATCTGAATAATTCAGATAGAACGAGAAAATTTCATATCTTTTTTTCCCAAAACCTTTAATGCATAATACATACACATATGTATGTATGTATGACTAATGAAGTAATTTTAAAGGATTGCATCATTTCTTTTTTTTTTTTTTTTGTAATTAATTCTTTTTTTTGTTTAAAGTCCAATCGCACATATTTGAACATGTTGCTACTTCTGTTGCTAATTAATTGCCCAACATTTTGGTCGATTGGTCAGGCTGATTACATGGATACAAAAAGGAACCCAACAACACGAACAAACAAAAAAAATGAAGCAAGCAAGTCGTCTCTGCCGACTTGGAGTATACCCTGTACCAAAAAAGGATATTTGATTTAAACAGACCCCTTCCAAATCCCCATTAATTGAATATAAATTTTTGAAAAAATTCTCGCAATAAGCCCAAACACCAAATTCATGCTTTCCTGCTCACTCCTAACAGTGAACGAAACTAATGCGTCATTCGGCAAGCAGCATGCGCATGCTATCTCGCTCACACATTTCAGCTGCTGCTGCCCATAGAATTTCAGTACAAAACATATATACGTATTATCTCCGATATTTATTGGCCGATTTCGGTCAAAATCGGTCAGATGGTACATATTGGCTATAGAATTGGGTCTACCAAAAATAAATACTGTTGCTTTAATAGAACTCTAGTTATAGTTTTTTCTAATTTGCGGGGGCGGAAGTGGGCGTGGCAAAAATTTGAAACAAACTTGATCTGCCTGCACACTATACGGATCTACAAAAAAATTTGGTTGCTCTATCTTTTATAGTCTCCAAGATCTCGATGTTCATACAGACAGACAGACGGACAGACGGACAGACGGACAGACGGACAGACAGACGGACAAGTCTCAATCGACTTCGCTATTGATACTGATCAAGAATATATATACTTTATGGGGTCGGAAAATTTTCCTTCTGCCTGTTACATACATTTTAGCGACTTTAATATACCATGTACCCTATGGGTACAGGGTATAAAAAAGAAAAAAATAAATGGAGGAAAAAGTAGAATAGGGAATAAAGAGAAGGTGAGAACTGCTGCTGCTGCTGCTGCTGTGGCCTTTGGGTTTTGTGTCAAATGAAAAATTACCGATTTAAATGGGGGTCACCCTTTCTCTTTATCTCTTTTCATCTGTTTTTGTGCACCTCTCTCTCTCTCTCTCTCTCTGTTTTATTCTCTGGTTCTCAACTCTAACTGCCAGTCGTTTGTCTGCTTAACTGACTTGGTCTGGGAATCCCCGCTTTGCTTGGCTACAACGGACTGGGCCATGATGCTGATGAACACGTCTTGTCAGCGGCTAACGAGCGCCACTTATACGCTCAACAATCACTTAACCTCAATTGTTGCTTCTGAATGAATAAAAAAAATAAAAAAAAAAATGGAAAAAAAACCAGCAACAACAACCAAAATGAAAAAAAAAAAAAAGGGAAAAGTGTAAAAGGCAATGCCAATGGCTCATGTTTGTTTTTTTTTTCCCCTCCCAAAACACTTGCTGCCTGCCACTTTGTCCTTCGTCCTTCCACACTTCTTGCTGCCTTTGCCTTTGCCTCTGCATTCTGAGTCCGTTTCACTTTGTATGTTGTGTGTAAATACTTAATTAATTAACTGCTTTTTTTTTGTTTATTGTTGATTTTTTTTATTTTCTTTTTACTTGGTTATTCTGTTTATACTTATATTTTATATGTACATATTTACTGTTCAACATGGCGTATGCGCAATATTTTTAAAGAGAGTTTTAAGTTGTCGATGTGAAATGAAATCGAGGATAAGGTCATGGGTAGCCAACGTTTAAATGCAAATTGGATTACAATCAGTGTGATTTCTCTCGTACTCTCAGAGATCAGAGTAATCAAAAATGCCATTTAACATTGACGAATAAAAATTGATGTAAGAAATTGTGAATAATTTCCGCCTATCCAATAATTCAATAATTTCAATTTCTTGATGAAACCAAATTGGATAATTGATAGATCTATTTCTAATTAATAGAGCTTTAAAACAAAATCTCCTTATAAGTATAATCCATCATTAAATCAAAAGAAATCTTTATATTGCATTTCACATTTAACTTCTTTTTTTAAATATTACTCATACGCCATGGATTCCTGTCAATCTTGTGGGGTTAACGTTAAATTTTAATACAAATTTTTAACCAATAAATATATATAATTATAGATAAATTCTCAAGTCTGTTACCAATACTAAATCATTCGTTGTATATTGTTAGCTAAATTTAATTCAATTTCAATAACTTGTTTCAAATCATTGCACGTTCATTGCAATAAATTGTTAATCAGATTGAAAATAGTAACTATGTAGGTACCTATATATATATATGTGTATCTATATCCATAGAGTATGACCACTTCACTGTGATAATAAGCGGCATACTCATGATTTGTCATGTCGTTCTGTTCATTTTTCTTTTACCATTTTTTCTCTTTTCCGCCTAATGCAATCAAACTGCCACTGAAAGAGTGCTGTTGGTAGCTGCTGATGGTGCTGCTGGTACTGCACTGGACTGGACTGGACTGGACTGGACTGAACTGGACTGAATTGGACAGCCAGTTGCAGTTAGTTTACTGCTGATGCCAATGGCCATGCCCCATGCCCAGTAAATTGACAATGAAGGGCAAAAGCAAACGAAAGCAAAACGATGAGATAGTTAGAGACGCTGGCAGAGGCAGAGGGCGAGGCCGATGTAAAAGGTAGAGGGATAGGGTAAAGTGGTTATGGGTTTGGGTCACGTTTAAACCTTCACCATTGGATTGTGAGTTAGTTTGCCATGTAATAAGCAATTATAGAGCTCAAGCAAAGCTTGGCAATTAAGTTAGATTTGTGCCAAGTTGAGCCTAATCGAGTGCAACTGCAACAGGAACTAACTAACTAACTAACAGTAGGCCAGCCATCTACCTCTTATCTGCAAGAGCGAGGGAGAGAGAAGAAAATATATAAAAAAAAAAAAAATAAAAAAAAAAAAAAAAAGGAAAACAACTTGACTAAAGTGGCAAAGCCTTCAAGGCTATATAGAACTTGCCTCCACCTCATAAAGTCGAGTCTAATGTAAATTGAATTTATATATACACGCGCAACTTTCCCCCCTTAATGGAATTTAAAAATATGCAAGTCTCCGCCCCCCCCCCTCTTCTCCTTTTTTTTTATATTTTCTTCAACCAACCAATCCACATTCCCTTCCAGCCCCTTGAAAACAAACACAGCAATCAAGCTAGGCTCAAGGTGAACTCAGAGTAAAAATGGGAGCAGTTAGGAGAAATGAAGAGAGAGAGAGAGAGAGAGTAGAGAGAGAGAGAGAGTAGAAAAAACGAAGAAAAATTAGCAATTAAATTGTAAGGGCAACCTGAAAAACAGTTTCCCCCCCATCCGTTGTGAGTGAGAGAGAGAGAGAGGCAGAGCCAAGAGATGGAGCCAGCCCTTCTGACTGCGTTATGATTTCATTAATTTAAAGCAGTTGCTGGTAGAGCAGGTAGAAGAAGAAGAAGGGCACAAAAGTTGTCGTGTCCTTGTCAAAGTTGCCATACCTGTTCAACTCCTGCTTCAACATCTACATCTACAACATCTACTTCTGCTTCAGCTTCAGCTTCAGCTCCTGCTTCAGCTCCTGTTTCTGTTCCTGCTCCCACTTAGGCAATTAGCAAAATGTGACGCGGCTGTTGAACAACCAAAGTGAGTTTGGTTTAGTTTAAGAAGGTAGCCATGGCTTATGCTTCTACTTCTACTCCTGCTTCTGCTTCTGCTTCTGTATCGGCATCAGCTTCAGCTTCAGTTTCAGCTTTTTAGCTTCAGTTGAAAAATTTGCTATCCGGAAATATTGATTGTGCAAGCAACTGATAATTAGCACTTGATATATATTAAAGGAATTAAAGTATAAAATTTCATTTTTTAATTGGAAATTTGATATTTAGGACTAGAAGTCAAGCAGTTAAGGTTACGAAACGATTCAAATTTCAAAATCTTCACTTGGATAAAGTAAAAGCTTTATTTAGATTAGATTAGACACATACATATACATATATAGATATATAGGATGTAAGAGAGAATTGTTGTTTTTCTAAGACAAAAATCTTTTAATTGGTCTATATGTAATATTAGAGTTTAAATTAAATTGCTTGGTTTAGACCAAGGTCAAATTGATCTTAATTGGCTATAAGCTAAGCTGTTTTTCTAAACATATATATATATATATTCAATTTCAAGTTATATTTTTATTAAATAAAACATTCCAAGAATAGTTTGAAATTTTTCTTATCATTTTTGCAATTTTTTATTAAATTTCTTTTTTAAAATGGTATTTGACTTTAAGAATTCCATGCAAGAAATGGTTAACTAACTCATCCGCTGTTACTCCCCGCACTAATTGCTTTAAGCACATAATTATACAGGCGGCATCCTACACGGCGTATGCGTAATATGCTAATATATCATACTTTTTCTTGTTCTTGTTCTTGTTGTTGCTGTTGCCGTTGCTGTGCTATGTGTTGTTTATTATTGTTGTTGTTGCTATTATTAAGGCCCAAAAACCTTCATCCCCCCTCTAACTTTCTCTCTCACTCTCCCCCTCTCTCCACGAAACGTCATGGCAGGGTAAACATGAAAAATGCAAAAAAATGTAAAAACCATTCACCAACCCCGCCACCTATGCGTGGCAATAAATTTAACTTGTTGTCCTGGTGCTGGTGCTGGGACTGGTCTTGGTCCTGGTTTTGGTCCTGGTCCTCGTTCTGGCCCTGGTCCTTTAGTTCTTACCCACCCACAAACCTCGTTCGTCTCACTTTGTTACACTGAAACAAAAGGCAAATGCATAAAAGAAAAAACGAGAAAATAAAAAAAAAAATACGCCAACATACAGTCACATACACACACACACACACACATACACATCTACACACCATAATAAAGGAAAACCTCGTTTTGGACTCTTGAGTTGAAAATTTGAAAATTAAATGAAGTCAGTGACTGTGTCAGTGACGGAAATGAGTTTGCCATTTTGAGCCACCTTACCCCTAGTCCTGGTCCTTAACACAAACACGCACGCATATACAATACATATACAGACACACACACACACACACACACACATAACAGTTAACGTTGCATGAAGTCAGGGCACTTGGAGTATTTATGACTTTTGAAGTTGTATGTTGAATGAATTCATTAGCATTTGACATTTGCATGGGCCATTCAGATAGCTATAGTATATTTAGGGATAGAGGGGGAAGGGACAAAGCGAATGAGAGACAGATAGAGCGTGCATGTGTGGGATAGAGCTATGGCTAAGGAAGCTCGCATCAATCATAAACTAAAATGTTAAACGATAAATTCGTCCTGTTCAATAGGCAGAGACAGAAATATAGACATACAGACAGACATATAGACAGACAGTTCGGATGATTCGATGAGCAACAGTAAAAGCAAAAGCAACAACAATAACAACAACAACAACAACAACAATAACATCAAGTTACTGTTATTGCTCAAGTGTTGCAGTTGATTGACCAAATTGAATTATGCCTTTGCGGACGGAAAAGTTCTGGACTTTGCTGTAAATGGATTAGTTACAGACGTTAAACAGCGACTCTTCTGGGATAAATGATAAGAAAAAAAAAACAAGAAAAGTAGAACGAACGGAAAGTGCCTAATTCCAAAAATCAATTTCATCCCTTTTTATTTTTATTTTTATTTTTATTTTTTTTTTTGGTTTTGTAGTTTTTTAGCTTAGATTAATAATGATTATTAAAATAGACTAATACAAGTTAATGTAAGTACAAGTAGAAAGCATGTATTTATTTATATGTAATTTGTCATATAAAACCCAAATATATAATCTCAATAATCAATGTTCAATATTGTTTTATTTCGATTTGATTCACGACAAATTGAAATTCAAACAAATTCACTTTCAGGACCATCTCCTCCAAAATAAATGCGGAAGTTACTTAATAAACTTTTCTATAATCAAAGCAAAAAAAAAAACAACAAAAACAACAACAAAAAAATAAAAATGAAGTAAGCAAGTCGTCCCTGTCGACTTGGAGTATACCCTGTACCAATTAGGGATATATTTTATAAACTCAAACTCCATCCAAATCCGCATTAATTGAATATAAATTATTTTACAAAATTCTCCTAGCAAGCTGAAACACCAAATTCATGCTTTCTCGCTCACTCATCTCAGTGAACGAAACTAATGCGTCATTCGGTAAAAATGAACGCAACGTGCGCATGCTATCTCGCTCACACATTTTAGCTGCCGCTGCCCATAGAATTTCAGTACAAAACATATATACATATTATCTCCGATATTTATTGACCGATTTTGGTCAAATTCGGTCAGATGGTACATATTGGCTATATAATTGAGTCTA
>JAECWJ010000688.1:1067500-1187500 GCA_018150375.1 Drosophila sturtevanti | reverse complement strand
CCGATCTGATTCAAACTTACTGATATGATGTAAAAGTATAATTCTCATCTGCTCACCAAATTTGGTTGAGATATCTTAAAAAACAAAAAAGTTTTTCTCACAAAAACATACTTTTTCTGATGGGGGTTAATTATTGATTTTATTGATTTATGTCGGTGTTTATTATCCGATCTGAATCAAACTTGCTGGTAAGGTGTAAAAGTAGAATTGTCATCTATGTGCCAAATTTGGTTGAGATATCTTAAAAAACAAAAGAACTGTTTTGAACAACTCACATTTTGACCGAGGTACCTCTGATCTTTCCTATTTTTCTATAACTTATAGTTGTCCGATTCTACCAACTCTTAAACTTGTGTCAGATAAATCATCAATGAAGAGAATGATATGACTTTTATTCATGTAGCTCAAAATTTAAGTTCGATTCCTTGCGAAGAAACAGACAGACGGACAGACGGACAGACGGACATGGTCATATCGACTCGGCTTTCGATGCTGATCAAGAATATATATACTTTATGGGGTCGGAAACGATTATTTCTATGCGTTACAAACATCTGACCAATTTTATTATACCCTCTGCAAGGGTATAAAAAGAGAAGAAAAAAAGGAAATTCTATTGGGAACGCATTTTTGGTTAAGTCGCCCATTGAAAAGGTCTTTGCCAAATCAGAATCAAAAAACAGAGCGCTATGTCGCCTCGTTGAAATGTTCATGCCCCCTAAAGCATAAACCGTAACCCCATATACATACATACATACATACATATAGAACCTATCATTCTCCTTTACAACTCCGATTCCACCTATTTCACCTCTCTCTCTCTCTCTCTCTCTCTCTCTCTCTTCTTATTACCTCTTCTATAGCCTGAAGCTTGACAAAATTTGCCTCGTTATTTGCATTGAAAAATGGCAAGCGCGTGCTACAAGTGCCTCTCATGTGGCACCACTAACACAGCACAAACAAAAAAAAAAAAAAAAAAAAAAACGAAAAAGAAAAAAGAAAAGAATAAAATGATAAAAAAAAAAAAAAAAACCGAAATTCAAACCAAAATAAACAACTATATATTCTCGTAAACAAGAAGTATGAATGGGCTCCATTTACCTCGACTAAACTGCCAGCAAATCATCAGCAACCCAAGGCATCTAATTTCTGATCAAAAATAAATCCAACACAATGGGTAACAAAAATTCATCTTAACGATTAAAAACTATATAAAAAGGATCATCAATTTTTGAATAAGAAAATTTTATGATTATAACAATTAAAAAAAGAATTCATAAGAATATAATTTATAGCAATATATTTGATTTAGTTACATATATATGAAGTATCAAAATTATTTTTATTCTAAATCATTTTTTCATATTCCATATTTCCTTTTTTTGTTTTGTTAAAATCAATGAAAAAATATTTAAATTTCATTTTAGATATATACATATGTATATATAATATATTCCAATTAATTTAATTATTTGAACATTTATTTTCAATTTTATTATAACATTTTATCAGCTTAACTCGAAGTTAATCTGTTACAAATTATTTAAACATTTTTGCTAAAAACTTTCCATGGTAAACATGAAGAAAAAAAAAGGCCCATACACAAAAATTCTCTCACATTTAATGAACTAAAAATTCGAAACGCCTTTTGAGAAATGCATAGACCCAAACATATTTTCCATCCAAAAATGAAAAACGAAAGAAAAATGAAGAAGCCAAGTCAATGCTAACGAGCTTGCCTTTTCGGTTTGGGTTTGGGTTTGGGTTTGCTTTTGCTTCCTTCTTCATCTTCCCCATCTTTTCATTTTTTGGCTACGTTTTCTTTTTTTTTTTTTTTTTGAGGGTTTTGGGTTTTGGCCGAGACGACGACGCACAAGTGCACTTTAGTTTTCAATTTTTGTCGTCTCATAATGCGACTCTCTCTCACTCTTGCCCTCTCTCCATCTCTCTTTCTCACGCTCTCTTGGAGTCTCTGGATTTTCTTTTTTTTTTTTCACTTTTCTTTTTTGGTTTTTTTTTTTTCTTTTTCTATTGAGCAAATATCATCAAATGGATTTTAAAAATCCCAGGCTAGCTGGCACAGGACACCAGGACACAGGAAATATGAGGCAAAGGTTACCTTGGGGATGCATTCAACAAAATTTGTGTGCACTAATGGAAAAGTAAGAGCTGCTGTTGCTATTGCAGAAATGTTTATACTTTTTGTACATACACATACATATATTTTTAAATATGAGTATGTAATATTTTCTGGCTAAAATCACTTAAGCAACTTTGGGGAATCCCCCCTTCCTCCTAAAAAAAGAAAAAAAATGAAGTAAGCAAGTCGTCCCTGCCGACTTGGAGTATACCCTGTACCAATAAGAGATATATGTATTTTATAAACTCAAACTCCTTCCAAATCCCCATTAATTGAATATAAATTACTTTATAAAATTCTCCTAGCAAGCCGAAACACCAAATTCATGCTTTCTCGCTCACTCATAACAGTGAACGAAACTAATGCGTCATTCGGTACAAAGCAACATGCATGCGCATGCTATCTCGCTCACACGTTTCAGCTGCCGCTGCCCATAGAATTTCAGTACAAAACATATATACGTATTATCTCCGATATTTATTGACCGATTTCGACCAAATTTGGTCAGATGGTACATATTGGCTATATAATTGAGTCTACCAAAAATAAATACTGTAGCTTTAATACAACTCTAGATATAGTTTTTTCTAATTTGCGGGGGCGGAAGTGGGCGTGGCAAAAATTTGAAACAAACTTGATCAGCGTACACACTAGACGGATGTTGACACCAAGTTTGGTTACTCTAGCTCTTATAGTCTCTGAGATCTAGGTGTTCATACGGACGGACAGACGGACGGACAGACGGACAGACGGACAGACGGACAGACGGACGGACAGACGGACAGACGGACATGGCTATATCGACTCGGCTGTTGATCCTGATCAAGAATATATATACTTTATGGGGTCGGAAAATTTTCCTTCTGCCTGTTACATACATTTTAGCGACTTTAATATACCCTTGAACCCTATGGGTACAGGGTATAAAAAAAGAAGAAAGAAAGACGCCCTCACCTCACAAATAAAGGCAAAAAAAAAAAAAAACGAAAAGGGAAATGGCAAATGGCTTTGCTGTGTGTTGACTTAGGATTCCAAAAAAAAGAAAACCAAAAACAAACACACAACAAGAAGAGAAAAAGAAAAGCTTTACCACTGATTATTAGCCCAAGCCACAAAACAACTGAGCTTCTAACTTACCCACTGACTGACTAACTGACTGAGTTCTTCTGTCATCAGGGAGTTACTCTAACCAACCAATCTTTAG
The DNA here is from genome assembly GCA_018150375.1 of Drosophila sturtevanti. NCBI lineage: Eukaryota > Metazoa > Arthropoda > Insecta > Diptera > Drosophilidae > Drosophila > Drosophila sturtevanti. Next base: position 1,184,156 of record JAECWJ010000688.1, on the reverse strand, counting down.
AAAAGGAAGAAGATTTCTCTAGCTTTTCAGCAAGCAAACGATGTAGCTAGCACATGGATAGGTTTACTCTTGGTCTGGCATTTTCAACTGCTTGTAACTATTTTAAAATTTTACACTCGTTTTCAACCCAAAAAGGCACGTGCTTGGTCCCACTTTGTCACTTGGCCATGGAGGCCAACTAAAGTTGAAAATTTGTTGGCGGTATGGTTGACTTACTAATGAGCTAAGCCCACCAGTCACCAGTCACCAGTCACCAATACCCACAGTCTCCTCTTACTCCTCCCTCCAAACATTTTGAACAGAAGATTTGGGATGCATCAAAACTGATTAGAAGCAATTGCAAAATCCTTACTAGATGGAAGTAAAATCGAAGGAAATATATATATATATATATATTTCTAAAGAGATATAAACATTGATATTTATTATTTGATTTTGAATTTTATAATTGTCTTAAAGTTACATTTGTTAATTGATTAGAAGAAGCTTTTACATCCACTTTCAAGTTTTTAGATGGAAGTGAAATCGAAGGATATATATACAGAGATGCGGAGATATGTAAATATTGATATTTCTTAGTTGATTTTGAACTTTAATCCTTGCGTTTCTGAAAACTAGAAGGGAATTTATTAATATATTTCCATTGAATATACACATTAAATCTTTAGAATAAATTTAAAGCAAAAGTTGCTTAGATTTTTAAAAAATGAAATTTATGAAATGTAAAATTAAAATTTCATATTGATGAGAATATGAAAATCGTTTAAATATTGTTAACTTAGCTTTATATAAATCTCGAGTTGGATTCCAAATCATTATCTTGTTACACGCATTCATTTGTGTTATATTTTGATAAGATTGTTGGAAAATTTCATTCTAACCAAATTTTGTGGTTAAAATCTTCAACTTGGCGTAAAATCAACTCGCTCACTAATTTGATTTGAAGTAGCCCACTAAGAGAACCGCAAATGGGCAACTGCAAAATTGTAGCGCATATTTTTTTTTTTTTTTTTTTTTTTTTTTTTGGTGCTTAACGAAAAACTACGTTGAAATGGCATCTTTTCCTTTTTGCCCGCATCATCAAAGCGGAATGTGAATGAAAGTGAATTTGAAGCAAGCAAAGCGTTAAATGGGAAACTTTTGCTCTATAACCAGCTGTGGATTTTGAAGTTTGTTATTTCTCTTTCTCATTCTCATTCTCATTTTCTATCTCTTTCTCTTACTCTTAGTCGGTTTTCGTTGTCGTGTTTTAGACTCTTTTACCACTCTGTTACCCCATAGTTGTTGTCGACCCCCGACTTCATTCTCTTTTCGTTTTTCATTTTGTTTCTTTTCTTTTTTTGTGTTTTATTCTTCTCATTTTTTTTTTTTTTTTTTTTTTTTGTTTAGGCCAAAAGTTGGTCCAAAGAAAGAAGAAGAAGAAGTCTACTCAAAATTCTAAAGCTGCAATAAATTTAACATGGCGACCATGAAAACACTTGGCGAATATTAAAACAAATGAAGTGAACTGAAAAAGTAATGCATATATACATAGATACATATATATTTTTTATTCCTTAAGCCACTTTTTCGACCATTGGCTAATGAAGCAAAAAAAAAAAAAAAAAAAAATAAATAAATAGAAATAAAAAATGAAACATAAAATGTTTTTAAATGCATGGCAAAAAGGGTTAAATGACGATGAATAGAAACGGTGTAATATGATAGGACATACATACATACATACATACATACATACATACATACAGACATCCATACTGATACATAAAAATGTATGTACAAGCCTTTTAACAGTGTGTACTACTATACTACTCGACACAACGTTTTTCCTTTATGCAAACACGTACGACCCATTTAATTTGGCGAAAAGCGACCGCGTATATATATGTATATATATATATATATGGCCTGCCAGCAAAAATACGTGATAAGCAAATTCATAAACCATTAAGAAGGTTTCGCCTTGGCGCAAACGTCAGCGGAAAAGAAATCAACAGAAACGAGCAAAAGAAACAGGAGGCAAAAATAAAAAAAATCAAAAAAAAAAAAAAAAAAACAGAAAGAAAGAAAGTGTTTGCCTTTTTTTCCTACAAATTAAGAAACGTATTGTGCTGAGGATGAGATACCCTTACCTTACCTACTATATCATATCCATTGAAAGAAACAACGATTGCTTAAAACCTTTAGGAACCTTTTCCGAACTATTTATTCCGATCTTCTCTTGCATATAAATCTTTCATATATATATACGTGCTATTTAAAATCTACAAATATCTGTTATCTGTTAATGATAACAATGATTTTTCTTTAAATTATAAACTCTATCCAGCAAAGGGAGTAACTACCTTTCGTTTTTCGAGTTGAAAATGAAGAATTGTCAGAAAATGTATCAATTGGCAAACATTTTCTGACAATTCTTCATTCATTTCATCTTATAAATATGTCCTAAAAGCCAAAAGCTGGCAGGATTGGGGTATTTTATGTGATTGTATTATATAAGCAGGTCCTAGAAAAATGAATTTCAATTATTATTATTTCCAATTATATGGATAATCGCTTTAACTAAGAATAAGCATTAAGTTAAACTCAAAATTTAGTTCATTAAAAGTCAAGAAAATACAGAAAGTTTCTCTTAAATCATTTTCAAATTCCATTTTATAACAATCTTACCAATCAATATGTTAAGTTTTACAACTATTTAGACCTTAAAATTATTTAAAACTAAATTGAAATTTTGGGAAAATGTTTAACCATTTAATACTTATAAAACATTTAACTTTCATTTTGTAATAATATTTTGCACATTTATTTTTCGTTTATTTATAACGCAACATTAGTTATACCTCAATTATAGAGTATAAAACAGTCAAAAAATGTGCGTTGCTCGCATCGTGTGCGGTTTCATTAAATTTTATAACAAGCATTTTATATAAGTATATATATGTTTTTTTTTTTCATTCCTAGACAGAGTTTGTTGGTTGGTTGGTTGACTGTTCATACACACGCACACACATATGCAAGTGTGTGTGTGTGTGGTGGGCCACCTAATTGACGCGGTTGAAAATTGAAAAAAAAAGATGAGATGGAAGTTAGAGAGGTAGAGAAAGAGAGAGAGAGTGCGAGGGTTCCAAGTAGGGGGGGAGGCAGAGAAAACGTGGAAAAGAAAAACGGGAAATGGCAAACAGCAGCGCCCACTTCATGAAACCACACAAAGTGGTTCGCAGTTGAGGGTTTGAGGTTTTTGGGGTCTTTTAAGTTGCCAACCATGTATGTAATTCATTCAGAGTTCCCTTTTTAGCATGGCAAAGCAGTCAATGCATTTAAAGCGACATCATCTCCACACACACACATACTCATACACTCACATACTCACACTTACAATGTTGATGAAGGAGTATCTTTTGGAACACTTTCCAATTATCATATTAAATCAGTTGTAAGTCAATGTGCGCTGTTAGTGTATGTATGTATATATATATATATATGTATGTATGTATGTGTATCTATATGTATGTATAGTATATATTTACACAATTTATGTGAGAGCCACAGACAGGTAATCCTTTCACCAAATGCAGTGAAATGTAAGGGACAACAAGCCACCGTGGAAATGGTGTACAAGAAAAAGCAACAGCAGTTGCAGCAAAAGAGAAAAATGAAAAACAAGAAAGGAAGAAAAAAAAAAAGGATAAAAGCGTTGGAAAAACACTCTGTTGACATTTAACTGAAATGCAGTTAATGGGAATGAAATGAAATTGGAAAATGTAAGGATACGCTATGGCAAAATATGCCATGAATGACAGGACACATAATAAAAATAATGAGAACTAAGGTCCATTACAAGAACAAAAATGGATAGAAAGAGAAAGAAACAGAGAGAGAGAGAGAGAGAGACATTTTTCAATTATATTTCTCAAGAAATAACTAATGGGGAATGTGTGGGGGAGGGGATGTAAGTCATGTCAATTAGAACTATACACAAACATTAGCTCAATCCATTTAATATAATAAATATTTAATAAAGAAATAGCAAACTAAATTAAATTAAATCACAAATTGTAATAAATATTAAACTAATTATAAAATAATTGCCGATTTAGGTAGAATATATATATATATATATATACATATATAGACATGCATATGCAAGTTCTTTTAAAGACTTAAATATGAGATTTAAGTTGATAGTCTAATCTTTAACAAACGCCTTTTAATGATAATCTTAATTCTTTTTGCCCAAAATTCGGATTTGACAAAGATCAAGATAATTCAAATTTAATTGAATACATTTTTTTCTTTGAATACAATATCTTTGGATTAATTTAAACAATTGTTCTATATATATAAACCGATTACGAAATCCCATCGAAAGTTAACAACAGAAGTTGAAAACTTTTAATTTATCACAATAAATATGTATTTTGTTGACAAATATGTATAATAAATGCAACAAAAAACAATCAAATAACTAAATTCCCTAGTTACAAGACTGTGAACCTTTTTCGGCATTTGAACTTTATTTTGGCATTAGGAATATTTGTTTATGAAATAAAATATGTAAAAATAAAAGAGAAATCTCACTTACCGAACAAGTCACAAATGGAAACAATGAGGGCAGCAATCTAAAAAGATGAAGAAGAAAAAGAACGAAAAATAAATATAACAATGAAAGGAAATTGAATAAGGAATTTGTTGGCAAATTTGATTAAATTTCGTATTATGAGTGAAAGTTCAACTCTTTCTTTATAATATATGTAATATATATGTATATGTATATGTATGTATACTAATATTTGTCTGATATATTGTAATTTTATTTTTAATTTATGCTAATATCATTTCCTTTTTTCTTATTATCTTTTATTGTCTGTGTCGCTTGTCTTAGACAAATTTATTGAAGCAAACGTAACTCTATATGAAAATGACTCACAAAATGTTGTAGTCAAAATCCTTGTACATACACCCACACTCCGATACAGATATACACCATACACTCACTCATATAAGGAAAATGCATTTCCTTTCCATTTAGGAGAGTTGGCTTCGTTAGCTTTGACCACAAACAGGCAACAAATCAACTTAATTGTGTGTAGAAACGTCAGAAACCAACCATGTGACACTTCCTCTCTACACAAAGTTCGGTCTTCCATTTGCATCTAGAGAGACAGAGACAAGAGGAATGATGCGAAAAGGGTAAATGAGATGGCAGACAGCGAGGCGAGAGTCATACAGAGAAAGAGGGAGAAGGGAGAGGGGGGCGGGAGAGAGAGAAGGCTGATATTTTCTATCAAATTGCAATATGTTTTGTCTTCTTCTTCTGCTTCTTCAACCCGCATACAAATAAACATCCGCTGCATGGGCTTTTAATTAGTGTCACTTCTACTTCAGGCATACACACACACACACACACACACACAGACACACTGTCTTTGGCAGTATGCGAGCCAGTGGGAATCATGTGAGAAAGAGTTTCTTCGCACTCGGAGCAACAAGTAAATTTAATTACACACACAAAAAGTTTTTATTTATTTATTTATTTTTTTGTATTTTTTTTTTTTTTGTCCTCTCTCCCACTTTTCTTCTTGGGCTCTTTCTCTCTCTTTTTCTGACGCTAACTTAACTTCTATATTTCTTTTCGTGCTTCTAAAAATTTTATTTACCAATTTGCTTGGCTGCCTTGTTTTATTTGCACTTTCCCACACACACAGACACACACACACGCCCAAACCCAAGCCCACTCACATACACGAACACGCACACGCACACACATATGACCCAGGGCAAATTTAATTTGACTGAAACAGCGCATATTAAGCATACGCAGCGTGGCCCATGAGGATGTTTCTTCCAAAAAAAAAAAAAAAATAAAAAAAAAAATAAAATAAAAGAGGAAAAAGGGAACCAACCAACGAAAAAACACTCACTCAGTCAGTCAGTTTTCTTCAGGCGGCACAGCTGCTGGCAGCTGTTACTGAGTCAACCACCAGTAGCGCAGGACAGAAGCCCGGAATTGGGGATAGAAGGGAGCATAAGACACGAGCATGGAGAAGGAACAGGGTCAGGGACAAGGGGCAAGCAAGATGTTGAAGCGCATACAACAAAAAACCCCAGAAAACAAATAATAATAACAATATTATGCTTCGTCTGAGTCGCGCCTCTTGAAATTTTAATGACAAAATGTCACATTAACAGTCGGAATGGATTTCCATGTACTTGTACTTGTACTCCCACCCAAAAGTGATTTGACAGTGGGAGGGAAGGATGGAAAGATGGGGGAGGGGGGGGATATTTAACTGCTGTTGTTGTAGTGCTACTGCTACAAGTTGACTTAAAAACACCTGAATACAGTAAGAGAAATAATTGTAGTATTTGGATTACAATTTAACAAATAATCATTTTTAACTATATAATTTATATCTGTGTCTCTTTCTCTCTGCCTCAGTGACTCCTTCTCCCTCCCTCCCTCTCTTGCTCTTGCTCTCTCTCTCTCTCTCTCTCTCTCTCATAACCATTTTCTTTCTTTCTCTGTCATTTTCTTAATTATAAAATAATTTGGCTTTTCATAATAAAACTGTGTATAAATTACATATATGTAGATATAGATATAGAAATAGATGCACTAATTGATTGAATCATCTTTATATTATCTTACATCTATTGGTTGTTTAAATTGTTCAGATACAATAACTATATCGCTTATGCATTACGTAATCCAAGAAAGCCTATGGTACGAAATAACTATATATCTGATATTCTTAGTATATCTGCTAAATTTCTTAACTTGATGTGATTTAATCTTATCTGGATATACCAAATTATATATATAAAATGATCTATCAATGCTTAAGATCTCCAGAACATATATCTAAGTAAACCTTATTGAATTTTATCAAAACATTTTCATGGAAAATTTATATAAAAATTTGCTTGTCACTATTCTTCCCAACAAAGCAATTTGCTAATTTCTTATATATATATATATATATATATATGTTTGTTGATTTAAACATATATATATATATATTTGTTTTTCTTTAAGTGTAGAGAAGCTACCTGTTGTTGCTATTATTATTTTGTTTGACTGGTGGTTGGTTGGATGGCTCGATGGCTGCTCATCTCCATGTCATGTGGCAGCCAGCCATCATCTCCATCTGGCACTGCTCCAGTTCGTATGTATGTATGTGTATGACCCACCTGTGACTCTTCTCGTCTTTCCATTTACTACTCTCTACTTACTTTACTTTGCTTTACTCTACTCTGTTCTGTTCTGTTCTGTTCCGTTCTGTTCTGTTTGGTTCTGTTCATTTACCTTTAGTCCATCAGGCAAGCTTATTTCGCGCTCGAGTGCCTGTGGACTGACTGGCAGTCAGGAATGCTGTTCTCTTCTTATGCTCTCCACCACCTACGACTGCTTTTTACCTTTTTCACCTGCTATTCCCTTTTTACCTTCATTTGGGCAATCAAATTGGCATAGCACGTAGTGAGAAAATCTGTAACATAAATGTCTTTGCATGTGTATGTGTTTGCATGTGTGCGTGTGTGTGTGTAAGTATATATGATGTGTAGGTAACATGCGGCATTTGATTTTATTTTGATTGATATTGTTTTGTTTGCTGATATTTTAAGCTGATTATATGAGTATATATAGTACTCTATATATATCTAAAAGATTTCATATTGTTTTTAAGTTAGCAGAATGAACAAGGATATTTTATAGATAATATAAAAAAGAAGCAATTTGATTCATATTTTTTTACTATCTTAATCGTAAAATTTGTAAAATTTGTTAGCAAAAAATAATATATTTACATATGGATATAGATTCAAGCGGAAACTTATATCGTTTGCTTAATCAAATAATAATGTAAATAATCGTTAAAGATGACATTGAACTTCTTTTTAACTTACTTTTTAGTTAAATATCTTTTAAAGGAAAAGAATCTAAATTATGTTTTAGATTTTCCCTTAAGATTAAATATCTTGCAATTTGTAGGCAAATTAAATTTTCTTTTCTTTTCACAGATTTTCACATATTTTCTTTAATAGTTTGTCATAAATCAAAGTCGTATAACTTATATGGCATAGCTCCCATAGGATTCTATATGCCAGAAAGGTAGAAAAAGTAAAAAAGATACAACTAAAGTTAGTTCGACCCTCTAGTTATTTGTACATACATATAGCGTACACATACATACTAAATGTATATATATATATATATATATATATACATATATGTATAGTATGCATTGCCATAACAAAGCAAAGCAAAGTGCGACAAAAACTTATGGCAATCATATAATAAAATAAAATATCCAGAAAAATAAAGGAAAACAAAAATACGAAAGCAAAAAAAGAAAAAGTAGAAAGAAAAGTATATGGTGGAAAAGTTTCCTTCATTTTTTTTTTTTTTTTCTCTGCTTTAGCCATGTGTCTCAAGTTGATTCAAGTGCGTTTTGCTCTACTCTAGAAACGTGTCTGCCCCAACAAAACAAACAATAAAAATTCAAAGAAATGGGCATGTTGAAGGTTGGGGATTCTGGAGATGCGCTCGGTTCTTGGTTCTTGGTTCTTGGTTTTCGCGCAATTTTCCGGGATGCGGGAATATGAGGATAGACATCTTTAAACTGCAGCAAATTGCATTTAGAATTTTTCGCGTTTTCTTTTTGTTGTTGTAATATTTTGTACTTTGCTGGCACTTAAGTTAAACAAGCAGCAACAATTTGAAGATGCAACATGAACAACTGAACTGCAACGGGTAAGCAACTAACAATGAAATGGAAACTTAACTCATGAAATATTCAAAGAGATTTTCCATTATGGTTTCCATTCATTTTTTCTTCTCCTTTTTTTTTTTTTTTGTTGTTCTTTTGTTGTGTTTTTTCTTCCCCTCTCCGCAAAGTTTTCTACATACATACGCATATGTAAGGGACAAAAAAGGAAAAAAAAAAAACAAACTTCAGATACTTTTACTTAAAAAGATAGTTTTTAATGAAATCTTTTTACGAACTGAGGCAAAGATTTAAATAAAATGTAAAATTTAAAGTTTATCAAAGATATTTTTTCTTTCCGATACAGCAAAAACTCATGAACTTAAATCAAAATTAAATTACTTTAATTGATTATTTGGTAATAATCTTTGATAGAACCTTTAAAATTAATTACAAATTAATGTTGCTAAAGGGAAAGGATAAAATTCCTAGAAACCTGTCTAAGTCTGTTTGTTCTTTACAATTTCACATTTATTTATTATTATGTGAATAATAGAATTTTAATAATTAAAATTAATATTTAAAATAAACGGACAACTGCTATAGAAATGATACTAATTAATTAATTCTTTATAATGAACATGATTTATATCTAATTAAAATAATAAATATTAATATTAAATTGTATGACAATTGAAATAAAATATTTACATTTTACATACATTTTGTTACCTTCAATCAATTGTGTTCTAGCGTATCCTTTTTTGACAATCGTAAAAGTGATATAAATTAATTTCAATGGCCACCTCAGCAATTAAAAGGACATTAAAAATTGTAGTACAATGTGGTATTTTAGCACTAATCTCAGCTATTTTGAGCTTTGATTGAATATAAGTACAACGACTAAGCGAGAGAGAGAGAGAGAGAGAGAGAGGGAAAGGGAGAGGGAAAGAGAGCTGACAAAGGGACAATTCTGTTGATGATTATGTTGATGACTGGATGGGATACTTGGTTTCTTGGATTGTTGGTTAGATGGTTCGGTTTGGTTTAGTTTGGTTTGGTTTGGTTTGGCTGACTGGTTTGATGGCCTGTAGGGTGATGACTGTGATGGGTGATGGCATAACAATAAACATGAAAAACGAGCATAAAAACCAGTAGCATTCTCAAAGACTAAGTATTTTATGGCACATCCCAAGCATCAAAAAGTGAAACTTTGTCACACACATCAAGACAAATACAAACACAATCAGACACACACACACACACACACACACACACACACACATACACAGACACACGCACACCATATACTACTTAGAGGAAGAGCAATTACACAACACAAGAAGAAGAAAAACGAAAAAAAAAAAAAATAGAACAAAATTCAACTACTGTATCAGAAAGGGGATTGACGGAGAGGAGGAGGAGGGTGGCTTGGTAATGGGGATTCCCCACAAAAGCTATTAAAACTTATGCGTAGCCTTTTCCTTCAGTCATACATACATATATAACGACTTTTAATGCCAATCAAAGTCGGTTTCTCCTTTTCTTCATCTTTTTGTCCTTCTTCTATTATCTATCTATCTCTGTCTATTATTGTGGTCTCCAAGTCGAAAAATGTAACTGTAGAAAACTTTTACCTTTTGTTTTAACAAAAAAAAAAAAAACAAAAAAATAAATAAATATCGCAAAACAAAAATGTTACAAGTCACAAAGTCAAACAAAAGCTCATTGAAAATGACGGGAAGTAGCAAAAAAAAAAAAAAAAAAAAATAAAAAAAAAAAAAAAAAAACAAAAAGTACAAGTATAAGTGTAATCGAAAGAAGAGGGAAAAAAAACAAGAAGCAAAACCCAAAAGTACAAGTAAAAGAAAAGCAATAAAGCCAAGGAAACTGAGGAAACTGTGGAAAAGCGAAAAGAAATTGTCAAAATACAAATAGGAAATTGACGCGCAAAGAAAAATATGAACACAGTCAAAGTTTTACGGCCTACTGGGGGCGTGGCCTTGTGCGTGTGTCTGTGTGTGTGTGTGTGTGAGTGTTTACTCATTTCTTTTTTTTTTTTTTTGGTATAACGAATTTAATCTTTTGCGTTAACGCTAGAAATGAGCTCGATGGGTGGGTCCTAGAGGGAAGGTGAGGTGGGGGATAAGGGGGCGTAAATCTGTTTGACTAAGACCATTGTGGGATTTATTTATAGACTTCAAATGGTTACCAGGGGGCATGTGGTATGATGATGGCGTTGACAGTGGCAGTGGCAGCATATGTAATGCATAAACATGACATACTTATACACACACACACACACACACACACGCACACACACACACACTCACAGAGTAAAAGAAACAGTTCTAAAAAGGGGTAACATTAGGGGACAGGGATAGGCAATTGGTTGGTTGGTTGGTTGGTTGGTTAGAAACCTAAGTAAACAAAAGAGTTTGACAGAAGAGTTCCATGAGGTGAGTTGATAAAAAGAAGGGTTTTGGTTTCGAAAAGCTTTTAACTGAGTGAAAAATACAATGGCAACCTCAGTGGTAAATGGATGTGGTAATGTGAGAGATAATAAAAAAGGAAATATATATATATATATATATATATATATATATTCTTGTTGCCATTGGATGACATTATTTTTCTTTAAGAAAATCCTCATACTTGTCTGCATATAATTTCAAATGAAGAGCAAGTGAAGAAACAATCACTTGATAATATCACTAATTAAATATTTAATATCATTCTCTGACCTTAAAAAAAGTCAAATATTTATATATAGCTTAAAGTAACTTTGATTGTTAAATAAGTAAACAAAAACAATCAAATCGAATCAATATCATATTTCAATGTGGAAAAATAAAAATGCTAAAATAAACTTAAATATGTAATCAACAGAATTAAATACACAAATTAACAAGAAAATTTGTTGTAAACAACTTGTAAATAGATATTGCCAAAGTATATTATTATTAAAGTGTACTCTGGCTAATGGAAATGTGAGAAAGGTAAACTAATATTTGCTTAAAGGCAACAACTTGGCCTAATCTAAAGTTGGCACAAATAAGTTCTTCATCATATCAATTTTGGCCTTAAGTTCTTGCTGTAAATAATTCACTTCAAGCTGCCAATTAATCACAAATCTCAGCCACTTTCCAAGAATAGCTCAACCCAATCCAACCCAACACAACCCAAACTGAATTTGACCCAAAAGCTTATGCAAATATCACACATACGCCACGTTGTTGGCCAATTGGTTGTTAGGCCAACGCAAAGGCAGAGCATTGAACCATAACCAAAACTACCTACATCACATTTTGCAACCCACCGAATCATACCACCTTCTTTATTTCTCTTTCTCTCGCTCTCTCTCTCTCTCTCTCTCTAGCACTCTTTTGAGATTGTCATTTTCGGGATGACTTATGGAGCACTTTGGAGTTGGGGTCCTGGGCATCTTTTGCTCGGATACAAGCCGAGTCCCTTTTTTCATATCTGGTTTGAGTTGGGATCTCTTTAAAGCCACCTTAATCATGGCTAAAAACTTTTACCCATGACACAGATGTGCGGGCGATGGGCGATGCCAATGCGGGAGTAGCATACGCTATATGTCGTTCTCGCGAGCCTTTTAGCTTTTGTTTGTAATGAAAATTGACATGTCCTTCGCCGAATTGCTGCACTGACAGCCGTTTCAGGAGCAGTCCTACAATCCAACCTACCCTCCCCAATACTTCTCTCGCACCTACAGCTCCCCCCCACTTGCCTCCTCATATCCTGTTGTTGTAGTTTGCTTTTGTTTGTGGACCCAGCGCTTTGTCTCGTGATGTTCATTTGTCCCGGGGTCTAGGCACAAAATGAAAAAGAAAATAACAAAAAAAAAAAAACAAAAAAAGAAAGAAGAATGAAGAAAACCAAAGCGAACAAGAAGATGCCTGGTTGGCTGGATGGCTGGTTGGCAGGTAGATTTGTTTGCCGGTTTTGTAGGTGCTTTTGTGACGATGATGTATCGGCTGGTTTTTTTTTTTCCCCATCCTACCCCAAAACTCGTGTTCTGTAAATGTTGATGAATTAAAAATCAGCAAAGTGGCGGCGAAAAGGGATATGCGGCAACTAAAGAATGATGCTCTCGCTCTCCCTTCTTTTTTTTTTTTTACTCATACAGCTCTCACTCAAAAATGAACCCCAAACAACACTCAACTGCATGGTTACGTTATGTTCGAGATAGACAACAAATGGCAAGTTATATAATCATTTAATCTTTTAAATTGTAAAACTATTAGAAAGGTTTATATGTAGATTATAAATGAATGGATCGTTCCTCTATTGGGGAAAGTTACTTTAATCACTTTTTTAATTTCCGTCAAAGTATTTTTTCACTTGTCCGAGTTTTTTCTGTTATTTTTTTCTTTCTTTTTCTAGAATTTTGCTATACAGTGTAAACTTTTCCCTTATGCATTTTAGCCTTCCATTTGCCCAACTACTCGTACTTTGCGTTTTTTTTTTTTTTTTTAGTTTTTTTTTCTACTATTCCCCATGCTAAAGTCTTTCATTGTGCTGGTTCTTAGCACTATTATCTTCATGTAAAGTTATCTTATAGTGGCATCTCCCTTTTTCCTTTATTCTTTTTCTTTTCATGCTTTTGGATTCTCTTCTTGGCCACTGCCTGGGACAGTTTTCTTAATTGCTTGGCCGCGTAATTAATTTAATTTAGGAAACTTAAATCTGGACCCCAGCTACCATTCACTACTCTCTCTCACTCTCTCTATCTCTCTCTCTCTCTCTCTTCTACTGTCCTTGTCGCTGCATAATTAAAACAAAGCGTTCCATTGCCCCTTCCACTCTTCAGTCTCTAATGAACTTTTATTAAAGAAGTAAAGCAACAAAAAGACAAAAAAAAAAAAAAAAAAATGAAAATGAAAAGGAAAAAAATAATAATTTAAATAAAAATAATGGAATAAAAGAAATTAATATGCCAATTTTTGTAACTTTGCTGTTGTTGTTGTACTTGTTGGGGGAACGGGGCATAAAAAAAAAGCATTAAAAATAAAAAATAAAAAAAAAAGAAGAGAGAAGAAAAGTTTTATTACACGCTTCAGTTAACAAAGTCTGCTATTGATTTCCTCTCCTGGCTAGGTACGTACAGCAGGAACACAAAAAAAAAACAAAAAAAAAAACGAGAAAAGGTTTTTAATAAAAATTAATTGAAAAGGAAATGTGTACTTGCTCGGTGGGAGAGAGGGTGACAGAAGGGAGGGGGCTGAGGTGGGTATGAGCTGCGGAAATGTCTGCAAAGTTTGATTTTGGGTCAAATGACGATGATGCCGATAATGATAATACTGATGATGATAACAATAATGATGATAAAATCAAAGCGCAACTGAAAATGGAATTGAGCGTACGGAAGCTATTAAACTGATTAATTAGATATTTTTCTTCTTCTTATCAAAAATATTAATTAATGGTAGGGAAATCAAAGATAAGTTCATATATTTGTGGACAATTGATAGCAAATATAGACCTAACAGGATTAATAAATCAGTTAATATAAAAGAATTATAATATTTTTGATAGTTTTGCAAGTTTCACTTTCAACTTTTAAATTATATATTTTTATCATCAAGTTGTGAGTGAAGATCTTTATGTTTTATGCAAAATATAAATATAAAAATTAAAAATATTGTCAATTTAAATATTCTCATATATTTTGTTTGCATTCTATCAAATTTTATAAGAAATAATGATTAATAAATCTAAAAGATCTATGTATATCTATATCAATAAATTACTTTTAAGATCTTATAAATAACATTTACTTGATTATTCTTTGCTTCTAAATATTAACTAAATAACTAAATAATTATTTTAAACAATTATGTGTACATTTTCCAGTCAGCAAACTAGCTAAATAATTTACTAATAATCTGTTGAAATGTGTATAAGTAATTACTAAAGAGAATTCATAAATTATACATATAAATATGTTGCTATAGGAATCTTTTTGATGCTGCACAGCTCATAAATTCAACACTTCTTAAGCGCATAACTAGAAAAGTGCTGACAAGTCTTTTACTTTTAGCTAGTCCCATTTCACCTGAGTACACCGGTAAGTTCCCTTTTGCTGATTTGTGTTCTTGCTGTTGTTATTGTTGTTGTTATTGTTGTTGTTGTTGTCAATCCTCCGCTAAATCCTTTGCCACCATTTGTCGCAGCACTCAGATCAAATTGTCTTGCCATCATTTCCTTTCCCGCACCCTATTCTCTCTATTTCTCTGTCTCTTGTTGTGAGTCTCACACTCACCCCCTCACCCACTCTCCCCTTCTCCCTCTCTCTCTCTTTCTCTCTCTTTTAGCTCTTTTATCAAAAATTAATATGACGAACTACTCAGACAGAGCTGTGTCTGTGTTTTATGCTTTATGGAAAAGCACTACAAAGAGCATAAGGATTTTGCTGTCGCCATATTTTTGTATACACTTTCTAAAAAAGAGTCCATTTATGATCTTAAAGCATTGGAAACTAAACTAAACATATATATATACTTTCATTTTGAATATACATAGATCTATATGAATTATTTAAAAAATAAGTTATGGAAACTGATTTTTAAATACACAATTATTTGTCACAAATAATTCGGTCTGTTAAGTTTTCACTATAAATACTTTCACTTTATATCTTTAGAATCGATTGAATATATCACATTTCTGAAATCGTATAGAAGAAATTGTTTAAAAAACTTCTTTAAATACTTAAGTAAATAGTTTTCCGTAGTTTTAGATAATTAAAACTATATAAATAAATCATAGAAAAACTTATAATTCTAAGATTGCATAAAATTAGATTAAAATTCTTAGAAATGACTAAAATAAGTCCCGTTTTTGGTAATTAGTATGACATACTAACATATAATAGAAGAGTTATTTAACAGAGTATTGAAACTTCATCAATTCAATTTTTAAGTTTATCATGTCCCTTTGGTTTTGGTTTTTTTTGCTTGCTTGCGCATAAAGATAAATATGACCGAAGTAAGAGAAGAGTAGAAAAAAAAGAAAGAAATAAAGAAAGAGAGGAAGAGAAAGTGGTGGAATGTTTGCAATTCATATTCACATATTCATTTATGCATTGGCCCATAGACAATGGCAATGCATTTGCCATTCTCACACACAGACCGAGAGAATGAGAGAGAGAGAGAGACAGAGAGACAGAGAGAGAGAGAGAAAGAGGCATACCCATATACAGTTCTCATTAAGTCAGAGAACTTGTAGCACTCAGAGAGAAGCCTTGTCAAGTCAGCGTAATGAAGCGATAAGCTGCTGACATATTGCCAAGTGCAACCTCAATCCATACAAACCGATCTAAAAACCAACTCCTCCCCCATCCCCCCCCCCCTCTCGGCAAACCACCCATAACAAAACCCCACACCAAGTACACTTTGTCAGCATTCACTCCCGGCAATTACCACGCAAACAACAATAACACTTTTGCCATGCAAAAATCAACGTCAAAGTTCAACTGTTTGCAAATAATTTGGCAAAAATCGTTTGTTCTCTTTTGTGTGAGTGTGTGTGTGTGTGTGTGTGTATGTGACTCTGTGTGTATGTATATATGCATAGTTCATCTGCAGCTGCATTGTTTGACATACAAACACATAGATATATACACAGATAGACACACACACACATACACCACCCTCTACTATATACAGAGTCTTATCGTCGACTTCAAAAATACCATTCGCGTTTTGCCTTCTTGTCAGAGCTTCAGTTCCCTTTTATTTTCGTACCATCCCCTTCGCCCCTCCACCCCTTGCAGCTGACTGTACCTCCACGGTACGCTAAGCATTTTGACTATGGCATATTTTACAATCGTACCGAAAAAAAAAAGAAAAAGAAAAAAGGAAAACTACATATAGCCAAAGCAAAAGGCTGTGTCAGTGGCATAGAAATATGAATGGAGGAGTAAACTGTATGGGCGGCAATAGAAGAAGGTATTCATTCTAATATTGATAACTCTTAAACATTGACTTGGGAATACTCTAACAACAAGAAATAAAATGATTAAGAAATATTTTAGAAGGATGATCAAAGGATAACGATTATGATATTTACCATAACTTTTAAGCTATACACATACATACATATAATAGAAACTATTATTGTATTTACCAATACTGGTATTAACATAATAACAGCTAATAGCTAATTATAGTATTTACCAACACTGACATTAACATACTGACAGCTAATTAACAGTTAATGAGTTTATTTATTTATCATTATTATTATTTATCATTATTAATATTATTACTAAATCCAACTTAAACATCATTTAATTCTCATTATTTTAAGAATACTCATAAACAATCAACACATACATATTTTAAATATTCTATGAATCAAGTAATATTATTTTATTTTATTAATATTTGTAAACTGCATCCATATCTTTTCATATAGTTCAATATACATGATTTTTCGTTTAGAGTATATCAAAGTGAAAGAAAAAAAAAATGTTGTTCAGTTCAACCTCGTTGCGTTCCGATGTGACTCGACTTGGCATTTTTGCATGAAATTTGTGCCGCGTTCTGTTGGAGGCTGCTACCAGTTTCGGTATGCCGTACCTCTTTTTCTACCCGCCAATCCCCCCCCCCATTCCAACGGTTCTAGGCATCTCGACCTGCATCGCTTGATCCTTGCGCTACTGCAGCTTGTTTATGGCATTGGCATGTATGACAGTTGCATTGCATTCAATCAATATGCACGCACATACACCAATACAAATACACACACACGTACACACAGACACCCATACACACATACTCATCATATGTCAGGAGTCAGAATCAGAAATCAGAAGGAGATGCAACTGGAGCTAAGGCTGTTATACTGGTCGTGGTCCTGTTCCTGGTATTGGGGGAGATTTTACCATCGTAGTCGTAGTCAATGGCGTTTCCTTTTCCATTTTTACTTCTCTCCATTCTATGCATTTTGTACACAAACTGATATTGGATGTATTTGGATGGGCATTGCATTGCATTGCATTGGCATGCACATTTCCATTGTATTGTTCGGACTCGTTTCGTCATATTTCGTTTCGTTTCATCTCATCTCATCTCGTCTAGTCCCATCCCACCCATTTCGTCTTGTACCGTTTTTCTGGCAAGAATTTATTAATATGCATTGCGTATGGCTTGCGATTTTGCATTCTTACAATGGAGAAAGAGAGAGGTAGAGAGCGAGGTAGATATAGAGGTAGAGAGAAAGGTCGTGAGAGAGAGAGAGGGAGTCGGGGAAGGGACAGGTAGAGGTAGAAACGTATGAATGTGGCTCGCTTTTTGCTCAACATGCTTCTTGTTATTAATTTTATTTTTTTTTTGTTCCTTTTTTTAGGTGTTTTTTGTTGTGTTGTTGCCCACCCATTTCGTGTTTAAGAACGTTTAAAAAATGCCCCGCCTCAAACTTGTTTTTGTTTTTTTTTCTTTCTTGGTTCTTCTTCCTTTGCTTTGCTATGGCTTCTAAGGAACAACTCTTGGGGTCCTTGTCCATTCTTATTGTGGTAGGACTAACACTTGACGACATTTGCTCAGTATTTGTATGTGTGTGTGTATGTGTGTACGGGTGTGTGTGCGTGCGGGTGTGAGTGTCTGTGTCTCGCATTACTTTGGCTTACATTTTGTCGCCATCTCCCTCTCACCCCTGGCAAAGAATCTTTGTAATAAAAATAATACTCGAAATGCCAAGCCCTTATCCCACCCATCCAACCACTCAAGGTCAAGGTGAAGTGTGAAAAATTCCATTTGCAACAGTTGGATTCTCAAGAAGAAGAGACAACACAACACGAAAAATGAAATGAAATGAAACCGTGGGAATTGGAATTTAATTTGAAATGGGATTTTCCGAAATAAAGAAAAAATTACATTCAACATAAAAGCAAAAATAAATAATACAATAACAACAAAAAATTGTATTAATGGTTATGGATTAGAAAAGTATTTTGAATTGCGTGTACAAAAAGCTTTAATATAGCGTTGCCAGATCAGAGTTATCTCCTTTCTTTGGAGGTTATGTGCTTTACATTTTTATCTTAAATTCTTTTTGAGCAACTATAAATGTTGTTTAATGGAAGCAATAAGATGATATTCTTATGAATTTATTAAATATAGATATTTGGGTCACATAAACTTGCCACTGTCACTTTTTTGTGTTTCCTACAAATCACATTTGCCATACAATATTTTTTATCAATACATTGATCGCGTGTACACTTCATCTCCTCTTGACGCACTTACATTCTATGTACATATGTATGTATAGGAAATCTCTTCCAAATCATAACTATACAATACTGCGGCATCTTGTTATAATCCATTGAAATGGGTTCCCTTGCTTGGGTTATCTATTGCATGGCATGTTGCAACGAAGTCCTGCTGCAACACTTGGTAAATGCAATCAATCTTTGATGATAAAAGCATGCAGCAAAGGCGAAATGTAATAATTTAAGCATATCCAAACATCTACCTTAAGCCGCCCTTCGCCCTCCATTCTGTAAAACCACCCTATCTCTATCTTCTACCCAACCTCACTCTAATCTCCAGCTAGAGCTACGTCTGGTCTTGTCTGGCTTGGCTACAAAATGGCATACTGATGCATTCTGGCGATATAGAACGATAAGTGCTGTAGCAGCCGTTGGAAGCCCCAAGAACAATACTTTTATGCCTTTTGAATCTTTGGACCAGAAGCCGTAATAAATTGTTTTTGCATAAAAATTTTCTAGAGAGAAAAATGGGTTGACAGGTAAGAGAGACAGTCAGACAGAGAGAGAGAGAGAGAGAGAGAGAGAGAGAGAGAGAGAAAGAGTGAAAGAGAGAGAGAGATGGAGTAGGTGGAGCGATGGATAGAAGAGCAATGTAAAAGAAATGCATATAAAAATTCTGCACCTTTGCCACGATTGCATATTTATCATTTCAAGCTGCCAGAGAGATGGGTTGAATATGGGGCGGAACTGTAACTGAAGCTCTTCCTCTTCGGCTTAGAATGGGTTTGCACAACATCTATGCAAAGGTTTTCAAACAAAAGCCACGCATGAATTGTCAACACTCCCTGGCATCCCAGCAACGCCCCCCCCCCACCCCCCTCCCTCCTTCATACACACACACACACACTCATGTATATACATTCCATAGCAAAATGCCAATGCATTCAACAGCTACACCATCAAGTGGGCTGTCATTTACATATTTTCAATACATCTACCTATATATATATATTCATATATATATATATATATATATACATACATCTATAGATGTATCTTTATAACTGTATAGTAGATGTATATGTCTGTATGCATGTCTGAATACAATCAAATGTATAGTATTCCTTTGCTACAAAGTATACGTGTTTTGGATATTGATATATTTATGATAACTCTCTGACATATATAGTAAAAATCAATTCTATATAACATGCTGCGTTTGCTGATACAATTTTCCACACATTTCTCCATTTGCCAATAGTTATTGTTAATATGCTAGTCGAAAAAGTTATTAATACTGTTCAAAAGCGTTTGATAATCCTATTACCGAAACAATGATATCTTTTCAAATTAATTAAATAGTTTTTGGACCATTATAAGACCTTAGTACAAATTTTTACATATCCATATTTTATAAATAAATAATCTAACATGATAATATGCCTAAGAATGTCATTACAAAAAAAAAGCAAAAACATATTTAAGTTAGATTTGTCTCTTAAGGAAATTGAATAAAGAAAAATTTCTCTAGAAAAATTCTTTTAATTCACACTATTGCTATACTATAATGTCAAATCAAATAATAGTTATATATATATCTGTTTATTTTTTTTATGATATTCTTTTTTATTTATAGGGTAGTTGCATTTTCACTTTCAGCTTTCCGATGTTAGATGCCAATTTTCCAAACTAGTTGCCATGACAAGGGACAAAAGCACGCCTGATAAAACAATTTCAATTTGTTTGCACATGCATTTTGCACTGTTAATAGTTTATTATGCGATATTATTATTACTATTATTTTGTATTATTATTTTGTTACACATGTATAAAACACACACACATACATAAATATACATATATGTGTGGCAAGTGTGTATTTGTGTTTCCTATATAAAGTACAACCATTGTCCCCATTGTTGCTCCATAAAATTGTCTTTAATTATAATTATGATGATTTAACAATGAATATATAGACAAAGAGCATTACTCAACCACTAAGTTTGAGTGACAATCGAAACTGTTGGAATACTCATACGAATATGTAAGGATACAATACACTGGGTGTGTGTGTGTGTGTGTGTTTATATTCATATTGTAGATAACAATTGCAATTCAGTTTGCATTTTATATACTTATATATATATATGTGTGTGTGTGTGTGTGTGTGTGTATGTGTGCTTATTGGGATAAAATTATAAGTTGCTTTAAGCACATTGAGATTGTAATTTCAATTCAAAGTCTTATAAGAGTAACAAATTGGTTGCCAGTTAAGTCAAATGAAATATCTAACTTGAGGCGCAAGGGCAGAGGTTAAATGGATTTATGATTTGCTTACCAATTCAATTTTTGGATTAAATGTAAAAGAGAATATTTTGCAAATGTTCATTCTACTGATTAATCATAAAATTGAATGGAATGTAAAAGAGAATTCTTACAAATGATTATTCTATTGATTAATTATTTAATATATGTAGATAAAGTGATGCAATTATGCAGCATTTATATAATTAGATTTTTTTTTTTTTATTATTCAAATTTTAAGCGCTGAATCAATACTTGCAAAACTCGTATCATAACAACGCAATTGGGTAATTTGGAAGAGAACCAAACCTCGTAGTATAACTAAGGGGAATTAGGAGTATTTATTACTAATTCGATATTAGTAATTTCTATATATATATGCTAAAATAAATCACAATTTACAAATTTTCTGTGGTTAGAAGCAGATTCCTATAGATCTCGTTTGAAGCATGATTTATCAAAAATATAATATATATAATTTATTTTGTAAAAATATCACCAAAAGGCAACAAAATATCTTTCAAATCAGAGGCTGGCCTAAGAAGACGCACTTTCATAGCATACTTTTTTGGGCTCAAATATTTTATGTATAAAAAAGTTATACATTTTCATAGCATACTTTTATGTCAAATATTTTGTATTGCAAATAGAAAGTGTTTAAGAAGAGTATCAAAAGGATGTCGCAAATAATCATTTGGCAGAGCCTTTCACTAAAACAGAAAAACATACTGGATCACTAGGTGAGATCCTTGGTAAGGGTAAAGAATCGGGAATTTAAATCTAGATCACTTTTCCATTTCTAAAACATCTAACCTTGTAAAGGGACTACCGGCAAATTGTGAAAATCAAAAGTATACACTCTTACTGGCTTAAATCAGCATCGGCTTACATGTTGCTTGTTCTCCATACATTCAAATTCCCATTAAAGTCTTAACGTTGGCCATATTTTGGCACGGAGCACGTACAGTACGTTACAATACAACGGGAATTTCGAATGGCTCCCTAATATAAGCTCAATGCCAAATTTGTGCCATACAAGTGTGTGTGTGTGTGTGTGTGTGTGGGTGTGAGTCTGTGGGAGCTTTACCTGAAATAGCAGCACGCCTTTTTCCGCTTGCAATTTTCCGTACGTCATGCAATTTTACGGGCATCTAAGCAAACGGCAACAAATTTTCCAACCTTCCGCTTGGGGGTGGGCTGACTTCTATTTGCCTCTCTTTTTTTCTCACATTTTCATTTTCATTTTCTTTTTTTTTTTTGTTGCTTTTTTGGTAAAATTTTCATTTTGCAATACGAAATTGATTTGGTCAGCAGTTTGTTAGTGTTGTTTTTGTTGCATTCCCAATGAATATATATATATATAAATTTTTGCCCTACGGGTTAAAGGGAAACAGAGAGAGAGAGAGAGAGAGAGAGAGACGGAGAAAGAGCGAGAGAGATAGAAAGATAGAATGAGAATAAGTTGAACAGAGAGAGACCGAGTTTGGGCTGTGGCTTATCTCTGGCCATGATTTTAATTACAATTGGGCCCTA
This sequence comes from Drosophila sturtevanti, assembly GCA_018150375.1. NCBI lineage: Eukaryota > Metazoa > Arthropoda > Insecta > Diptera > Drosophilidae > Drosophila > Drosophila sturtevanti. The sequence continues at coordinate 1,161,371 of JAECWJ010000688.1, read as the reverse complement.
AACTCTCTAGCACACAGACATATATACATACACACACGCACACACATATGCATTTGACTACATACATATGTATGTAGGCAACACATATATCATAAGGTAATGGTGCGGTAGGCGTGGCTGACCAAGTTCTGTGGCAATTATTTACATTTCGCTTGATCCATTGCTCAACCAAAAGTTCCCTTTTAAATAATTGACAAATGTGCAAAAGAGATGAAAGAATGCAATAAGTCGAAGCGAGACAGACTAAAGATAGAGCGAGTGAGAGAGAGAGAGAGAGAGGGAGAGAGGGAGTGAAAGAGAATTCAATATTCGTTTTGCTGTCGTTTGCCATTTTATTATTTATTATTTGAAAATGTTGCAATTTCAAGTCTCCAAAAATGTTGACTCGCCTCAAATATTTAAATTTGCTTCAAGTTGTCTGCACATCTTTTCTATGCCCATGGCATACCTAGTACTACCTCCATCCCTTCATTCCAATATCATCCCCTTACCCTTAACCTTACCGCATTTACCTCAACACTCCACCGTCTGCCTCTGAATCAACTCTATATATCGTTTCCTGTGGCGCTTGTTGAAAATTGAAGAATGTGGCAAATGGCATAAAATTGCTTCCTGCTAACCAAAACCAAAAAAAAAAAAAAAAAATAAAACATGGCAATAATTTAGTGCAGATGCTTAGCCTTTTGCTTTTACCTCTTATTGCTCTTTTTGCCAGTGGTTGGCATTGAGTTTTGTGAGTGAGGGGGAAATGATTGAGGAGTTTAGAACATCTTTATATATATATATATATATATATATATATATATAAATATATTTTAACTATTTGAAACAATAATGGAAACACTTGAAGAAATTTTCGAGTAGCTAATAATAAACTAAATTGCATTGCATATTGTACATTTCCTTCTTTTTTTTAACAGGTTGATTTCAGTTAAATTGTTGCCTTTTATGAGCTGTTAATTTAAGTTTATATATACACATATGCAATCGGCATTAATAAGTTTCAGGATTCGTATATTTTATAACAGAAGAAAATTGAAAAAAAATCAACTCACTTCCTTTCCGGCATATATATATATATATATATATACATATATATATAAATAGATTATATATAAAGAAACAAAATAAACTCTATATAAATTGAAGTTAGTCGGTAGACATTGACTACATTATCACAAAGTATTTTAACTTCCTTTTAAGTCTCTAAATTTAATAAAAATTTTTAATTTACCATAACAATATTTTCTCTATATCTTTCCTTAACAATTTTCAAATTATATTGGCTTTTAAAAACTATATGCATATATATGCTGTGTAATACGAAGATTAGCTACAAAAACCATACAAAAGTTCATCTTAACCTTATTATTAATAAATCTTGTAAACATTTTTTATACGATATTTTTTATCCAAGTATAGAAAAGATAGAAATATCTTTTCTTATATATTTGTATAATAAATAACCAGAGGGAAAAAAAGGGAAAATAACCATAATTCTTTTTCAATTACTAACTTCATTGCATTATTATCAATTTTTGTTAATACGATTGCTTGAAATGAAATTTTTATGCTTTCTACTTTTTATTTTTTTTGAATTTTTAGTAACGCATTTCATTTGTACGACATGTGTTTGGCATTAATTTTGTTTTCCCTATTTCTTTCTCTCTCTGTCCCTGTCCCTGTCTCTCTCTCTCTCTCTCTCTATTCTTACTCTCCTTGACTATTTTTTTTTTTGTTGTTTTTGCTTGTTGTCTAACCCAGTTTTTGCGATTGCTATTGCTATTGCTATTCCTATTCCTGTTGCTGTTGCTGTTGCTGTGCAATTGTGCAATATAAATGGATATATCGATCATATAAACAATTTCCATGCTTTCGATTTAAATCCCGCCTATGCATATTTTTTATTTGCCCCACTGATGTCGACAGTTTTTACCATGTTACAATTGTAAATGATGTTGATGGTGGTTGTAGATGGTTATAGGTGGTGGTTATAGGTGATGATGGTGGTGGTGGTGGTGGTGGTGGTGATGGTGGTGTTGTTTTAGCATTCTCCTTATGCTGGGTCTGTGGAAATTTCCACTCACATCCTCTCTAGTTTTATTTGTTGCCCCTTCATCCCACCTCAATCAATAAACAAACAAATCTGCATATTGCCCATCTATGTATATCGAGATATCAGACAGTGAATATAGCCTAACAAAAAATAACTATGTATATATATATATATATATTTTGAAATTAAAATGCGAAATAATGAAATTAAGTCATGGAACATTATCCATGACTTATTTAACACTTTTTCCTATATTTAATTAGAATTTATTGGCAAATCTTACTTTTAACTTATGATTATGAAACAGAGCATTTTATATATATATATATATTTATGAACTAGTAAATTATACTATAAATCTTGCAAGGGGTTAACCCCTTCAGTTATAAATCCAAAAAAAAATCAAAAAACATTTTATATTTTGTTTTCAAAAGTTTTCAAGTTCTGCTTGAGTTAAAGTTGATTAAACGAGTTATGGCATATAATTTCTTGATAAATCAGTTCAGTTTTTTGAGTCTTCACTGTTATTGAATTGGAATTGAGCTTTCTGGTCTGGTCCCTTGTTTGCATTTTTACCTTGCCGTTTTTGTCGCATTAGATAAACAAAAGCAGAGAACGAAACAGAACGAAACTAAACAGAGAAAGGTCGAATAATTTTCATTGTGCAATTGATTCTATACCCTTGCGATTTAATCATATTATATGTATATCCATATATAATAATTTCTAAAATTATAAATTAAATTTCGATCAATGAGGACTTAAAAAACACAAAATTAAAGAGAATTAAAATCTTCTTATGAAAACTAAAAGAAAAACTACTTAAACAACGATGTTTAAGCATCGATTAAAGAATATAAGTATTATAACTACATATATGTAAGTATATAGTGATTAGTGATTCTGGCCATGGCAATATGCTCTTTTTTTCTGCAAGCGTATTGTTTGTGTTTTTTTTTTATTTGCCATACTGAGGGGCCAGGCACCACTCGGCTTTATGTTCAGTTTAGTTCAGTTTTGGTTTTATGTGTATTTTACTTTTTCATTTTTATTTTGGTCATTTTGTTTTGTTGATTTTCTATTTTTCTATTGCATTGCATAAAATCTGAAACGCTTACCTACAATTTTCATTCTTTTTGTTTTCATTTTTGGTTTTGGCTTTCTTTTTCTTTTTTTTTTTTTTGCTACTTTTGCTTTTGCCTCCTCATAGCTTTCGGTTCTTTTTGGTCACTTTGTCTACTGGGTCTCTTTGTGGGGTGGGGTGGGGAGGGTGTGAGTTGTATTTGCTTGAGGCGTGGCTGAGTGGTGAATGAATAGAGGGATAGGAATGGGAGGGGTTTTGGGGGGTTACAGTGGATGAACGAATAAGAGGTAAATAGAGAAGGGAAGGGGAAGTTTGTAATTTTGCTAGTCATACGAAAAGTTTTTTGCCAATTTGTTGCATTTTGTTGACAATTTTTGTGACATGGGAACGACGACGACGACCCGCATATATATGTATATATATATATATACATATAGTAGGAATATATGTTGGAATATATATATATATATATATTTAGGTATCTAACTCTCTCTTTTATTTGTTAGGGTTAGTTTCACTTTTGTTGCCATTTTTTTTTGTTTTGTTTTCTGATGGCAAGGGGAAGGGCAAATCATTGCCTGCAGTTGTTGACTTTGAGTAGCCGTAAAAGTTCAGTTCAGTTTAGTTTCTTTTTTTTTTTCTTTTCTTTTTGTGTTCCTAAACAGTTGGGCGTAGGTAGAAAAACTATATCTGTTGAAATATATATACTCTATATATACATGCATACATACATATATATATATAAATGGATGGAATAGTTGGGTTTTTTTTTTTTTATTTTGTTGGAGTTTTTAAGGACACAACAATTTCAACATTGTGGATGTGTGTGTGTGTGTGTGTAGCTATTCAAAATGCAGGTCAGTTAGTCAGGTAGAAGGATCAAGGTGGGAAGAACATTGTGTCAGGTTTTTTTTTTTTTTTGATTAAGAGACAACATTTTTGTTGTTGTCGTTGTTGATGCCCTTTATAATTTATAAAAGAAAACTCACATGTTTTTACTAGAATAAATATAGGAGGGCATTTTTCTTGGTGTTTCATTAGAATGCAATAGAAAAAACCAAATTAAACAAATTGGGTTAATAGTGATGGCAATGAATTGAAATATATATATATATATATATTGACAGTGTTGGTTAACCACATTATAGTAATTAAAATCAATGTAAAAATGCTTATTAAGTTAATACATACAAATTTGTTGATTGTTTTGTAAAGTTTTGGTTGAAATTTCTATGAAAATTTACTTTATATTAACACATATATACGATATATGTATATATATAAGATATGTAACATATATAAGATTTGATTATCGGACTCTTTTATAGATTTTCAATTGATTTTCCATTTATCTAATATTCATTTATTTTAATATACTTTTTCTTCTTTCATAGTTGAGATTTTGTAGAATTTTTCTTGTTATATATTATTTAGATATTGCTTATTTCAATTTGTTCTAAGTAATTGTCTATATTTTTTACTTCTGTCGGCCATAACTTTTGTTTGTTTGCACTTTAATGGGGGCAAGGAAACAAACATTTAAAGGCCAATTTTCCGCCACCATTCATTTGCTTCTCAATTCATTTTTAATCTAAGGCTTAAGGTCGTTGGCCAGAATGTTATATATCTATATATATATATATATATATATCAAATCACTTGATCTGCTTGCTTTGCTTGCTTGTTTTTCACCAAAATCCTTGTCAAGCCCTAGCTGACAATATCGTAAGCCATGTAAGCTTCTTCATGTTCAATAAAAAACAAAAAAGAAAAAAAATGGAAAAAATAGAAAAAAAGCAAAGAAAAAACGGAAACGAAAAACTTTACACAAACTTTCAAATTTGGCCTAAAGGGAGGGGGCCAAGCCCTGGCCCAGACACAGGCCCATGCATAAGACCAAGACCAGGGACCAAGCTTTACTTATGTTTGTATATATGTATGTATGTAGTATAAGGGAACTTGTTGTCGGCTTTGCACGCAGTTTAGGCCAAGTCAATGGCAAATGGAATGCTGCACAATGAAAAGGACATGCATGACTATGTCCTGTGCTCGTCCTCCATTTCTCTTTTTATGTGTGTGTGTGTGTGTGTGTGTATACATTTGGCATTAACATAATTCATATTTTGTATGTATTTGCATAATAATAAAGCTGCTGATGTGCCAGAATCAGCCAGAAGCAGTAGCAGTAGCAGCCACAGCGTCTCATCTACTTATATGGCCTTTTGGCTGTCTCGACCAGCTTCCATACCGGGCTCCAAAAGCTGCAGCCGCTGCTTTTAGCTTTTGCTTTTGCTTTTCCTGATGCTGCTGCTCGTTGTTCTCCTGCTCCCAGAGTAGCTATCCTCATCTGCTGTTGACAAATGGAACACATTTGGTCTACACCCAGAAAAACATTGAAGCAAACGAAAACCAAACTGAACCAAAACGCAGAGATTTATACAAGAAAAGAATGGACACACACACACACACACACACACAGAGAGAGAGAGAGACACACATACTCACACAGGCAAAGAGGCATGGTGGAAATAGTGGATAGGAACTCCGCCCTCATAAATGCATGAATACTTATGGATATTTCCCAGTGCATCACAAACTGTGTTCCATTCGGTGTTGAGCGGGTGTGTAGTGGAGCATTGTCATGTTTCTCGCTTGTATTTGGTATTGCACTGACATCTGGGGGACATAATTCGTTGACGTACACATACACAAACACACACACACACACACAAATATACACTCAGATATACGCATATATCCTACATACATATACATGTACACAATATAACAAGCTTTCTACAGTTATATATCTTGTTTTGTGGATTCCCAGGCAGAGCATTTTGCTTTACACTCTCTCCCCTGACCCCTCTCTATCATCCTCTCTTTCTCTCACTCTCACCAATCTCTCTACTTCTTCTTTTTTATCCCTCTTTCTGGCTTTGGTTTGTTTATGTCAAATCTGCATTAAGTTTTTATACTAAAAGATATTAAAAAATAAAAAAATAAAAGAAGAGAGAGAAAAACACAAAACAAAAACAGAAAGTAAAAAAGAAGAAGTAGAAAAAAACAGAGAGACAAACGGAAAAACATGAAGCACTATAAATACGGCTAGAAAATTCAAAATTTTATTTCTTTGATATGGATTTATGGTTATACATATATATATATATATATATATATATATATATATATGCACATACATATGTAGGATGGATTTAATCATCATATGTGAGACCGAAATAAACTTGTGCCACACAAACAAAATAAAAAATAAAACCAACTTGAGTTTTCAATAGTTTCGATTTTAAACAATTCACTAAAAATAACCAGCTTTAAGTTCTTCTAGTAAAATAAAGGATTCTATATAGATAATAATTATATATATATATATATATTTATTAACGCCCATAATTAACCTTTCTGATTTCCCTCTAAAGATTGATTAAAGTTGACAAAAATACACCTATAAACTAAATATTAAACGCCTTTAGTCCTCAAATATAAATGAATTAAAATTAAATTTAAAACTATTTGTCATAATAAAGCAAAATATTGAAATATTTTTTCAATATATTTTTAAAGAGGAATTATGTTGACCTACCTGAGACTTAATAAGTGTAATAAAATTAAAGATATAAATCTTTAAAACGCTCTGCTTTAAAATTCTGTATCTATATCAGATATATACATATATATATATATATATATATATAGTATATATCTGATATATATATATATATATTTCTCTAATCGATGGATTAGTTTATCTTTTATCTTGGAACCCCCCAATAGAGGGATAATTGAGTCATGAAATATTTTCATTTTCTTACGACAAAACAAAATTCTTCACATCAAAAATAAATGATTAAAAATCAAATTTCACGAAAATTGAATTCAACATTTTTAACTTGAAGAATCAAAATTTAAAGAACAAAAGTGAATAAAATAATAATAAATCAATATTTACACTAGTTGCACTTAACTGAATAAATCATCAATAAATACAATTCAAATAAATAAGCAAAATAGAGATAAAATATGGAATAATAATCATTAATCAGCTTAAAGACAAGTGTTCGCAAACAATTTAAATTCCTCCAATATTTTTATAAATTTTCTTAAAGTTTTTCTTTATCGAGCTGTTAAAGCTCATTTCAGAATGCCTAACTTATCAACAACTAATCAATATTAAAGATAATTTTTGCCCTTCCAACCCACGTGTTTCACATTTTCCTCACAACAACAAATTTGATGATTTTTTTCCCTGACAAAAAAAAAAAAAAAAAGCAAAAAAAAATTAATCACGTTCATCCACATCACCGAAAAAAAAAAAGCGCACACACAAAAATGAAGCAAAGTTCACTTCACCTGACAATTTGCACGTATCCCGGAGAGAATTTGTCTGTCTGGGTTGTTTGCTCGCTGAAGCGTTAAAATGCCATCATTAAAAATCAATGTTTAAAGATTTATGAGCTCAACAAAGTGTTAATTACTAAAAGAAGAAGGCAAAACAAAAACAAAAAACAACAGAAAAGCAGAAAACAACAACACAAAAACAAGAAACAGGACAGCGAAGTGAAAGACAAACTCACTAAAAGGTTAAAGGGTTCGTTGGTTGTGTTGTTGATGTTGTTGTTGTTGTTATTGTTGTTGTCGGTGACACAAATAGCTTTGAAATATGCTAAAGCCACCTCTCCCACTAAAACCCATTGACCTTTATCAATTGTATTTCCGTTTCCGGTTACCAACCAAATAAGTGTAAACTAAATTAAACATTTTGTTAAAATATTTAAATAGCTTTCAATTGCTAAATTGCATGCCCCATCTAATAAATATATTTATATTAAATTTAATTTATATTTCGAATATGTATAATAATCAAATAATTCAAGTTCTTTACTGAATAATTTGAGAAAATTTCCGCATTTTGTTGTTTTGCTAATCATTAAAAATTGATGGAAAAATTAATTTAAAATTAAGTCTATATTTTATATTTTCACAAATAAAAATCTTTTTTAAATAAATAGGATAAATTTGAAATTGTTGAATAAATATTCGAAATTATTTAGTGTTTATTATTTTATTATCGAATTATCTATTTTGATAAGGCATTAAAAGATATCTTCGTTTTTTCTATTAGATTAATTTTTTTACCAAAATAATATGTATAAAATAGTTACTCTTTAAATTTTGTAAAGCTCTATACATATGTATATATATTTTTTTTTTAAATTCAATATCTACTTATTAAAAAATTTATATAAATCAATTGCAATTCAAAACCACAAAACACAGACAAACCAAATTGCTATGACAATGGAAGGTAATGACAATATAAATAGATATTATACATATTTACATATATGTATGTAGATATATGTAAGTATATGCACATACATATGCATGTATTCCATATGTATTTCCCATAGGAACGATCGAACATTGTTTCGCTAAATATCCTATTAAGGTTTTCCAAATATAAACAGGATCAGACTTTGCATAAAGCCAACCAATTTACCAGAATGACATTTTCACACTCGCTTTTTTTTTTCTTCTTTCATGAAATGTAAGGTTAGCATGCCCTTGAGAATTTTGGGACTTTAAATTAAACTAGAATAATGCTGACAAAAAAAAAAAATCAACAAGAACAACAACAGCAACAAATACAAAAACTCTTCTCGAAATGTAACTTTTAATCAGACCACAACAAAAGGCGCAACAAAAAAGAAAAAAAAGAGGCAAATGGAACCAAATATGACGAAAAGAAATAGACATCGAAATGTAAAACACGGAAGAAAAAAACCATGACAACAATAATACATCATTAACCCGACTTTTAAATACTCTTTTTATGCATTCAAAATGTATATATTGAGTCACATATCTCTGGAATCAAAACGATATAAAACGTTATACCTAAAGGATATAAATGCACATTCAAGGATAAATAGGTGACGATTCTGGTATAACCCTTTTATTATCCCCTACAATTACAGGGTATTAGAAACATGCACACACACTGATGCAAGTGAAGAAAAAAAAAACAACGTCAAGGCGTTATAAAACAACAACAAGAGCAAAAAAAAAAGAGAAATTTTCACATACATATATATATAAAACACAAAATGCCTTTCATTTTTGGTCTTCGCTATGTATGTATATACATATATATACATATATATATATATATATTTCATTTTTTTTGTTGATTTCCAAAGGCAAAAGGGAGGTGCTGACGAAAGAGGAAACTTTGTGTGTGTGTGTGTAACTTTGCCGACAACGTTTTCATAATTCGGAGCAAGAAGCGAAAAGCAAAAAGAAAAGCAAGAAAATAGCAACAACAAAAAGTGAAGAAAAATCAACAACATCAACCGAAAAAGAAAAAAAAAACACACTCACTCATACACACACACACACACACACACATTTAAAAGATGGCAGGCTGAGCAGTATTTTCTCTTTGCCTCGTTTTGGTCTATAAGCTGGGTGGGGAGACCAGTGACACACACGTGAGGTTTCAGCAGGGACAAAAATACAATATATAGTTTCCTTTTTGGCTACAAATACATACATACATGCATACATACATATATATATATTTATATACATATGTGTGTGAAGGACGAGTCACACACACCCACACACACGCACGCACACATTTGTATAAATATATATATTTATATATATACATACATATATAAACAGACGCACGCAAAAGCCTTAAATATGCTACAACTGCTAAAGAAGCCATAAAGCAACAAAAACAACAACAACAACAACAACAGCGGCAAAAGCAACAACAATAACCCAAAGGTGACGACGACTACAACAACATGAACGATGATGAGGACGCGAACAAGAACGAGAGTACGATGAGGAGCAACATTTGCCGTCTTTCGTTTTGGCAAAAGGCGTTGAAAAGAAAATTTTTTGTCGTTTTCCTTTGAAACAACTACAATATGATTGAATGTTCATTGTTTTAGCTTGATGTCCTGACACAGCATTTTCATGTTGCAGGGGAAATGCTTTCTCTTAACAGTTATGTTAAAATACTGGTTAAATGGGAAATATATTTAAGCTCCCCTTCAACAATTTACAGTTGGGTCTTCTTTTGCTGAATAAGGGTTAGTGTCTCGGCTAATGGCTAATATTTTGCCTTGTCTTGTCAGTGTACAATTTGATTGCAGGGGAATACTGAAATGTTAAAATACTCCTTTTTCCCCATACAAAGGTACATAGATACATATGTGTCCTTTGGAGAGCAGTTTTCAAGGCTATGTATGATCTCTTCGAGAAAACGTATATAAATTTCGATTCCCATACAATCTTAACAAGTTTTTAAAGGCAAATATTTAATAATGAGAAATTTAACAAAATTCTTAAGAGAAATAAAAAAATCGTCAAACTCACCGTTTAAATCCCTCGTAGAAAAATGAAATAGTCTTTGTAGCTTAACTGAAACTAACAGAAAACAAAAGAAAATAGAATTAATATGCATTTGGCGACTATTAATAAATATTTAATAATATAATGCAATGCTATCTTCTAGAAAGTAGTTCAATCTGATCAAAACACTGAATACTTTTGTAAATATTTGTATTGTATCCTACCAATCCTCATTCATTTATTTTATTTCAAAATTTACAAAATATATGGTGATAAATATGAAATTTTAGACAAGTTTTAAACCTTCATGGATATTATGGGAAAAAATGTATATAATCGGGAAGTAAATTAAAAAGATATAAAGAGCCTACGATATTAGTATAGGAAAAATAAAAATTGGGTTATCAAGGAAGTCAACCAAAAAACGATATAAGATAGTTACGATATTTAGGATTAAACGATGAAAAGGACATGCTATAATAAACCTCTAGGGATATTATGGGAAAATATGTATATAATCAGGAAGAAAATTAAAAAGAAATAAAGAGCATACCATATTAGTATAGGCAAATAAAAATTGGGTTATCAAGGAAGTCAACCAAAAAACGATATAAGGTAGCTACGATATTTAGGATTAAACGATGAAAAGGACTTGCTGTAATAATACTAGCTAATTTTAGTTATTTTATATTAAAACAACGGTTTCTTTCACATTTTTCACTTGTAATTTTTCTCCGATAGATTTTACTATATTGACTTGATTATTTCCCAATATTTGACTAATTGAAATTTATATAAAAGTAGCTTTCTGATAGTTTTCCATCGCAATTAATCTATTAATTTAACAAATTTGATAAAAAAAAAAATGAATAATCACTCAAAAACGAAGAAAAAAATGCAAGCAGATTTATTGGAAAATTTTTGTTGAATCAAGGATTACCTTTTTCATTTTCTTTTCTCTGTACTTAAATATAGATTATCTAGGACCAGTAATCCCATAATAAAAATAGAGATACTACTGAGGTAATAATAGGTACATACATATATGCCATATCTTTAAAAAGTCAGGTATAGAAAGGGACTACAAATCGACAGATGTTAATACTGCTACCTGAAGCAAAAATCAAATTTCCGTCAAAGATCTGGGGATATTTTATTAAATGATATGGGTATAAGATGTTCAATCAGTTTGTATGCCAATCAGTTGTAAAGTGTTCATCATGCCACGTCGGTCGTATTCTCGGTTTATTTTTGAGACAACGGAAAATACGCGAACATTTCGCCATCAGCGTTTTGTCAACAATCTTTGTGTTGATTGTGATACATGTATAAATACGGTTCAGGCATGCGAACCATACAGTCATCATTGGTTAAATGATGAAAATGTGATCAATTTGAGCCTTGAAGAGAAAATATTATTGAAACGCATTGACCGGGAACGAGTTGAGACATTTTTTCTATGCGATGAGAGTGCTGTGGGACGAACGAATGACTTTCTACTTGAGGCTGGAATGGATGCTATGCCCAAACTGTTGCGTTTCCTTAACTACGAAGCCTCCAGGCTTGAAGTAATTATCGGCTTCTATGTAAATGTTATGAAGCAAAGGATGTACTATGAAAGTAGCCCCATTTATATTAATCATCATTTGGATATCGATGAGACAGTTGATATGCTATTCTCCATGCTACTTGAGAAGATTAGCAATTATGTATTCCTTCACCATCGTGTACCCCTTGAGGCTTGCGTTATCAAGAGAATGAAATTAATTGTGAAACGACATTCAGACGAACATTTAACGAGCGAAGAATCGTTACCACTTCAATATCTTGTTAAGCAAGATAGCGGCGGATCATTATTTAGCAATAAACAACAATCAAATATAATGCATATAGATAATACACTACTAATCGATAGCTATTTAAGCTATCGCAATCAAAGATTTGGACATTTTCCAGACACATTGAAAGTGAATTTGTATTGCTTTCGTATCTGTGCCAGTTCAAAGGAACTATATACTGTACCCTATCTCCTGCGTGGCGAGAATATTAATAAAACGCCAACATTTCTAATTCAAACTGATGTGGCTGGCGAATTTCGTGGTCTACATCACATTAAGAATATACGAAAATTCTTAAAGCCCGATTTACAGGATCGCGTTGTAGAATGTCGAAAATGTAAGGCCCATTTTGCTGATCGTGTTCAATATGCTTTGCATAAGAAAATTGATTGTGGTCGTAACTTTATGGTCTGGAATTTAGGTGTTCTTGATGGAATAACGCGATTAGCAGATATAGAGCTACATGATAATTGCCTACCCTTACCAAAGAAATATTTTAAATACGCTTGGTTTGGTGTTAGCAACAGAAACTAGGTGAATATACATACATACATACATACATACATACATATGTACATACAAACGAATAAATAAATACATAAAGTATGTCAAAGAATTCTTTGCAAAATGAAAATCGAAACAAAAATTAATTTTTCAATGTCGTTTTTAGTATCATATATTAGTTTTTCAAAATTTTTTTTTCATATTTATATTAATTAAAGTATTCTTTACTTATTTATAACGTTATATTAAATTAAAAACAAACTTCGAAGAATTTCACACTGTCAAGTAATTGTTTGCAAAATGCAAACAATTATTTGAAATTTAACTAAAACTACATAGGAAACTAAAACGAATTAAAACTTAATATTTAGTGTGGCGACCACTGGCATCCAACACAGCTTGAACACGAGGTTTATGGAGGTCTCTGGAGTTCATAAATCTGGGGAATTTTCTCCCATTCTTCTTGAATAATTCTAATCAGAGCCGTCTTATTAGTTGGGCTTCGTTTACCCACGCGGGGTTAAATTAAGGACTCTGCGCTGGGGTGTCAATCACTTTGCTGCAACCAGGTCCAGCACAGGAGCGATTTGTGCTTCGAGTCATTGTATTGATACAATTTGTAATTGAATTTATTGCGGTTTTCTGGATTCACAAATCCAAATTTTGCCCCGCTTCTTGAAAATTAATTTTTTAAAATGTCCAAGTAGAACGAACTCCTTGTTCAGATTTTCATTAAAAATCCGGACCACACCAACACCCTTAGACGAAATACATATGTACATATGTATGTAGTATGTTTACATGTTTCTACACGTTCTTATATGTACATTTATATACATTAGTCATTTTTATGTAACATACCAAAGATCAAATATTTTCCCGGGATTCCCAAATTAATCATTTAAGTTCATAATTTTTTTTAATTTGTGGTAATATGGCAGCCACCCCTATTATTTAACATCAAACGGAAACGGTCACTCTTTTACATCGTTTGCAATGTTATATTTAACAACATCATTTGCGAGTTCTGTTAGTTAACATAAATAACAATTGAATACCGGCTGAGAAAATAAGGAAAACGAAAAGTCGGAAAACTAAGCTCAAAATGAATCCCTTGGATAAAATACACGCACTGGACGAGATTGAGAAGGAGATTATATTGTGCATGCAAAGTGCAGGTAACTACAGTGAATTGGCAAAATAAACGAAGCAGTCACAATATTAATAAAGACTTATATTCCCTCCTCCACAGGCCAAGCGCTCCAAGAATTGGGCAAGGAGAAGTCATCACAAAAGAATGCCGAGACACAATCACAACAGTTTCTAAAGAGCCTATCAAGCGTAGAATCGAAATTGTCGGAACAGATCAACTACCTCACTCAAGTATCTACGGGACAACCGCACGAAGGTTCCGGCTATGCCTCAGCTAAGGTACTACAAATGGCCTGGCATCGTATCCAGCATGCTCGTTCGCGTGTACGTGAGCTGGAGGAGACAAAAGCCAAGCATTCCCATGCAGCCAGGCAACAGCAGAAACGTCAACAGGAGCATGCTGCCGCTCAGCAACAACAACAACAACAGCAACAACAGGCTGCAGCAGCCGCTGCACAACAGCAACAACAACAACAATCTGGCAATGGATCGGGAGGCGGTAGTGTAGGCGGAACAACTGTAGATACTGGCGGGGTAGTCGGTAATATCACCGGCGGTGATGCGGGGAACAGCATGACAAACAATTAATTTTAGTTTAAATAATAAGTATTCTTAATAATATTTTATACCATAATAAAAAATCGGGGAGCACAATGAAACCAAGTTTTAGGGTAAAATTATTGCAAATTCAGTTTTTTTTTGTATCTAATAATTTGAATAATAATAAACTTAAATGAATCTCTTGATCGGTTCAATTTACCATAGTATGTACATACTTAAAAAAAAGTAAAAAAAAGATGCTCACAATAGAAAGGGAAAGATAGAGAAAAATTGGTTTAAATCATTTAAACCAAAAGATAAAAATTGTGTCACCTTAATTTTAACTTAGCTCTATGTACGTATACATAAATATATATATCTATGTATATATTTAATATGTATGTATGTATGTACATTAAAGTGTTTATTGTGAAATGAAAGGAAAATTGTGTGTATTGAATGTAAAAATAGGAATGAGTGAGATGGAAAATGGATATAGAAGATATATATGTAAATATTCGAAAGTTAATTAGACCTTCATTTCAGGATAAGTTTATTTATAAACTAATTCTTTATTATCACAATTATCAAGTAGGATCATCTCGAACATTGTTGGCTTCTTTTATACCAAAGAAGTCTCTTTCACACACATAGCGAACACATTGCAATAAAACATTACGTTCATGTCGTATATCTGAGGCTAATAATTTTGATAGCATTGTACTTTGTTTATAGGTCTGTTTGGCTCGTTTAAAATTTAAGCCATTTTGTCGCTTTTTTGTTGGTATAATAACTTGTTTAACTGTAGGCTTACCACTTGACATAGGTTTATCATGTCCGTTAAGAGATTTTTGGATTATTTCTGTTCTATTTAGAACTGGCTGTTCATCTTGTTCTTTCAGGCGTTCAATTGGCACTTCATCTGGTGCCTCATCATTATCATCTGATGTGGGCAAAGTACTCTCTATTAATTGTGGTTGATCAACTGAAACAACTGATTCAAATTTAGCTGTAACTTTTCCATCTGTATGTTGAGTGGAATTCTCAAAGCTTGAATTTGAGACCTTTTCATCTTCATCGTCGTCACTATCTGAGCCATACATGCCCAATAGATTGGTTAAGACATTTCCCACTGTTTTCTTATTTTTAAAATGCTTATAATCTAACATTTCGGAAGTTCCCCGAAATCTTTCCGCGGGTTCTGTAGAATTCTCCTCTTTCACTTTCTCTATGTTGGATTGTTCTTTTACAATTTTCGTTTTCTTTTGTTGGGGATTTGACTTGTGAGAATTATGTTTAGTTTTTCTCTTATTATTTGGTTTCATTTCACTGCTGCCGCCATCTCTATGCTGATGCTGGGAACGGATTCTTGTTCGCTTTCGATCTTCGACTTGGCCAAAACGAGATTTTGAGGCCTCTAAACGTTCACCCCGCTTCATGCGCTGCTCCTTAGCCCGCTTAGCCAGCTCCACATTTGCAGTTGTGGGGAATCTAGACAATAAAAAAACAAAATTGATCATGTATGTTGTAGAAAAGTATACCTTCAGGAAGGGTTTACCTTTTTCTTCTTTCTGCTCGCCAATTGGCTATATCCTCCGGTGTCCATACTTTTTTCACTTTTTGATATAATCCCGTTATATGATTAGCTTCCATATGGCGATCTAATATATTTGACAAGGCCGAAAAATCACAATCATCGGCAGGGCAGGTCTCGTGTTGCTGCAAATGTCGCTTCATATCCTGACTGCTGGCCAATTCCATGCTACAATTATTGCAATGCTCGGGACGAGGTGGCGATTTGTACACTGGTGAAGTAATTTCGGCTACTTTCTAGAAGAAACCGAAATAACTTGTTAGGTGGTTTAAATTTCTTGGACAAGGCATATACAGGTGAAGCCACGCACCCACCTGTGGCTGTGGTGTATCTTCTTTCAAATACTTTGCTGGAACTGTGCTGCCTCGTGCTCCATACATTGGTGGCGGCTGTTTGCCGCGAGGCAACAATGTCATGCCGCATGGCGTTAAATAGTGCAAAGATATTTTACTTGGACCATTCTGTTTATTAAAGTTAGGCGAGGGTAACGCGAATTCTGGCGCACTTTTCTCTTCCATACTTGCGGCAACACAACAAAACACTAGACTAGCATGTGCGCGAACATTGAGTTCCACTGCACTAGTAAAAAAAACTAGTTCTTCATCTACAGATTACGGAATTAGTGGAGCGGATAAGCGCACAATAAGCATTCATTTTCATATTTACGTCTAAATGAACTATGATGGATGGAAAAAAGATTATTTTAATTAAGTGTTGCCAATTACGTATTACACAAAATGCAATTTATAAAGCTACAAGTATGTAAATATATGCAAGTATTCATTGGTTCCAGGCAGAAAACTAATTCGCAAATATCACCATAGCGGGTACTTTGGGCATTTTATTTCAAAACCCAACGGTCACACTCCGAATAAGTTAAACAAAAAACGATTAAATTCCAACGATTTGAAACAAAGTTAGACGAAAGCAAATACTCAATTAGGACTTAAAAATGCAAAGCGTATTAAATACTGTTAAAGGCACAGCTTTAAATGTGGCAGAATATTTGACGCCTGTTTTAAAGGTGAGTTATGATTTATTGTTTTGTTGTTATTCTTGTTGTTGCTTTCGTCTGCTCAAGTATTTGAGATGAGCAACCCAAGTGAAACGATGAGCAGTCACAGCCCTTGTGAAGTGATGTACGGTATAATTATATAGAAGGCTGTGCCATTGAGTAATGATTGTGACTAGTCACAGATATTTATTGCTCATATCTTTTGGATTAATTGATGGGTGGGTTGGGGGTGTTTGCCAATAACTGGCGCCTGTCTGACGGGACAATTTCACATCACAACTAATCAATTTTCTTTGTTCAATAGGAGTCAAAATTCCGTGAAACTGGCGTCCTAACACCCGAAGAGTTTGTAGCCGCCGGAGATCATTTGGTCCATCATTGCCCCACCTGGCAATGGGCAGCGGGCGATGAGACTAAAACAAAACCATACTTGCCAAAGGGTAATTTCTCAATGCCACAATCAGCACTATCTTGATAACTAAATTAAATTAAATAATGTATAGATAAGCAATTTCTAATAACTCGTAACGTGGCATGCTATCGGCGATGCAAACAAATGGAATATGTTGGCGAGGAGACTCTTGTTGAAGAGGAATCTGGAGATGGTGGCTGGGTGGAGACACATCAATTGAATGATGATGGGACCACTCAAGTGGATGAGAAAATCTGTGAATTGACTTTGGAAGAGTCGAAGGTATACACATTAGAATTTAAACGAAAATGGACTTACATTAACGTTCTATTATATATATAATTAGGATGAAATGCATACACCAGATAGTGACAAGATAGATAACATGGAAGATGTGGATGCTGATGGGAATGATAATGACGATGATGATGATGACGAAGCCATTGATATGGATGAATTTGTTGAGAGCGGCATGATTGATCGAGTTGATCCCTCTGTGGCAACAACCACTCGTAAAATAGATGTCATAGATACCAATTCGAATTCCAATCCAACTAATTCAAATGAAGCCAGTGGCGTTGGAGGCGGAAATGGTAGCGATTCGGTTCTACATACGCGTACTTATGATTTGCATATTACCTACGATAAATATTATCAAACGCCAAGACTTTGGGTTGTCGGCTATGATGAGCAACGCAAACCATTAACTGTTGAGCAAATGTACGAAGATGTATCACAGGATCATGCTAAGAAGACTGTTACCATGGAATCACATCCACATTTACCTGGACCAAACATGGCCTCGGTACATCCATGCCGGCATGCTGATATTATGAAGAAAATTATACAAACTGTCGAAGAGGGCGGCGGCGAATTGGGCGTGCATTTATATTTAATAATATTTTTGAAATTCGTTCAGACAGTTATACCTACCATCGAATACGACTTTACGCAGAATTTCAATATGTCATAGAAGAAAAGAAAACAAAACAACAATACAGTCCCCCTCAAAAAAAAAGATGCAATATTTCAAATTATTCAAGAATAAAGTTGATAAAGCAAAAAAAAAACTATTAAAGAGAAGACTTTAATTACTATTATAAATAAATATGACTAAAGATCTATAAATTGTGCTGGAAATTTATGATATACTGGAACTGAAAGTATGTATTAAAATAATCTTGCTAACTTTAGAAACGAACTAGTTTATCGGCATCGAAATGAATCAGTTCCCATACTCAATACCAATCAACGGGCGAAATGAGTCAAGGAATTGTTTAAATATATTTTTTCATTTTTCGTTTTATAATTACTTTTTATTTCACGGTTGTTGGTTGGTTGGTTGCATCTCTGAGATGAAATTTTATATGTTAACATAATAATAATAAACATAATAAATCAATTAATTCATTAATTATGCATGTAGTTGTTGTTTTTTTTTTGTTTTTGTTGTTTTAGGTAGTTTTGTTTCTAGTTAAATGATGTTTTTGTTTTACTTCTTTTTGTTTTTCTTTTCTTTGTTTTTAACAATTTATCAAACTTAAAGTGTGTGTGTGTTGTGTGTGTATGTTGTGTTGTGTGTGTGTTGCTTGCTTAGGTTAATTTATAACTGTTAATCCTTCATTTCAATCATACATATACATGTATATATATATGTGTGTGTGTGGATATATATTGTATATATATATATATATATATATATATATATATATAGATTTAGCTTATGAATTAAAATCACTTTTCATTTGCAATAACAGGTTCACATCGTAATCAATTTTACAATAAACATACCTAACGCCTTGCTCTATCGTTCATATACGTATATATATATACATATACATATATATATATTTACATATATGTGTGCATGTACATGTATGTAACATATATATGTACAAATATATATATGTTAACATATACATACGTCGGCATGTATATATATATTTTAATGTCTTAGACCAATATATATATACACATATATATACGTACATATATATATATATATGGATATAACCTTTTTTTAAACATCTTAAACCTTTTGCCTAAATCTAAAATCATTCTCAACTTCTTTTCCCACACTCGTTTCTTTTTTTCTTTTTTTTTTTTTTTGCTTTGTTTTGTTTAAATCATTTTTAACAATCTTGCTTGTTGTTGCTTTTTTGTGTACTTTTTTTGTTTGTTTTCTCTTTTTTTTTGTTGTTTTATAAATTTTACAATACATACAGAATTAGTTATAGTTTTATACAAACTAGAAACCTAAATACATATTATATATATACCTAGGCCAATCCTACACACATGCTTCCATATACATACATATATATATATATATATATATATATATATATATATATATATATATATATATCTAATTATATACACATATATATATATATATATATATACATATATACTAAACTCGATTTGTTGGGTTGGTTTACTGTACTCTACTTTACCTCTTTCCCCATTCCATTTCCTATTCGTTTCGTTTTCGTTACTTTTCTTGTTTGGTTTTTTTTCAAAATAACACTCATTAAAATTTAATTTTGCTGCTGACTTTTGAATTTAAATTTACTTGTTTTGTTTGTTTGTTTGTTGTTGTTGTTGTAATTGTTTTAAATATGCTTTTGAATGTGTGAATTTTTCTTTGTATGTATATTATAATATTGTTGTTTTTTTTTTTTTTTTTTTTTTTCCTTCGTTTTTTCATTTTGTTGTTGCTTTATTGCATTTTGGAAATAATTTGTTGTTAATTTTATAAGGTACGTTTTGTTTCAAGCGCAATGCCCAGGCAACAATTGAGGCTAACTTGATGACGAAAGTTGTTTCTCTGTCTTTGTGTTCGGTTTTTGTTTGTTTTGTTGTTTTTCTTTCTATATACGGTTTAAATATATATAATTATCATATCATTTTTCTTTTTATGCCATATTCGATTGATTTTGCTTTGCTTTCTGAAACTTTCGTTCTCTCTTACCGCTGCCCCAATTCTCGACTTGGCATCCAAAAAAAAAAAAAAAAATTTATTCATTCATTATTTTCTTTTTTTTTAGATTAAAATTTTTTGTGATTTTTTTGTTTAATATTTATATACATATACATATTTATATCTATGTATATATATATATATATATATATATATATGTATATTTGTTGTATTAATCATTTAATGTGTACATATATTCGGTTTCGGTTCTGTTCTGGTTTTTCTTATTTGCTTTCTTCTCTTCTTCCTTTTGTTGTTTTTACACTTGAAATTTACAAACAAATTTTATTTAATTTTTGCAGCTAAATATAATTAAATGTATTTATGTATATATATATATATATATATATATATATATGCATGTATAGGCTATAATATAATTATTTAATTATTTCTCTTTTCTTTTTTTGTTTTAATAAATTTTTGCTCTGCTTGTTGTTGTTGTTGTAGGTAGTTGTTTGCATTGTTTTTTAAACATTTACTTAAAATAACAAACAAATTATGATTATTCAATTAATTATTTTATAATGAACACCTAAAAATTTGCTTCGCTTTCTTTTTTTTCACTATAAACTGTGTTTTACAAAGATATACAGATATATCTATATTTATATATACGTATAGATAAGAGTTGAGGCAATACCAAAAAAAAAAAAAAATTATAATAATAATAATAATAATGATAAAGAAAATAATTGTCACACAGTTAAAAAAAAAATAAAATTACAATTTTTATAAAATAAAACAAACAAATTACATTTACACACAAGTTTTAAAAATGTTGCTTAGAAATTACACCAATTTACATAAAGAACACATATATATATATATATATATATTTATATATTATATATTTTATCTATATATATATATATATATTTATATATTATATATTTTATCTATATATATATATATATATATATATTTATATGTGTATATAAAAATAAAATTTGTTATAATTCTTATTATGATTCTTTTGTTTACATATATATATATATATATATATAATTTTACTTGTTTAGTGCTAAAAATAGAAAAAAAAATTGCTTTATCATCAGAGAAAAGGACGACTATAACTAAACACGTATTTAACTTAGGACAAAAAAATTGTTTTTTTTTTTTAAAACTAATTAGTAAACATAATAATAATAATTAACATTGAATCAACAAATGTGTGTGTGTGTGTGTGTTTGTGTGTGTTGTGTGATAGTTGGTGGTGTATTGGTTGGTTGTGGTGGTGTTGGTAGTGATGATGCATTTTTCATATACATTTTTATATTATAGAACTCTTCCATCATTCTATACGATCCATTCATTGATCATCTTCTTCGTTCTGATTTGATCCTCCCTCTCTCTCTCTCTCTCTATCTTTCGCATAGCAATTAAATTTTGGTTTGCCCTTTTTGCTTCGTTTCTTACATTCATTCTTTTTGTTTTTGTTTTTTTTTTGTTATTTACATTTGCATAAATTGTTTAAGTATTTGCTTTATATATTATATTGTTGAATTGCTGCTGCTGGCTGCTGTTGCCGCTGTTGGCTGCTGTTTCTTGGTTATTTCCTTTCTTGATTTTGGCTGCTTAATTGCGCCTCCTTCTTTTACACCTTACGTTTGGCATGCAACATTTCCATGAGCAGTGTCTGTGTGGGCGCACTGCCGGCGCAATGTTTCGAATAGAGGTGCTCCTCGCCGCGAGCGGCCATGGCATGGATTTCCGGTAATATATTCACTAGCCTACTAAATTTGTCCTGCAAGAAGAAGAAAAAGTATATATACACATTAAAATCGGTTAAACAATAATTATTCAGTGATAAATAATATTAATTGCTTACAACTAGTATCTCGCATAACTTATCAACTAGATAAAAAAACTAGATAAGAATGTTGTGGATTTTACTTATCTTAATGAAATATATAGAATATTCTGACTACCGGGGCTCGACATCAACCTATTTCTCTGTGCTAAAAAAAATCTTTTGAAATCAATCTCACTGTGTACCGTAAGAACATAATATTATTTGATCATATAAGTATATACAAATATATATATATATATATATACCCTATTTAGTCAAATAATATGATTTAATATCGAAAAACGAAACTTTCTATAATAAATAACTGTCCATTAGCAAAAGAATTTTACAGTATGATTTTATGACAATATATATGTACTATATGTAACTTCGACTTTGATCGCATTCATTTTGATCAGTTAGATCAGTAAAAGCTCCTTTAAGTTGCACCCCTTTCACTTTCAGAATCATATAAAATCGTACAATTATAAAGATCTTAACTAGAACTTAACTAAACCCTTAAACTATGTATATACTTAATCTATAATATATCATTTCTTGTTTTGGTACTTACATTAACTGAAGGATAACATGTTAACGTATAGTCCAAGAGGGCTGCCTGAACATTATCGTGTCCCTCTGAAACGGTCTTTTTATTCACAATACCTCGCACATCTAAATCGAGAAGAAGACACAAATTATTATTTTATATATATGGATATATATTTGATGAGATAATATATATGAATATATTATTTAAAAAAGTTCACTCACTTGGATTCAATAGAATTAGGAATTTCATGCATACATAATCGCCCATATCAAATTTCAAATCCTGCAATTTATTTTGCAGCTCATTGAAATAATCACCCAATTGTGGTACACCCA
Organism: Drosophila sturtevanti; assembly: GCA_018150375.1. Lineage (NCBI taxonomy): Eukaryota > Metazoa > Arthropoda > Insecta > Diptera > Drosophilidae > Drosophila > Drosophila sturtevanti. The sequence goes on along the minus strand of JAECWJ010000688.1, from coordinate 1,138,124 downwards.
AAAGGCCAAGACTTAATAGATTGAACACTTGACCATTATTCAATTGCGTCTCATCGGGCAGGCCATTATGGATGCGATGATGGAGATGATCCAGCACTAGCATATCCGACCAGGAGTGTTGTAAAAGCTTCATTTGATCATCAACCTGAGGGACAAAACAAAACAAAACGAAAAAAAAATATGATATAAAATAGAAGAATCTTGTAAGTATTTTAAAAGAAAACAAAATGCAACTAAAATGATGATAAATTAAAAATGTTTAATATTTAGTTTTAGTATTGTGGTAATAGATACATTTTCATTGGCTGCAGCTATACAATATCTCAATGCATGGTATAGATGTTGGTCTGTGTGGGTGGATGGGGGGGTAAAAAGGCCTAGCTTGGATGGGATGGCGATGTCTTGTCTTGTCTTGACTTGACTTGACTTGACTTGACTGTGAGGATTACAACATATGTATGGCTCTCTGGCAAGTCTTTTGTATCGCTCTCTGCCTTCGGTATTTGATGTGTTGGTGTTTGTCTCTTTATGGCACTCTTTTGTTCCACTGTAGATGGGTGTATGGGTGAGACTCGTTGTTGCTCAGTTGCGTCATTTGAATGAGAGTGAATACACAACCACTACATGCTGACTATGACCGACGACTACGACTACGACGACGGTGACAGCGACAGCGACAGCGACAGCAACGTAGACGACGACAACGTCGGCGGAATGATGATGATGATGATGATGATGATGACGATGACGGCGTCTGACTGGTTCAGCTTTGCTGGCTAAGTAGGTCAGACATACAGCAGCAAATGAAATCGAAATTCAATGCAGATTTGAACACACAAACTGAATTTCTGCTGCTGCGTTCGGCGGCTGCTGTTACCGTTGACTTCGCAGTTACTGCTCTGCTTGGCTAGAGGTTTACATAACCATTCATGGCGGCGCAGACTTGGCCCCTAGCTTGAAAACTGGTTTTTGGCTTTGAACACTATGATTTTTTGGGTTTGCTGTTTCGTTTTGTTGTTTTTTTGGCTATCGTATATATATATATGTATGTATATAGAGAGAGGAGAGGTGCGTGTGTGTACCTTCAAATCCTTAAAGAAAACTGTATTTCTTGCCCAATCGACTTGAGAGAACAAATTCTGATCGAGCACTTTACACATCAGCTCAAAGAGATCCACTTCAACTTGATTGTAGGTTTGCTTCTGCAATAATGCAAACAATTGCGTTTGCCATTCCCGATCATCGATCGATTGCACAAATTCACGTATCATGGGAGAGACTCTACAAGTTGAATAATTATAATTATTATTATTAATTGATTTTATTATATATATATGTATATTATAACTCACCTCAGTGGCTCAATAAGCGTATCACCTGTACTCGATGGATGTGTACCGGAATCGAAACTTTTTGTCGGCAAATGAAAAAAAATATAAAAAGAAAGAAAATCATAAAATTTGTTTCAATTGTTTCAAACTAAAAATATTTACATATAAAAAATATGTATGTATATATGTACATAGGTGTGCATATTTAATAAAACTGTTTAATTTGGCAACAAGTTGTCTAATATAAATTTAAGCGTAAGCGAAATCTTTTGAAATTAAAAATTTAGAAACGTTTAAGTTATTATGTTAATCTGTTTTCTTTTCTATTCTATCTTTCTATTTCTAATATAAATGATTAATCATATTATATAAAAATTATATTATATTTAAGTATTTATTTCATATTGACCCCTGAGGAATTTGTTCAGGTTTCGAAATGCTTATCTGTATTCCTAATTCTCAAATTTAACAAAATTTGTTATTCCTTTTCTGATATTGAACTAAAAAACTCAATTGACATCATCTATATAAATAAAAAAAACTATATGATATTGTTAAGCTGTCTTTATCCAATTCGGAGAGATCATCTTTCAAAATCTAAGACAAGTTTTATAGCAATTGAAATTATGTTACTTGATTTCCTATATCCAACATTCAAAGCCATAAAATATCTCCAATCTGTGGAGCTTTCAATTATTAAATAGATTTATTTCAAAACAATTAGAAAAACTCAATTAACAAAAATGAATTCAACTAAAAGAAACTTGTCAACATTTTTTTGTAAACTTTTTAAAACATTAAATAATTCCTTCTTCAGGATTATCGACCTGTATAATCTTCTAAGACCTAATTTTCTAATCGTAACAGTCGTATCGTCAACTTCTGCACAAATTAACACAAAAGAAGATGAAAAAATATGACAAAAAAAAAAACCCTTATATTATATTTGTTATATGTGTAAGAATAAATTTTGTTTCGTTTTGATTTTCGAATTAGTTGGAGTTCACTTTGGTTTGATCTTTGGATGGGTAAATACCACAATTTCGATTCGGCTGTATTCTGCAGAGATCCTATTCCAGCTTCGTGGCAATTGGAACCGTTGCCACCACCATTGCTGCCATTGCCGCCGCCATTACGATGCAGGCCATCGCCAGAATTGTTGCCGCCGCCCGCATTGTTACCGCCACTGCCGCCGCCACCGCCTCCACCGTTACCGCCGCCACCTCCTGTACCGCTGCCCGTGCTGCTTGTATTCTGGTTATTGTTGCTGTTGCCATTGCCATTGCCCAGAGTGTTGCCGCCGTTGCCATTGATGCCGCCATTACCATTACCGCCGCCATTGCCAGCATTCATGGGCGTGGCTATCACACCGCCGCCTGTACTCGCATTCACTTGTCCTAATGCAATGGCAATAGGGCTAGGCGATGAGTCGGGCGATTGTGTAAGTGAGGATACCTATAAATGGACATGGACAACGAATGATCATCATACATATATTAATGAACATAACAATTAAAATCATGATAATAATGATATGTATGTATGATGTATGTATGTAGATATATATATATTAAATGTACGATTGCAATGTGAAAAGTAAGCATCAGTGAAAAGTTAGTTCATTCTATCTTCTTACCTGAGGTATTTGTATTTCCTGCTTAATGTTCATATTTGGATATGCTTGCTGATAGCCTGGCGAGAGTGGTGACTGTTTGATATCGGTACCCATGGAACTGCGGAGAGCTTGCAATGCCAATTGCCTTTGTCTCATCACCTGCAATTTTCGCGCCCGATCTCGCTTGTACATGGGTCCAAATTTATTCCGACCGCCACGCATACGATCGGCACGTACAGCTAAAACGATATAACAATAAAAAATAAAAAAAATGGTTAAGAATAAGAGAATTAAGAAAAACAAAGAAACAAACAAACAAAACAAAACATTTTTCGTAGTTTTTATATGATAAGCTGCAGCAAAAGAAGTCATTTCATATATTAGAATTTCATATTACAGTAAAATGTTTAAGCTAAGAAAATTGTTTTTCCTAGATCTTCTATTTTCCCTTTGTTAATTAATTGGCTATAAGTCAATCAATCATATAAATTGATTCGATTTAAATATGATTTATAAAACGCTTTAACTGCAGTTGAAAAGTATATATCATTTAAGATTGATAATTGCTTTTTTTTTTTTGCAGGGTAGGGATAGCAACTAACTTTTAGTTGCAGTTCTGTTGCATTATTTGAACCAGTGTTGGTAAGTCCACATTAAGTTCTGTTCGATAAAAACTCACAAATCCAATACCAATAATATAAAGCTTGATATTTCATTACATTTCCAATATATATTTATAAGATGGGCAGTCCTCGGTAGATAAGTTGTCTATGTTAGGTTGATAGTTTACAACTATATCATCCTATACTTTAATAATAAATAAATTTATAAAATAGATCTAGAAATCATATATGTATATACGATGCTAATGCAATCCAATATATAATATAAAAAATATTTTAAATTTGAAAAGAATTACAAAAAGAAAATTGAATAAATAATAAGGAATTCGACTTAATGCCAACTATTGGAAAAGTACAATGAAAAATTCCCTGTGTGTGTGTGTGTATGTGGGTACATTTGTGTGTTCAACTGACCCATAATTTTTCAAATGGAGAACAAAAAGACCAAAAACAAAAATAAAAAAAAGTAATAACCATTATAGTTACTCATAACAATCCAGAATGACAAAAACAAAGCAAAAAACACACAGACACACATACTCGCTCACACACACACACAAAGAAATATATTGCGCATACGCCGCATCAAAATAAAAACTATATTACATATATGTCTGTACATACATACATACGTCTGTGTTTGTGTGTGTGGCACCTACTAACACACATACATACATATATAATATAGACATTCACACACACGGACAGCGGAACACAACAACACACAAGTAACTGAAACGCAATAAAAATGCGCTTCTTATGGCGCAGCACAAAAATTGCAAAAAAAAAAAAAAAAAAAAAAAAAATGAACAAGAAGAGCAATAGTGACGGGAGATAGAGGGGGCTAAAAGTGGGAGAGTGAGAGACTTAGATGAGGAGGAAGGTAGAGAGAAAGAGAAAGAACAGGGTTAGTTCAAGTTAGGGATGCAGTAATATTAGATTTTGACCATATATATGCAATATTTAATAACCGTTAGTTTCTTTCTTATTCTATGTTGAGTAACGATTTTTATTAGTTTTAGAATTCGAACAAAACTTATCAAGATATATGAAAAGTAGAATATTCTATATTCTATGATATAAAAAACCAAAAATTCTATGCTACAGATAGAACTGATAGTTGATATTAGCCCACACTCTACTTTTCTATATATATTTATTTGAATTGGTTAGAATTCAATGTTATATATAATGCATATATACTTGCATTTTGGACTGGACTAAGATTCGTTATATTATTTAATTATATAGATAAAACTTTGCCAGATTAGATATATGTACATATATAGATTTAAATCGTTATTTGTTAGAAATTGAAACATCTTTTCTAGCTTTAATCTAAAACAAGATTTGATTAGCTTTTTTTCTTTTCAGCATCGCATTTGACTGTGCACCTTTTATAAAATGCATCCCTGGACAGATAGGGTGATGGTTAGGGTTTGATTTGATTCAGCTAAGGGCAACACAGAAACACAGAACCGACACAAAATGACGATAATACGCGATGTAGTTGATTGGAAGAAGAACATACAAATGAGGGGGAGGGGTAAGTAAAAATGTGAGAATTTTATGGTACAAGGTTTGCTGCTGCTGCTGCTTAAGGTTCGATCGGTTGGGGGGAGTGTGTGCAAGGGGTGGTTGGAAAAAAAGGGGAGGGATTGAAAATAGGGAATGGGTGGAACAGTGGCATAAAAAGAGTGCAACCGGCAGGTGGCGACCATAAAATGTGCATTTGAAATGCAATTTTTGTTTTTGGTTTTGCTGCAGCTGCTGCTACGGCGGCGGCGGCTGCTGCTGCTATTCGTTGAACAAGTAACTGTAATTTAGGTCAAGCGTATTGTTTACAAATAATCAACATGCCACTCTATGTGTATGTGTATGTGTATGTGTTGCCGCTTTGTTTGTGTTTGTGTGTGGTGCTCTCAAATGTTTGCTCTCTTTCACTTACTCTCACACAGCACACACACACACATAGATACATACTCTCTCTTTTCTGGTGTGTCTGCTCATTATGCTGCTTCTGCCTGCTGCTTGGCAACTTCGAAAAGAGCTTTCTATTACGACATTTCTTTGGCGCTCTCTCAAATGCTATCTCTCGCACTCGCTAACGGTCTCTCCATCTCTGTCTTTCTCTTGGAAAAGAGGCGCTATTAGACAACTTTGCTGAGTGGAGTAGGTCAAGGACAGTGTGTGCGATGAAAACTGGGACAACATGGGCATTGTTGTTGCCAGCCAGCCAGCAGGCAACCAGCCAGTCAGTCAGTCAGTCAATCGACCAACTCTCCCAAGAAATAAACTCTCTTTCACTCACTCTCCATGGGAAAGTTGTTTGTATTTGTGTGTGTGGTAAATTTACTTACAACACATTTGGGTTTATTCTTTCTTCTTTGTTCGTTTTGCTTTTTCGTTTTTTTTTTTTCATCTTTTTTGTTTCCTTCTTTCCGGCTTAAGGCAATTTATGTTAGGCAAGTTAAAGGCAATGGCAAAGTCAAATAATATTAGGTTATTATCGATCTATTTGGATATGTAGATAGGAAATTAATTTTTATAAAGTGCTTACTTTCGATACCGAGTACATTGAATGTTCAACGTGTATATTAAGAACTGGAAAACTCAATTATATACATACTTATTCTAAATAAAAAGGATAATGGATATGCTAAGGCATAAGTATATGTAGGTCGAGTATTCATCATCACCAACAACTATCGAAGTAAATATAGCTAGCCTCCCTTTTTTTATATTAATAATTAACACCCGGTATACAGTAGGGGGAAAAGGTATGCCAACACAATAACAAACTTTGATTGGCGTTAAAAAATTTAATTGGTTTGAGTCGAAAGCGATTACAATTGCTTTTTAAAGGAAAAACGTAAATAAAAGGACATTCTTACGTTCTCAGAATGTAAATTGTTATCCTACATAGGAAACGTATTTGAAAGAAAAAACAATTATTAGTGCTTCACAGGATATAAAAAAGGATATTTAAGCTCATCATTTCTATTAGTTGTAACAATCACTTAACTAATTTAGTTAAATATATTCAAGGCTTTAGCATGTCCATCTCTTAAATAACGTTCAATAAATCTCAACTAAATATAATACAGGGTATCCGCAAATCGACCTTAAAAACATTACTTGGCCAAAGCTCACATTTAACCCTACACAAAAAGCCGCTTACATAATTTCCCTAGTTGACATTTTTTGTTGGTTTTTTTTTTTACATTTATTTTTTGTGTTCACTTTCAAAATGTGTTAGTTTTTTTGCTTTTTAGATTTTCACTTTTTATTTATTTATTTTAGTTTTTTTTTTTTTTTTTTTGGTAGTTTGCGGGGTTAAGTGGTTCATTGAATGAAACGAAAAATGAAGAGTTTCATTTCTCACACCCAAAAGGCCGGGAAATCAATAAATGTATATGGGAGTGACTTGACTTGACTTGGACGCGCTGTTATTTTTAAGCATTTGCATATAAATTTAGGTCAATGGTGCGTATGAGTAATTTTTTTATTTCTCTTCTCTTCCTTGTGTTTCTGTTGTATTTTAAGTTTCATATTTATTTTTTCGTGTTTAGTAGATAATAAAGTTGCTTGTCAAGCGATGAAGGAAGAAAATTGAATCAATAAAGTAGAACCAAACAAAAAAAAAAGGGAATTGAGTGAGCATTGCGACAAAAGTTTAAATGAATGACAATGTGTATGTGTGTGTATGAGTATGTATGAGTGTGTGTGTGTGTGTGTGTCTGAGAGGGAGGGAAACACAAAATCAATTTTTCGTTATACATATTTAAAAGGGTTTTAGTTTTTACCATTAAAAACAGTTATTTCTGAAATAAAACGTTTGTCAAAGACTATTAACTACAAATTTGTGTGTATGCGTGTGTGTGTGTGACTAACAACAACGACTACTGACTGACTGATTGGCAAATTGTATCCCCAAATAGAAAACAAAAATATCGATGGTTCATTACACATACGTCATGTGATACCAAAAAAAAAAAAAAAAAAAAAAAATAGTTGTGTTCGTTCAATATTTTCATCTCTTCTTTTTTATTGTGAAACATTTCACATCACAAATAGAATGTAAAAGCTATCATAACAGTTGGCACACACATTAAATACATATTTGTTAAATCAGAAAGTTGTGATTTGCATATTACGTATACGTCAAGTGGTCAACCGAAAATTTCAATGAATTACACATTCAAAAACAAAAAATAAAAAAAACTTTAATGGAATTCATTAAATTAATAGTAATTAAATATGTATCTATAATCAAAATAGTAAACAAAAATTTCTAGATAAATCAAAATACAAATCAACGAAGTTCTCTATAATTTTAATATTGTGTTAATGGCATTCAAATTGTAATAAAAAAAATTTAAATAATCCTAATAATTCTTTTAAATAACCAATAAAATTTTTTTTATTTCATTTATATCCTATAATTTCTTATGATCTTTCTCTTACTTTTGTTATATACATTTGATCAAAATATAGAATACATTATTTAACGATTATCTTTTGATAATTTTCAAGCCCTTGAAAGTCTAAAGGGAATATGATGAACAATATAAAGGATTACCTTTAAGAGATCCTAAAGGTAAGATATATAATTAAGACTGTCTTACACATTCATGTGGTAAAAGTTTTGAGATCTCTTATAAAATAAACAGGCCTATGCAACATTCATTTTTAAAAGCGATTCACAACAGTTTTTCGAGTTTCATTCAATCCTGACTCACTTCCACTTTTAAGCCAGCTAGCCAGATTTCCCAATACCTCTCAAAGAGAGACATTACCACATTTTATTTTTGTTTTCGTTTTTTTTTTTTTGTGTTTTTGGTTACTCTGCTGTTGCTGTGTGCCCCAAATAATCTACCAATTTCAATTTGTAATACGCTTAAGTGTAATTTAAAATCCCTATTGTTAAGTCCGTCCACAAGCTGCACAGCAGTCGTAATCCAAAACCAACCAAACTATGGTAACAACATATGGTCATACACATACAATCACATATGTATCTATATATAGATATAAATATATGTTTATGTATATGTTTGTATGTAAATATATATGTACATATGTACATATATCGAAGAGTGTGAGTCATTGGAGGGTTTAAGCCCAAAATTTTTCAAACTGACAAAAACTTAAACTAAAATAAAGCTTGGGAGAGCCAAAGTAAAAAAAAAAATCCACTAGACGGACTGACGAAAGCGTTAAGAGATTTCAACATACAGCCATACAGAGAGGGAGAGAGAGAGAGAGTGAGCGTAAGAGAGATGAAAAAACGGAAGAAGGAGACGGAATGCAAACGGAACGACGAAACGAGGCGAAAATGTTCGTAATAATTCAGTGAGTATTAAAAATACGAAAAAAAAAAACTGAAAAAAAATACCAAAAACACAAAAATAAAGCCAAATGGCGACAAGCAACTTCTCTACATGTTGCATTGATTACACACACACACACACACACATTCGCACACTCGCACTGGCACTGGCACTGGGCACATGTATTTCTCCCGCTTCTCTGTGTATATCACGTGCACTTATACACAGATACTTTTGGAATCTAGGTCATGAGCGCAAGAGATGGCACTATAGGCCAAGTACACAAAAGCGGAAATGAGATGGCAATACATTGATATATACATACATAGACATGCCGTACAGTTTTTATTCTGCTCAAGTGTGCGATGCATAACAGACAGAGAGAGAGAGAGAGCGAGCTACAGAGAGAGCAAGAGAGAGAGGCGCGCCTTATGAGTATTTGTTTGTGTGCGTGTGTGTGTGTGTGTGGATGTGTGTGAGCGCTATAAAACCAAACCAAAGCAAACCAAAAAAGAAAAACCATACACCGATTTTTTTTTCTCCTCTTATTTCCAAATACTCTTGTCGTAAATTTGATGGAAATTGGTATTCGGTCATGTGCTTCGGGGATATAGCGGAAGCATTATAATCAAATATCGAATTGCAAAAAATATGGAGAAAAAAAGTAGCTACAACAACAAGAGAACCGAAAATAACAAGATAAAGAATGAAATTGACTTTTGGCATGTAACTGTTACATTTAAGTATCGTGGAATATATATACATACATATATATTTAACAGATAACTTAAATCGGTAGCTAACTAAAATGTTTTTGAACAAATCCAACAAATTAAACACACATATAATTAAATTCATTTATTTTATGTTTTGAACTTGCTTCAAATTTTTTTCGTTTTTTTTTTTTTTTTTTGCTGTAAATTTGGCAAATATTGAAATTATTCCTCGATGCATTTTGTAAAAATTATTTGTAAACAATCTTTAGAATTTCTTTTCTATTCAATTTCCCATTAAATTTGTTTATCTTAACCGATTTTGATATTATGCAGCAGCTACTTGAGAAAAGTATTTTTTATAAGTATTTTGAAAGATTTTGAAGATTTACTTATTTAAATTTTTAAAACTATCCCAGAGTAAGATAATAATCAGTAAGGCAAGCACTGACAACATCTTACGGCTAAGAATCGCTATCTTAAAGATTTCGATTCAATCCAAGAGAGATATATGTGATATATCTTCATTTGATTATTCTATCTTCTAATCAAAAAGAAAGATTTTTGAAGATATTAACTAAATGAAAACTTAACGTGATCTATGTCGTTTCAATTAAACTATTGTGAAAATGAATGTGAATGATATGCCCTCCCCTCTTCCTCTCTTTGGAGTATCATACAGTTACAGGGTACAAAATCATATGAAATACTAACATGGCCCCATTATGAAGTACGTTATCACTATTTTGAAAAATTACACATAGTTTTTTCTTCTTCTTTCTATTTACTGACATATTTAGAAATGAATGTATGTACATATATCATACACATCTGTAGATTACAAAAATAAATGTTTATATATCATTTTCACACTTTGCATAATATTTTTGACAGGTTAGTTTAAAAAACAAAACAAAAAAAAAAGGAGAAGCAAAATTACATGTTACAAAATTTAAACAATGTTAAAAAAGAGCGCGTCAAACATAGGCATACACACACACACACACCGAGAGAAACACATATAAGCAAACTTAAGCTAAGCTCAATTCAGTTCAGCTCTCAGCTCTTCTGCTCTTGCTGCTGCTCTCTGTGATTCTCTTCTCTCTCTCTTTGTGTGTGTGTGTGTGCCTGACGTTTGCCATGCGGCCGCATTTTGTATATTTTTTTCTTCTATTTTTTTTGTTGTTGTTTTGCGGCCCGCCAACTGTCAGCGCCATACGCAATATGCCCGTACCTCTTTCCCCAAACCCCACCCCCATACCATTCAACCAACTTGCATACATTGGACCTCCTCACCTCTAACAACAGTCCACTAGAGCAACCATCAAGCAAGCAAAGGCAAGCCAACTTGCACTCGCTTTTCCGTTGTCTTTACTTCCCTTTTTCCCCTCTATCGCTCTCTCTCTCTCTATTACTCTATCACTCATTGCTCTGAATTCATTTTTAGAGCGCGACTTGTGGGTGAAACAGCGGCAGCAGCAACAACAGCAGCAGAAGTAGCAGCAGAATCCAAATACAGCGACAGAGGCAAAGCGAGGGTATGTGGAATTCATTTGGGGCCGCCGGTGCATGCTGCACTGACTCTGACACATACACACATACATTTGTATATATGTATATACCTATATATATATATATGTATATGTATATATATAGGAGGGGATACATACAACATGCACGATTATATAGCTTGTCTATATGTAGTTCGGCATGTGCTTGTTTGTGGGGCAACCGAGAGTCCTCCCCCCTCTCCCTGTTACTCCATCCTCTACATCTACCACCGCATATCTCTCGCTCTCGCTCTCGCTCTGTCTCTCTCTTTCTCTCTCTCCCTCACCACACCACACACACACACACACATATATATAAACGGTTTGGCAAGCGCGAAAGCAAAAGTTGGTTTATTACACAAAAAAAAAAAAAATAAACAACAAAAATAACAGCGAAAAAAAAAAGCGAGAGTTGACTACAAGTATGAGGTAAAAACGTTTTTCAAGATGAAAATTAATTATGCAAGTTATAAGGTTAAGGCAAAAACAAAAGAAAAAAACAAAAAAAATGTAGAAGAAAACCCCAAATATAATAATAATAAAAGAAAATACCAAAAAGAATAAGGTCTCATCAAACAAAGAGCAAGTTCAAAAGGCTTAAAAGTTACCAAGTTTAGAGCCAACTGAAAGATAAAGAAGCGAATGTAAACTAATTGGCAATTCAATAAAAAAAGGGTATAATTAAAAAATATATATATATACAAATTTTTTTTAGTTAAATGTTTTAGGAAAAGTTAAGCTATATATATATATATATATATGTATATATAGTATGATATACATATATAATGATATATATAAATATATTTACTTTAAAATGAAAAAAGATTAAAAGAAGCAATCGAAATGAGATAAACAAAATCCTTTTATCCAACTTAAACCAGAAAATACATTAAAAAAAAGTTGAAATTTGTTTCAATTTTGGATAATAAGGATCTGTGACTATAAATCTAAGTTTATGTATATATATATATATATGTATATATACATTTATTATTATATGTATATACTATATCATTCAATTGTGACGCTTAAGTAAATGTATTCGCAACTTCTCTCTTTGTTGCCACTGAATTACTTATGGCTTAACAATCCATGATCTTTTATAGCAAATTGAAACTTAATATACATATAAAGAACTGTAACTAAAAGCTACTTATGTATATATATATACATATATATATATATATATATAGCACGTCAAATTTATTTTTTTCTTTTGGGTTATATTTTTTTTTTTTAACTTGACCTACTTTGTTGGCCATGTCAATTTAATGATATTGTTGAATAAAAGTTATATGAAAAGAATATCTGATTGAAACAGAAACCTAAACAACATACACAGACACACACACACACACACATAAAAATAAAACAGGAAGAGCAGCAGAAGAGAGAAACAGAAGCAGAAAAAAAAGAACAAACAAAGAAAGAAGAAACGATGTGAATAAAATATAAGAAACCTTGTCCCGTATACCCAAAAAAAAAAAAGCAACAAAAATAAAATAAAATTGTTGACACAACAACACGAGAGAGAACCAGCAGCAGCAGCAGCAGCAGCAACAACAACAACAACAACAAAACCTGACAACGTCAATAAAATAATAAAAGTAATAAAAACAGAAAAAACAAAAAAAAAAAAAATACAAAAGAAGGCAAAATAAAACGCAAACTCCAACAATTATTTTTGCGGTGTTTGCCTGTATGTGTGTCTGTATGTGTGTGTGTGTGTTTGCATGTATGTGTAGGTATTTCAGATTGGGCTAGGTCGGGAATGAACATTTTGTTTAATAAAATGATTGAGGTCAAGTGAAATGAGAACCTGATATAAAATTTTCAAATAAATTTACATAATCTTTTGCTTAATTATTTCACACACACATACACACACACACACACACACACACACACACACAGACATCTATATATACTGCATATGTATTTAAGAAATGACTTGTGGGAGCACCATACATACATTTATATACATATATAAGTATATAGTATATATGCCCAGATTCATATTTCCCTAAAGCATTTCGAAAGGTTTTGTTAGTTTGAGTTTCGAGTTGCTGTTGTTGTTGTTGTTGTTGTTGCGCATTTATAAATAATAAGGAATATCGATTTAATTTCTTCTTTTCTGTTTATTTATTTTCTTTTTTTTTTTTTTGCAAATATATATATATATGTAACATATATACTATATACTACTATATACTTGTAAAAAAAAGCAGAAAGGGGTCATGGTTGAGGCTGCCAAACAGAGTTTGCAAAGTTGGCACAAAATGTCAACTTATGGAATGATGAAACGAGGTGGGGAAATACATCTATTATACGCATACAATCAGGACGCAAAAGGATATACTACAGGAAAAATAAAATAAATGAAAGCCAGCCGACATTTCTATACTTTATAATAAATTTTTAAAAATATTCAAGAAATGAAATTAATGATTTATTTGCATTGGAAAATATATTTTTCGTTTCAATCAAAATCAAAAAATTATATAAATAAAATATTTTAAAATTTTGCGAATTTTGGCAAAGTTTAATAAATTACATGTAAATATAGATATTGAAATATATAAATATAAATGTAATATATACATATATATATAAATATTTATATATATACATATATTTATATTTAAAAAATTTCATTATAAATTTGCATCCGAATATGACCTGTAGGCCTATATATGTATTTGTATACGATTCTATATTTCTAAATATATATTTCATACATATATATTTCAGCAATTAAATAATTTACAGTTACATTTATATATATCAACATATGTATAAACATATATATAGAGATCATCATTTCAACATAACGATCACAAAATCGATATATATATATACACACAAATATATATATAAATATAAAACACTAAGAAGAAAATATTTCTATGTGTATATATGTATATATATATATATGTATATAGATATGTTTATGCCAATGTATTTTCATGGTCAAAATAACTCTATAGGCAATATGGTATAAAAATTGTGGCAACAAGAATGTTCTACTCCTTAAAGAAAATAAAATCTATCAAAATCAAATGGGGAAAATCTTTCTATCCCTATGGTATAAGGCCTATTGCATCCCTCAATTGCTTGAAATCTTTAATTTTAATCTTATAACAGACAACAAAATGTTACTCATACGCACTGTATGCAAACCGTTTAGATTCGCAATTGAAAAATCGTTAAAAATATAGTAAAATGACCATATATAGATATATATGTATATATATATATATAACCATATATAGATATGTATATCCTAAAAACCGTTCACCCAAATCACTATGCGACTTGACATTGACAAATTATTACTCATACGCATTGTGGTACGAATGATTATGCTATAAGAGAAGATTGAAGTTAGTTGCTAAGAATTGGCTATAAATTTTCATCTTAGTTAATTGATAAATGAAAATTGTATCGTGTGATTTATAAGATTACCTATAACTTGTTTCAAGTCCATCAATTATTCATAGTCTACTTATCGGGCAAATATTAGAAAATTTTGTTAAATTTAAGCAAATAATTTTTTTTTGCATTCTCATTTAGATTTAGTTGAAAAAGCTTCTAGAAATGTTTTCAATGTTGCAACCAAAATTGATGAGACATAAACAATTTTTATTTTAATGCTGCGCATTGCATTGCATATTAAAAAGCGACTCCTTCTTCTCCTTCTCCCCCTCAGTTCCCTCCTATGCCACCACACACACACACTCATACACACTCACACACACAAATTGTCAGGGTCAACGAATATATCATCATAAACACTTGTACGCAATGTTGTAAACAACACATTTGAGGGTCAATGAGGGAACGTGATAAATTGACAGGTTTTAGAAGACACCCCTCCCCCCCCCTCCCTTCAGCACCTACCACTTTTCGAAAAAAAGCAGGCAGGAAGAGATTAAAAACAATGACGAGAAAGTTCTATTAACAATTAAAATGGAATACTAAATGTTCAAGGGAAAAAAAACAGTTTAAAGTTAGATATGGCAAAATGTTGGCCCTTTTCCTATAATACAAATACAAATTACAAGAGAAGAAGAAAGGAAAGGGAAACGATCTTTAAGTACTTTAAAAAGGATTCCCTTTTATTTTCTCAACTAGCAAAAAGACTTTAAAAGGAGTTAAAAGGCATTCAATGGTATGGGGAACTTTTTTTTTAGTGGCTTAGATAAACCTGACCATGACCTGATGCCCATAATAATGGGCTTGAAGTTGCACAATTCCCTCTATATAATATACATATATATGTATATATAATTCCCTATCCATAATGACTTCTTTGCTTATACATATACATATATATATATATTAGTTATAATAATAATAATAATTTGTTGTAAATATTTGACTCACCCTCCAATTTCATGCCCACTTCTAGACATTTTTGGAAACGACAATATGGACATCGTTTCCGTTGCGTTTTATCGATGTGACAGGATCGTTCGGCCACACAGGTATAAACCTTTTTATTTTGTACCGTTCGCTTAAAGAAACCTTTGCAGGACTCACAGGTGAGCAGGCCATAATGATAGCCACTGACTTTATCGCCGCATACGGGGCATAGTTCTTCAAAGAGATGCTTGAAATCGATGGCTTCACCGGATGCATTATGTCCGTGGCCACCGGAGGCCGATGCTGAAGTGCCGCCATGTGGATGATGACTGCCATTGCCGCCGCCGCCACCACCACCACCACCACCATTGCCACCACCGCCGGCCGATGGATTTGATGAGGTGTTACCACCCGCTGTGGAATTCTGTGGTCCACCCAAATGTGAGGAATTATTTGATGGCGGTAATAGCATATAGCCACCAGTTGAACTGCCTGAACCGGAGCTGCCATTTAATAGATTGGCACCACCGCCACCACCACCACCACCTCCACCACCACCACTTTGTTGTGAATGGGATGATGTGGTATCCTGATAGCCTGTTGGAAATATATACTGTGAATCAAAATTGTATATATACGAATAGGATGAGGATGTGAATTGATTGTTGTTGTTGTTGCTGTTGTTGGCATTATTTGTTAAATTTTGTTGTTGTTGCTGGTAATGTTGCTGCTGTTGCTGATGATGACTATGTCCACCACTGCCACTATTACCGGAACCACCGCCGCCGCCGCCACCACTACCACTTCCTCCACCACCACCGCCTCCTCCTCCACTGGCACCACCGCCGCCACCAGTCAGCTGCAACGTATAGGCACTATAGTCATCATCATTGTTATCATTATTATTGCCCTGTTGCTGTTGATGTTGTTGTTGCTGTTGTTGCTGTTGCTGTTGCTGCTGTTGAGTTGCGGCCAATGCCGGACTGGAGGGCTGTTGGTGCTCCAGTTGCATACTAAATGGCGACATATTCAATGACGAAATGAACTGAACTGTCGCCTGTTGCTGTTGGGGATCCATTTCTAATAACATTTCATGGATTTTCAATATGGAATTCGTTTTGTAGGTAGGTTCCTTAATCTTTTGTTTTGGTTGTTGTTGTTGCTGCTGCTGTTGTTGTTGTTGTTGTTGTTGTTGGTTTGTTTCGTTTCGTTACTCTTGGACGGCGGCAATTAAACCAAACAAAAAACAAAACAAAAAAAAATATAATAATAATAATTTGTTCTGTAATTTCTGTTTTCTTTTTTTTTGCTTTTGGAAGTTCGATTTCCTTGTAGTTTTTCTTTTTTTGTTTGTTTGTTTGTTTGTTTGTTGTTGCTCAAGTTTTCTTTATGCTTCAATTGATTTTATAGTTTATATTTTTATTTAATTTTTTTTTCCTTTTTTGGATTTAAATTTGCTCATAAAATAGGTTTAGTTGATTATTTTGATTTTGGTTTGGATTGAGTTTATACGGTGGTCTGGCCTTTGCACTTAATTGTTGCTGTTGTTGTAGATGCTGCTGTTGATGTTGTTGCTGCTGCTGTGGCTGCTGCTGCTGTTGTATTTGTTGTAGTTGTTGTATTTGTTGATGTTGCTGTTTTATCAACATTTTTAAGGCAAATTACAGGCAAATGATCGACATTTGCTAAGCTTTTCTTTTAATTTTTCCTTGATTATTGATTTTATTTTTTATCCACAAATTTAAGTTTCTTCTCTTTACTAATTTTATTGTACTTAAAAAAAAATAATAATTTTTGTTTGTTTTTTTTTTTTTTCCTCTTTTAGTTTTAGTAACAACAAATTGAATTTAAGATCTTTTTCTTTTCAACATTCTCTTTGGGAAAATGTCTTTCATATTGGAATTTTTATTCTTTATATAAAATTGATTGCGTTTTTATTTCTAATTTTATTTTTTGTTTAATTGTTTATAACATAAGTTTTCTTAAAGAAAGTGCGAATATATTTTGTTTTTGTTTTTGTAAACTTTAGAAGTTTTCTTACATACGATGGAAAAAAATGGAAGTTTTCTTTAAGAAAACTCTTCCGTTCTTTTTGTTTTTGTTTTAATTCAGAAGTTTCTTTTAGAAATTGTTGTTGCTTGTTCTTTATAAGAAATTATTACTTTTATATTAAGATTTTATATATATATATGTATATATATTTATATATGTAGATGTATAACACACTTTTTTGTTTTTGTTTTTAACGAACAAGAAAAAAATTTTGAAAACTTTTCTTGATTTTGGTTTTGAATTTTGTTGTTGTTGTTTGGTTCACAATATTTTGTTTTTTTTTTAGATCTTTATAAGATTTATGTATTATAATGCCAGTTTATTTATTTTTTTGTTTGTTTTTTGTGTTAAATTTTAGAAATTTGATGTGAATTTGAAGATATATATGTATATATGTTTATCATTTTTATATTATGTGTATATATCTGTGGTTGACACTTATTTTTTGTAATTTCGTAATTTCGATTTTCTTGTATTTTGCAGGTACTTTGACGAGGTGAGTGAAGATATAATATACATATAGAAATGTAGATAAGATGTAGAGATATAGACAGCAAAAAGGATGTTTTTGTTACTTGATTTTTGTTTTTGTTGTTGTTGTTGTTGTTTGTTTGTTTTTGTTGTTTATTTGTTTGTTTGTTGTTTATTTTTTTAGCCTGGTCAGAGAGGTAGGGCTTTCCTATACAGAGAGAGATAGAGATATATAATTAAATATATATCAATTTGATTGTTATCGAAAACGGATTTTTGTTATAACACGTATTTAGATTTGCATATATATCTTTTTATAACTTTTTTTGATTTCTTTTTATTTTATTTATTTTTTTTTTTCCTTTTTTTTGCTTGTTTTATTTTTGTTAATTTACACAGTAAATTGGGTCACAACAACATCATTTATTGCATTTATTTGTTATTTCTTTTGAAACGTAAAAAAAAAACAAAATACAAAAAAAAAACAATTTAAAAAATAGTGTGGCAAAGAATAAAGAACCAAAACGAAGAGAACCTGATTTACACAATTATAGATCTAGATCGAGATATATATATATACATATCTATAGATTTGTGTATATGCATGATAAATGTATGATTATGGTATTATTATTGTATAAATATATCTATATATTTGTATATATAGCACACATCTAACGCAGCAAGAGAACATAATCCTTGGGCTGTTCTGCTGGTTAATTTACTTGATATGTGATATATATGGGTTTATATGCAGTAGGAAACGAAGGAAACGTATACAACGGTTTTTTTTGCCAGTTGCAAGTTGCAAATTTACAAGTGCAATTTTTACTTTAATTCTTTCTCATTTTTATTCTTTATTTTATTTTATTTTCATCTTCTTCTTTACAACAAACAAAAATATAAAAAAAACACACGCACAATTGATGATTCGTTGTTGTTGTTGTTGTTGTATGATATATAGATAGATAGATAAATAGATATATGTATATTTATATTTATATATATATATATGTATATCTATATGATGTGTGTTTGTAGGTGTAACTACTTCTTTTGCTTTTGCTTTTGGTGTTAAACTTTTTTTTTTTAGATATATAGATTTTAATTTGCTATGCGAAAAACACGACCAACATCAACCACGTATCTCGATTGACTAAAAACGCCAAGTAAAACGCCGAGGATACCGCAATATACTAAAAGTCGCTGCAAACGACAACAGCGATGCTAGCAGAGCAGCTGGCAGCAATAAACGTCAACAGCAGCGCCAGCAGCAGCACTCTCGCTCTCAATTGCATGGGCCCCCACCAAACTCACTCTCACTCTTTGTTTGCTTCTCTGGTGCTCAGCAGGCAGCCAAGCTACCAGTACTACAACACACACCAGCACCAGTTTCACTTTCAATAATAACAAGAGAGCCACCAGTCAGTGAGCGAGCGAGCGCGCGCGGCTGACAGAGCAGAGCAAGAGAGCGAGGGAGCTGCGCGTCTGAAGCTCTCTTTTGGCTGGCTGTGGCTTGACTTAGTGGCCCCCTTTTTTTTCTTCTGTTGTTGTTGCTGTTGCTGTTGCTTTTGTTTCGCTTTTGTTGAAAGCGAAAGTGAAACTTTTTGGCTTAGCTTTGAGCCACTGTTCGTACTGTGTGTGTTGCTGCCACAAGTCAATTCTTTCAGAGGAAATAAATATTATGAAAAACCTTTTGTAACTGGGAATTTTGTTGGTTGTTGTGTTTTTTAATTTTTTTTTTTGGGTTTTCTTCATTTTTGCTGCTTGTTGTCTGTTGTCTTCTTCTTTAGTTTGCCAAGTTGGCGGCTCTGCGCCGCTGACGCTGCTGCTGCTGCAGCTGCTCGGTTTAGTTTTTGTTTTTGTTTCTTCTGTGTGTTTTCTTGCTGTTGTTGTTATGTGTGTGTGTGTGTGTTTTTTTTTTATATTTTTGTTGCTTGGTCTCAATTAGTTGTTGTTATTTTTGTTGTTATTGTCGTTGTTGCATTTGTTCATGACACGGTTTTCATGTGGCGTGTTTTCGTTTCCTATTTCTTTGGTGTCTTTGTTGTTATTATTGGTTTTTGTTTATCTGTGTGTGTGTGTGGGTGCATTTTGCTTCATCTTCTTCTTCTACTTTGGCTATATACCCTATAACCTCCAAAGGGCAACAGGAAGGGTATATTAATTGACTCAGCTAACAGAATAGGCACTTGGATATTTTTAGCTTAGCTCCTGATTAACTGTCTATATATATATATATATATATTGATACATATTTACGTTTATTTTTTAGTTAGTACAATTATTCATTATATGTTTATCTGACTGCCTATTGCCAGTCTTTCGCTGTCTGTAAATTTCTTCGATCGGCTGTCTATCTATCTATCTATATATCTATGTACCTCTCTATCTATATATTTATCTATCTACGTATTTATCTATATATGTTCTTATCTATCTATGTATGCATCTGTCTATCTATCTATGTGGCAAATTGTCTATGTATCTGTCTATTTATAAGCTTGTCTTTTTATCCACAATTACTATTTTATGCCCATTTCCATTACTATACTAGGATAACCATCATTCTTCTTTTTCGTCTATATCTACATATAATACATAAATAATTATGTATATATAACCTCTTCCCCTTCTCTGTCTTCTATATCTATAACTATAACTGAAGTCTACTTAAAATGCATAAAAAAATATATTATAAATCTTCAAATAACTGTGTGTCAAAGACTACAAAAATCTACTACTATTATAAACTAATTTTTGTGATCAATACGGGAGATATCTTCCCCAAGTTCCCTTTCTCCTATACTCTTTGGACGACATTGGGTTGATCGCCTTGACTTTATGTATCGAAACGATCAATTTATTATTATCTATTTGATTTATTAGCTAATTTGCTATATTATTTAAAGTTATATTAAATACTACTAAGTAATTAAAGCATAAACTGCAGCTAAAGGAATTTATTTATAACCAAATTATACTACTTACTAATGTTATTAACTAATTCAATAGGAAATTTAACTAATATAATTATTTAAGAATTAATTACATTACTTCAATTCAATTACTTTGCTTAAATTTGTTTTTTTTTCTTTACATCTTATATCTACGTATACTTAATATTTCTCTAAATTTACATTCTCCTCTCGGAAATATAATTTCCACTAATTAAATTGCTTTTATTCTTTAATTAAAGTTTTGTTTTTTCTGTATACGTATACTTAATATTTCTTCAAATTTATATTTTCCTCTTCGAAATAGAATCTATATTGATTGAATTGCTTTTATTCCTTAACTTTAATTCATTACTATTTGTATAACTATTTCACATTTCTTTTAAATTAATTTTAATCATATTTGATTTCATATTAAATCAGTTTATTTCTTGTTTTAAATATCATTGATTAACTTTTTCATATGTATTTCTTTTATTTCATAATTAAATTAAATTAAATTGAATTTGTTTCACACTTTTAAACTCCTTATTTTCTTATATCCTATGAGTCAACTGACTTTATTATCACGATTTCTCGTTATTTTATGATTTAAAAGCCGATATAAGCTAAATACCATAACCTATACCTACATATATATATATATATATAAGCCCTGTTTCATGCTCGCTTGATCCAATCGGTGTCTACGACGTATGCGTAATATATTATTGTTAATTACATGCACAAAAAAAAAAAGAAGAAAAAATGGCCATTAAAAAGCTTCAACATGCAGGCAGACCAAGCAATCGGTTAACCGCCATAAAACAGCACTCAAGCCAAATAAGGATACCCAAAATAACAAAATAAAAAGCAAAAACACAAAACAAAAGAAAGAAAGAGAGGTGGAGAGAGAGAGAAAAAAGGTGAATGGAAATAAGACAAGACCCTAAAAGCGGACAATATTAAAAATTACATAAGATCGAGATCCCCCACAGAAAGGAGTATAAAATAATATTAAATCGGGGCCTGACGATGACGACGATGAAAAACTTTCACTCAGTCGTAGTCGTCGTCGTCGTTCGCCTCCTCCTTAACTAACCAAAAACGGAACTAAAGAAGCGAAAAAAGAGACCAACCGATGACACCCATTAAAATGCAACGTATTTGGTTTTTTTTTTTTTTTGTGGGCAGTTCATGAATTACAAAAATGCCGCAAAATATTGCTACACATTGATACATTTTCATTTTTGGGGGAAGAAGAAAGAATGGGGGAAAACCCCCAAAAAGCCAAACGAAATAAAAACCTGAAATGCAGTTAACAAATGGAAATCACATTGAGATGCACGTGAAAGAGAAGTTGGACTTTTATTTTCTACGTAAAGTTAAACACGTTTTTATGCCCACCTTCCTTCATCGTCATCATCATGTGTATAGAGGTAGGTAAGGTAGGTAGGTAGGTAGGTAGGTAGATTGGATGCGGATTACAACATTTCAACGCTCAATTACCCTAAAAAACAAAAAAAAAAAACAAAATGAAAGAAAAGATGACTCTCTGCTTAGTGGCGTCTTGTACATTAGTAGTAGTAGTAGCAGCACATTCGCACTCTCTGACTTGCTTGCTCGCTCTTCTACTCCCTCACTCTCTTTCTCTCTCCCTCGCGTTCATCTTCTCTTTCTGGTCTGTCTTTCTTAATATTGAAGAAGCACTCTTATGAAATCTATAGCCAACGCACTTCCCATTGTTTCTCATTTCCTGCGTGCTTAGCCCCTACCTACCTTCTACACCCTCCTTTTCCACCATCGTCCACTCCAACAAACCAAAGCAAAAATATAACATAAGCAAAGCAACGATTATTAAATACCCTGTAACTGCCGAAGATATAATACTTTAACATAAGTATTTTATTTATTTATAATAAAGTTAGGAATAATTGAAATTATTGATAACTTTAACATAAGTAAAATCAATGGTTTAGGAAGAAATCGAAAGGATCTCTGATGTCTAGATGAAACAATAGCATATAATTGTCTTATCCTTTGACCAATGCCTAAAGATCAGGACATTTCAATGTACCTAATATACCCTTGGATGCCAAAAGGGTAGTCAAAATGTTCGTGACCGTAGCCAACAAGACTTTGGGATCTTTGGTCAGGTAATGACAAAACACCCAACAGATACTCACACACGCACACACACACAAACACACACATACAACCCCAAATTTCACTCTCACTCTCCGTTGGCCAAAAAAAAAAAAAATCAAACGGAAAACAGGTTTCGAGACGAGACCTACTTCTGCATCAGCGACACAGCTTCAGATTCAGCTTCCACTTCGCTACTCCATTTAAATGCCTCTGTGTGTAACTGTTGCCCAAAAGATCTGTTAACTTTTTGGGTTCCCTCGTTGTTGCTTTTTTTTTTTTTTTTTGGGTCTCTGGTTGTAGTTGGGTTTCTTTTTAGCGTTTTTTTTTTTTTTTTTTTTTAGTTTTTGGTTCTCGTTTTTTGGTTTGGTTTCGCTTTTGCGTTTACCTTTTTGACTTGTGCGCATGCGCAATGACTTTTCGACAGTTGTTTGTCAATCGGTTGGCAGGCAGTCAGCAACAGCAACAGCAACAGCAATAACAACAACAACAACAACAACAACAACAACAACAACAACAACAACAACAACAACAACAACAGCAACAACTACCACAACAGTTTACTGGCTAAAACAAAAAAAAACTATAGAAACGCGCTGCTGCTGCTGCTGGTACAGGTCACAAAAGTTAACAAACAAGACAAACAAAAAAGCAAGCAAATTTCATATATACTTAATTGTTATACAAATACAGACTTGAAATATATTGCCAAATACTTTTATACCTACTCGAATGAATCACTTAATTTTAGATTACAGTCAAACTTCCCTATAGTAAACTTTCATATACAGAAATTTCCCTTACACGGAATAAATTTGAAAATCACAGATTTCTTATTCTATATTACTTATAAATATCATATTTTCTATATAATGAAGTTTTTTCACTATTGATAGGAAAGTTTGATAAATTTTTCTTGTTCTGGTAAAAAATAAAGTTAGCTTAAGCATTAATACAGTAAACTAAACATAGTCGCAGGTCAATATTAGGCCTATGCTTGTTTTTTTAAACTAAAAAGGAAAGTTATATACAAGATGTATTGGAGCACAACAGCTTTCATTTTAAAATTTAGATTCAAAGGAGAATTTTTACGAAATTTTTTTTTGCAATTTTCATTATTCCTACGCATTCCGACCTTTAAATAAAAGTTCCAGTGACTCTTTTATTAAAAACTCATTTTAAAAATTTAAAGCAGAAATTTGACGAGAAATTTTCGTAATTTTTCGTTATCCTTTCGCATTCCGGCCATCAAATAGAAGTTCAGAGACTTGATGAGAAATTTTTGTAATTTTATCTTTTTCGCATTCCGACCTTCAAATAGAACTTTCAGTTATTTAGAATCTATTTCTGCCAACATTTCTTAAAAACGTTTTCGACAATTTTGTCTGGTCTACGAGTGAAGAAAAAAAAAACTGTGTGACGTGCCTCCAGTGCCGCCGCCGCCGCCGCCACACTGATCGTCATTGTCCCTATGCGCCCCTTCCCCTTCCCGCACAATGTTTCCTTCAATGATTTACCTACCAACTGGTTAGCTGGTTCGTTTTGGCTGGTTGCTGGCACAAATGTTAAACCAAAGACGACGGAGAAGAAAAACAACAAAAAAAAAAGAAAAAAAAAAAGCAAAATCAACTTTGGACTGTATCTGGTATTCTGTTTTTGGGGACTTGGCACAACACAGCACACGGCAAACAGCACACGGCACACAGCACGGCGACTTTAGCGGCAGCGGCAACGGCAGCGGCAGCAGGCATACAACAGTGTCCAAAATGTTGTTGTTGATGGACATTTGATTTGCCGCTTGGCCCAGGCTTTAATTTCATAATAAAACATTAAAACGTATAAAATTTACTTGGAACGTGCACAGAATAAATGCAACAACAACAACAACAACGACAACAACAATTGCAACAAGTCTCTCTGTCTCCAATACCAATTGTTTGCTGTTAGTTGTTATTGTTGTTGGCTGGTCACTGGTTGGTCACTCGTCACTGGGAATCAGATTTGGTTTCAGTTTTTTGTTGTTGTTGTTGTACTTGTTTTTTTTTTCCAGGTCGTTTGAAGGTTTTGTTTATTTATTTTTGTTCAAAATTGTTGCTTTTGGTATGTTTTGTTTTTGTATTATTTTTTTTTTGTATTTTTTACGCAATCCACAGTTAATTTTTATGTTTTGTGTGCCGCAGCTTAATTCTGGAAGTTTTGGCTTTTGTTTCTTTATTTATTTGTTTTTTTTTTTTTTTTTTTGAAGTATTTTAATTTATGTGGCGATTGCCAAATGTTACTTGACTTTAAGTACAGACACACACACACACACACACACATAGAGAGTAAGAGTGTATATATATATATAATACATTTAAGTATTTCGCAAGTTGACTTTTTTTGGTCATATGTTAGAGGTTGACTGTTTGTCAGGTCAGCGCAGTTGAATGAGTGAGTACAATGTGTGGTGTGGCAACAGAGAAGGGCTCTCATGATGAATAGTGAGAAAGGGGAAAAGTGAGGGGAAATATTTGCAATTAACATATGTAATAAAATTTTCAAAAACCTACACTAAAATCTATCTTCAAAATTACAACAATTGCAATTGTTTTCAAGTATATTCTCCTTTAAAAGGTTTAGAGTTATTTAAGAGCCAGAACTTCTATCGTATGAGAAGAAACACATTTGAATGTCTATTTAGTTTCAATTCAAAATTTGTTTAAGTTCTTTAACTACATGAATTAAGCATATCTGCAATTAAAATATAACTATTCCAAGTTTGAATAGAAGTAATCAAAGTTTTATATTATTTATATTGAGTGACTATTTTTGGTTATAGTTTAAAACAATCCAAGGTCTATATTTAAACAAATAATTCAAATATTCTAAGGTATTAACTTTAATTTAATAATCAATCTAAAGTACTAAAAGTGTTTTTAGTTAACTTTTAGAGTAAATATAATATAATTTTAGGTAGAAATAAACAGATTACAACAATCGAAATCATTCCACAATTTTTCGATTATTTTTCATAAACAAAATAATTGAAAATTTCATAAATTTAAGACTGTAGCCTCACATTGTTTATTGATGTGACTGTAGAAGAAACAGACATAGAAAAAAACTACCTAAACTACCCTTACAAAAAACATCAAAAATAATTTGGAAATGATTCGAACAAAATGCACACTTATAAATAGGGTGTGGGTATAGTCAGTCTTGCACTATGATTATATCATCTTTTATAAGTTTATTATTATTATAAGTTATTTAGTATCTTTGAGTAATACATTTTTGTAAAAGTAGAATCAAGGCTTCGCCTCAGTATCCTTCCTTAGGCTTAGTTATAACAAGCTAAAAATTTTATATTTCTTTTCGACCTTTCATAGTTTAGTAATAATTCCTAGAATTTAGAATTAATTTTTGATCATTTGGTAATGATTCTTATAATTTAATAAGCTTTCATCCTTTTTTCCCATTAGAATATTAAAAAAAAAGTATATATGTATATATTCATTTCATCTTCTTTATGAATAATCCATTTATATTGGCTTTCCAAGAAATTTAAAATGTCATTTTCTATTCACTTTATAAGCCATTAGTAAGAGAATCAGGATCCTGTTTTTATTGTTAATTGCACCAGGTAAGGAGAGAAGATGATCTCATGTTTGGATTAGTAGTCTTCATGAGACGTGTGTGTGTGCGATGTGCATCGTCAAAATTGGCCACCCGCAAACAATTTTCAAATGAGGCAGGTCACTTATTTTTTTTTTACGAAACGCACAAAGCACACACACACGCACACAAAGAGACACATACAGCCATGGAGAGACACAGAAAACGCGTCTTGATTGGCGGCGCTGCCGCTGCTGTCAGTTGTCGTCATCGAAGCAAAACAAAAACAAAAAAATACATATAAAACAGAAGCTAAATTTAGAAAATACAACAAAAAAAATTTCGTTTTGTTTTTTTTTATAGTGTTGTTGTATTATATTTTTTTCTTCTTATTTTAACCGCAAAAAGAAACCTAAAAACATACAAAAAAAAAAACCGAAAAAAAACTGAAAAACTCGTCTTAACCTGAAACGAAACCTTGTAACATTTTTCCCCAGCTTGGCGACGACAGCGGTGCTGCTTTTAATTGACAAGCCGGCAAAGGCAACGCATTCGTGGGGGGCGAGGAAAGAGCAGCACTAACAGCAGCAACAGAAGAGAGAGACTGCGTCTCTCTCTTTCAGGTTGCTTTTTTTTTTTTGGGTGATCACTTTTGCTTTCAATATGAAATAATCGAGACAACGTAACGAATGCCGCTGACGTCGCTGTTGCTGCTGCCCGCCTGCTATGAACAAGTTTCGCCCACAAGTTTTACTCTCTCACCGACTCACACAAACTCTCTCGCACTCATTCAGATTGTTTGTTGTGTGTACATTGCTCTCTTGTGTTATGGGGCTTTTGGCTCTCTCTCTCTCTCTCTCACCATTGAATAATGTAATAAGTGAAAGTGTCTTGTTGTGTGTGTGTGACGACGACTACGACGACGATGATGACGACGACGTCGCTGCCACTGCCGTGCTGTTGCTGCTGCTGTTGACGTTGCGCTGTTTCAGTTGACCTACTTTTTTGTTGTACAGATTCAGGTCTATGTTAGAGAGATTAATTTCGATTTCGTTTCCACAGTTTTTATATTCGTGAGCCTATATGCTGCTGCTGCTGCTACTAGGCATGGTCGATGCCTATGCCTATGCCTTTGCCTCTGCGTGTGCCTTCTCTTGTGCGTGTGCTAATAAAACTGAGCGTATGTGTGCGTCTGTGTGTGTGTGGGTGTTTTTGAAGAAGAAGGGTGTGGATGAAGTGGTGGGTTAAGGAGAAGAGCAGAGAAATGTGAATTGGGTGGGTTACTATCGAGTTTGGGGGTCCATGTTCATTGTAATGGAAAACTGTTGCCATGTTGGTGTAGGTTGGTCACATTATGTGTTGTGTTGTGTATCTTATTGGTGTGTTAGTGTTGGTGTAACCCTGCGTTGTTGTTATTCTTGTTGTTGTTAAGACTCCCAACTGTGTTGGTCTTAGGATAGGTTCCGCACTCTATTTCTTTATTTCTCTACATTTCTCTCTATATTTATACACATTTTTGCTTGCCACTGCGCCGCTTGTTTTCATGTTAATAGGTCAATGGGAAATTTAGTGGGGCGTGTGATGATGTTGATGATGATGATGTTGGCCGATGATGTTGGGCCTATAAATGTGTGTGCGTATTGTATGTATAACCCACATATGTACATACATTCATACATACATACATATTCATACATTTGTATAGGTTTGTATCTTGATATTAATTATATGTTGGATTTAAGGCTTAAGTTCGCTTGGACCCATAAATATTACGACTTTTATATGCACATACATATGTATGAATGTGAATATTACAGCTGGCATTTTGCTACTGCTTTAAGCTGGATAAGACTTAAGTTATCACAGCAAAAAAAAAAAAAATAAGAAATTAATGAATCATATACATACGACTACGTAATATGTATAAATTTAAAATAAAATCTTTAAAGATTCTTTTATGAGCAGATTTATGTATAAGCTTAAATACAAAATCTTTTAAAAATAGGTCTAACGATTTAAAAAAAAAAAAATAACTTACGTACAACTTGTCGTATAAGTTATATGTATATTTTCAATGTAAATAAAATATCTCATCTCATCCCCTATCATCTCATTAAAGTACATTGTATTAAAAGTTATAAAAACTTGATAACGGTATAATAATCTAGGTCAACTCTCCAACCGATGAATGAACGGTACACGTACGAATAGGATGGGGATGCCAGATGGATAAATAAATAATACAAAGTCCATTAGCGAGTGAACCATCTTTACTTTATGATGATAAAAATTTCCCATTGAGTAACTGTAATTAATGTGAAACCTACCTCACCATTCACAATGCAAACCTAAATTTTATGATCCATAGATCGTACAGATCAGATTGAGAGCATCAACACAACAACCACCCACTACCCCCACCTCCTTGAATAACCACTGATAAACATGCAGATGCATGTCCATATATACATATATATGTATATATTTTATTACATTATCATTGTTATCAGTTTTCGTATTTCTTTTTTTTTTTTTTCTTTTTTGTGCCATCTCTTAATGAGCACACACAAAGAGGAAAAGAGGAATGGGGGAAGCGAGGAATGGAGGAAGAAAGAAAGAACGGTTGATTGACAAATGAATTCTCGTTCGCTCGTCATAAACCCCAATCTCAATTAAATTAAATTAACTAAAGATGAATATATATATACATACATACATATATATATACACAATGTCTATATATATACAAAAGTATGACAAAAATATCGCCAACAATGCACAATTAAATAAAAATATATTATAAATAAATAAACGAGAGAAGAAAAAAAAAAAAAAACCCAACGAAACGATGACAACGTAAAATGAGCAAACAATACACAAAAGAGAGAAAGAGACGTGCGACACAGAGTGAGAAAGAGTGATAGAGGGGAGTGAGGAAAAGAGAACCAAACAACAACGATTACAACAAAACGTGAAACGAAAATGCTACAAAATGATGAGTGGATGGATGGATAGATGGTTGAGGGAGAAAAGGGTATCCACGAGTAGCGGGGGGGAGTGAGGAAAGGGCGGCCGGCCTTACTGGGGCCCCTGCTAGTGGGGGTGTACGGGCAGAAGCATTAGCGTCAACGGCTAAGGGGGAAACGTCGGCGGCAGCGGCAACGTTTTCTCTGCGCTGACGTCGCACACACGTTAACGCTGCACAAAATATTATTCAAAAAACCTTGACACACTTTTGTATGCCGCACACACATACATAAAAATGTACATACATATATACAGAGAGAAGCACACACACACACACACAGACACATAGAGAGAAATACAAGCATACATGCATAGCTACACAATTCGCCCAGGGACGGTTTCGACCGCAATTCGCCGTCGCTTGCCCGCCCCGTAACGTCGCTGATGCCTGCCTTCGCCTAGCCGCTCGAGGAGGTCAGCTTAATGTAGATTTGTATAATTGTCTATATATGTATGTATTTATGTATATATGTACATATACATTTGTATATGTAAGCTAGTATGTACATACATACAATTAGTTATATATGTATGTGCACATATATATATATATATATATACAAATGCATGCTTGTAGGTGAGTGTTTGTTTGTATGTCTGAATGTGTGTGTGTTTGTGTGCCTTATTTTGTATACATTGAGTGCACTGTAAATGCAGTCGACGTCGGCGATGCGCAATAAATTTGATTTCAAACTAAATTATATTAATTAACGCATTTTTTATACACGTTTTGTATTTAATTTTTTTTTTTTGTTGTTTTTGTGTGTGCGTAATGAGGTCAGGCCACATGTTTGTAGATCGCTTGACGCTTGTCTCTGTCAAGCCAATATCATATCAATATGAAGCACAGGTGTGGCCTTCTAAACCACCCCCCTTCCTCCCCGCCATCAGACCACTGCCCACTAAACCAACCACCTGATCTTACCTCGCCGATTTGCGGTCATGATATATCATATATTATAGCAAAATTATCAAAGAAAGAGCATTCAAAGATCCCCAAAAGCAATAATTCTTGGAAATCAAATGTAGTACAATGTTAGATCTTGTTATATAACCCACATATATCCTATCGCATCAAGATCAAGATCTTACATAGTTAGAAAAGATTGCGCAAAACCTCAAATAACAGTTATAAAGGTTGCTTTATCATACATATGTATTCTGTACTTTGCAACACTGTACATATTTACAGAAGAACACATTCTTCATTTTTAATGGATATGGTATTTACATATGTACATACATAGTTACATGTATTCAAACGATCAGCATAAAAAAGGCTATAATAAAACAAGTTAGTAATTTTAAAGATTGTAAAACAAAAATTTTCCATTGTAATATTTCGTAATGGATCAGAGCACTATATCAAAATATGTAGCTATCTACTTAGCGATTACATGATACGATTAATACGAGTTAGATAGATGATCTTGCTCATTTGCTATACAATTTAATAATTATTTTGATTAATTTGATCAAAATCAGTCATTTTATCTATCATACATAAAATTATACGATTACATATTTGGTCGAAACACACACAAAAATTACCTCAGCGCCATTTGGTTTTTCCCCACAAAACTCTTTCCCAGCTGACTAATCCATCCCTCCCCCCCATCCAAACCTGAAACACCCCACCTCGCCCCCTCCTCTAGTTATCGAACACTTTACTTCCTCACCCAATAGTAATGGCGGCGGCGAAATGCAGGCATTGAAATGCCGCTTTTGTCTTAATTTCTTTGTTGACTGTTCGATTATCCGCTGTCTATAATGTTATTCCAGTTTTTCTTCTTCTTTGTATTTTGTTATTGTAAACTTTGTTGTTTCATTTTCGTATTTTGTATTTCTTTCTTTTTTTGCAAAATATACAAAATACTTGTACACACAGAGAGAGAATTGCAATTCACTTAACTGAAACAACAACGTCTCACGCGCTCTTGTACGTTGCTGCTGCTGCTGTGAGGTTGCTGCGCTGCCACTGCGCTGCTTAGCCATCGGTTGCAGTTGACGAAGACGAAGCTTAAAACTAGGTCACGAGGCCACAAAAACAATTGCAGTTGGTATATAACTGAGGATGAAAGAAGAGAGGTGGGGGATAGAAGTGGGATTGGGACTTGGGGTTTGGATTGACGATGGCGTTGGGGTGGTGATGTTGAGGGGAAACGGTGTGTGGGGGGGAGGTTTCTGCATAAGATGTGGGGGAGGTTCGTTTTCTGGCTGCTTAAAATGCATTGCTGCGCGCTTTTAGCTGCGTATTTTGAGTGGCAATGGGGGGCAGAGGGCGGCTGCTGCAACGAATGGATGAGTGGGTGGATGATGGTTGTTGGGTTGCTTTGCTTAAATTCGTTGGGTGGGTCAGGGTGGATTTCTATAGAGACGTAGTAGGGAAAGACCAAGGGAAAGAAAGAAAGGCAGAGAAAAACAGAGAAAGAGAGGGGGAGAGTGAGAGAGAGAGAGAGCGCGCGAAAGAGACCAAGAGAGTTCCCGATGCGTAGAAACAAATGAATTGCCGCGGAGCACATGTTGGCCGGAGAGATGGTGCATGGGGTGGGGGGTGGGGGTGTGGTTGCCAAGGAATTGAGCGAGAAGCAGAATGGATTCTGCTCTAAAGGATTTAGGTCGACCAAACAACGCAACTTGCCTAATTACAATATAGAAAAAAAGAGAAAGAGACGATGAAGAAAAAGTAAACACACACAAAAACCATAAAATAAAAATAAAAATAGTTTTTGTTTATTATTTTCATAATGAATATTTTTTGAATAAACTTTCGTGAATTCCTGAATTACTTTTTGTTCTCCTTAATTTAAAAATAAATTAAGAAAAGAGAGAAGAAGAAGATAACCATTGAATGAAAATTCTGTTAGGTTAGGTCAGGTCAGATAAAGTTAGGTTAGGTTAGGTTATGTAGGATTTTACCTTACCATCATATAAGAAAAGAAAGATGAAACATGCGCAGAATGACAGAAAAAACAAAATAAAGATAATACATGGAATATGGAAACAGGAAGATGCAAAAAACAACGATACATACAGATGCAAATGGTTTAACAAAGATAGATGCAAAATGAAACAATTAATGATAATAACGTAGAAAATATACAAAGAAACCAAATAAAGTAAAAGAAATGCAGAAGAAAATGAACAATAAGACGCAGATAACAAATGATCATATTATATCTTTATCTTTATATGTATAAATACATATGTATGTATGTGAATATATGTATATCATATGTCTTCACCTTTATCCTCAAATATAAAAATGTTTATAAATTTTATTTTCAAACCGATATAGTTTGACTTTTAACTGTTAGTTTTTTTTTAACCTGGTTAGTTTTTTTTCCCGTTACCAAACTGAACTAACATAATTTCAATATTTTTTAACAATATTTTATAAATTTAAAAATGATTTATTTCCTTTATTTGTATGTTTAAAAGTAGAGTTAATGATTGTTAAAGAAGAAAAAAACAAAATCAACCAAATAAAATATCATAATTTTGTTTCAGTTTTGATTTTTTGGCTCGCTCAGCATTGGAATTTCAACGATTTGTTGTGCCAAAAACCTCAAAAAAAGAAAAAAAAAATTTTTTTTGTGTAAGAAGAAAAAAATATTATTAAAACCACAGCAAAAAAGCAAATCAGAGTCATACACACACACTCACACACATATAAAATATTGCAAAGAGCCACCACTATTCAAAATGTTAAAATCATTTTTTTCTTCTTTATACCTGTAATTTATGGATCAAAAGAGTATATTAAAGCCAAGGAATTTTAAAAAACCAACTAATTTTAAAGATACATATACACATATATATCCTATATATATATACATATAGAATATATATAATAAATCCGTATATCATATAAATCGTTTTGTGGGCAAATAAAGTCTATTTAAATAGGCATAAATAAATAAATAATAAATTTACATATGTATATATATAATCTAACTGTATATCATCTGATCTGTGGTCAAATAAATTCTATTTAAAATAATTGCCACACCCCCCTTTTTCACATTTTTAACGTTCATAAATTACATAACATTTAAATCAAACTCAACAGGGTATTTTCAAAGTGGACCCACTCAGTTAAAAAAAGCACTTATAATTTTTGTTTAGTTTTTAGTTTTTAGTTGTTTTTTTTTTGTTTCTTTAATTATGGTTTGAAGTCCCAAGGTGGCTGCAATCCAAATTCAACAACCAACTCATGTCTGCCTAATTGGTTAGATTTTTTTCCTTTTTGTTGTTGTTGCTGCTAACGCTGACTAACAACAATTAACATTAAACATATAAATAAATTTAGTGTTTGACCAAAATGTGAAGACAATGTACAACACAACACAAGAAACAGACAAGCGAACAAAAAAAAAAAAAACGCAACAAAAAATGAATAAAATATAAATAAATATTAGATAAATTCATACATGCATAATTTTGATGCATAGATAAAGATGTAAGATAAAGAGCGCAAGGTGAATGGGGGATGGGGAATGTGGGGGGATTAGGGCTAGGTAACAACAAGCATAATAATGCTTAGTTATGTTTTGTGTTGTAGTTGTTGTTTCCATTTCTATTTGTTTGATATGCGGGCCCCCAAATGGCAAATCAAACTCAACTTGTTATACACACAAATAAAATTATTAACAAAAAAAAAAAAAAATACAATAACAAAAGAAAAAAAAAAAAAGAAACAAAAAAATCGGGTAATTAAATTTTCTATAACTTAATGGCCAAACGATTTAAATAAAAACTTGAACAGATAAATACTAACGGTATAGCCAATTAAAATAAAACTTGATTTAACCGAAATTATTTGAATTTTTGAACATTATAAAGCACCTACATATATAAGATTGAACAATTTCAAGTTTGGAAAGAAAAACAAAATAATGATTTTCCAATGAAAATCACAAATAGAAAAGTTAATGTGCACATCAAGTATCCGCCTAGTTGACTACCATTTTATTTTGTTAGTTAACTACCAAAAATTCTGAACACTTTTTCAATGAAAGTCACAAAGAGAAAACTAAAAGTACACATCAAGTATCCGCCTAGTTGACTCTCATTTCATTTTGTTAGTTAACTACCAAAAATCCTGTCAACTTTGTAATAAGTAACTGAAATATATGAAAAATGAAATAAATTTGAATGAAACAATATTGCTAACCAAAGCAAGTAAGACAACTCTTTGATATTTTTACATTATCCATGCCACCATAACCAAAGGAAAAACAAAAAAAAAAAAAAATGAATAAACAAATCAAAAGCCAAAAATTAAACGACTCAAAAACGATTAATATGCCAAAAGCTATAGAAAAAAAGATAAACAAAGCAAAAACAAAAAAAAAAAACTATTTTAAACCAACAACAAAAATTTTGCACTAAAAGTTTCGAAAAAGAACCAGAGACAGAAGCACTAAAAAAAACAGAAAAAAATAAAAAAAAAAAAAAAAGAAACCAGACCAGACAACAACAACAAAAAGAAGAAAAACTGAAGAAAAAAATTAAATGGAAGCAAAATCTCAAGAAACGCAGGCAACAACAACACCAACAACAAAAGCAAAATTTGCTACGTCTGGCAGCCACAGTTGGCGTCGCGGTTGACGCTGACGTTGACGTTGGCGTTGGCGTTGACAGCGGCCCGTTGTTAGATATGGTGACCCACTAACCTACTTTTCGCTTTGAAAACGCTCAAGCTTTTTACGTACAAACATTCACACTCATATACTTTATATATATATGTACATATATACGTATAAAAATATATGTTTAAAAATGAAAAAATATATATGTACATACATACATATATTTATATACAATATACATATGTATGTATGTATGTATGTCTTTTCTGCTTCTTTTTTCTTTTTTTTTCTTCTTTTTTGATTAAAATTATATAAACAAAGTGGAAATATTCAACAACGCAATCGACACAGAAACAAAAAAAAAAACAACAAAAAAAAAAGAAGAAATAATGAAAATGAAGACAAAAAAAAGAAATAAAGAGCCAAGAGAGCATGCTGCTACGGCACAGATACTGAAAGAGAGGGAGAGACAAGCTTTTTTTTGTTATTTTGTTGGACTGCCTCAATGAGAGGAGATTCCCACACACGCACTAAAACTGTGAGTTCTCCACACCAATCCACCCCACACCCCACTCCACCCTTCATTTCACCATCATTTCCACAACCAAAAACTATTCAATATTGAACCTAACCCAACAAAAAATGCTGAAAACGAAACAAACCCGAAGAAGAAGACAATAAAAAAGCTCACGCACATTGTATACTGTGTTTTTTTTTGGCAGCTTTTGTTTTTTTCTCTTTTTTGTTTCTTTGGATACCCTCTGCATACCAGGGGGAATAAGAGGGTATATTGGGTTACTTGGATACTATTTTTACACAATTGTTATTCTTTTCATTTTGCGAGTCCTTTCCGTTATTCGTTCTTTCTTTTCATTAACTTTCATCAGCAAATCCCTTCTTTTTTCTATGAATTAGATTATAAAATCATTATAGCAATGTAAGTAGTACTAATTAACATAAGGTAAGGAAACTTATAGTCGATGCTTTTTTAACATTTCGTATTAGCTAATTGTGCGTAGTACAGTAACAACAAATACATACTACGCACTACAACAATGGGTCCAAAAAGTCTCTCAATTTCGTTTCGTTTCGTTTAGCTTATTCACGATCGTTTGCGCAATTTTGCTCATTCATCGCACGCACTTTCGGTTTTGTTTTTGTTTTTTTCGTTATCGTTTTTTTTTTCTTTTTTTTTGGGTTGGTATTTTTTTTGTTTCTGTTAATTTTGAAATAAATTTTGGTTTTATTTTGTTGTTGTACGTACATTTGTACGTTTTTCCAATCAATGTTTTTTTTTTGTCTTTCTTTTTTTCATCAATTTACGTTAAGTTTTTATGTTTATTTCATGTGGTTTCCTTTTTTGGGGGAAAGTCAATACACACTAAAATAAATCGAGTGGTAAAGAGACAAAAAAAGAAGAAAAATAAAAATGGGTTCGATTTGGCCATATGGTTGACTGTTTTCAAGTATGACCTCATTTTGAAAGTTTTCAGTTTTGTTTTTTTTTTTACTAAAATTTAATTTTAAGACCTTTCTATTATCCTAAAAGAAAAATTCGAATTCTAACTTAAATGGTGATCAAAAAATGATTACTTGGACCACGATATAGTATTGTAATCTAAAGCCAACTATAAGATATTATTATTTATTCTGTAAAAGAACTACAGGAACGTGAAGGTTCTATATAATCCCATATAAACTTTGATTTTGCCAACTATTACGCATAGTTTCCAATTAATTTAAATGAATTAATATGTACATACATATGTATGTATATATTTTCTTTCAGATAAATTGTACGCTAGTTGGCGCCACTGTGGCAGTTGTGGTATATGCATAGAGAAGTATGATTGAATTTAACCTTCAGTAATTATTGTAGATGAATTTTCCATATGGTTTTGTAAATGTTATGTAAATGAATATCCGATTACATCAATTCTATTATTGTCCTTTTATCTTTACTTAAATTGAATGCTAACTGACGCACATACAACAAAAGACAATATACAATACACGCAAACATAATTGAATATGTACATGTATGTATGTTTGTTTGTGTGTGTGTGTGTGTAAGCTATATATATATATATATATATATATATCTTTATAACATCGGCAATACCAACAACGACCCATGGCCCCCATAAGTTTGACTCGATTCGACTAAACTTCGACTCGACTTCGACTCGACTCGACTCGACTCTACTTGACTCACACTTAACTGACTTCACTGACTTGCCTGACTTGGCTCTGACTGTTTGGTAATCAAATCTAGGTGACCCAAATTGCATTGACCTAGTTTAGGCAAGGCGGTCATCAGACCAACAAAGATCCCCACCCCGCAAACAAACACACGCACACACATACACATAGGAAATTTCCCTCTTCGTCCTTTCGGATCAAATTCTGTTGCAAAAACAAAAAAAATTAATAAGAGATAAAAAATATATACACAATTTAGCATACATAAATCAGTTGACAATCTGCTGACTGGATGGGGTTTAATCATTTAAATTAAGCAAGTCATAAAACGCAACAACAATAATTAAGATGAAGAAGAAGAAAAAACCATGTTTTTCCAAGTGAAGGACAAGCAGCTAAGATGATGACAATAAAAATTAATAAGTATAGGATGGATGCGTTCATCATGAAATGGCACAAAAATTAACTTTAACTAACTTCTTTTTTCGAGCAAAAAGTGAAGGGCTAAAATATAATGAAAAATAAATATTAAGAAAAAAAGAAACTAAACCAGTTAGCCATAGATAAAAATTATGTATATGTAATTATAAACATAGATATTTTAACATTATCAGATATTCTTACAGTATTCAAATATTCTTATACTATTCATAATTTGTTTATATTATTTTTCTAAATGGATCAAAATTATACGTAACTGCAAATTCAAAAGTTTTACCTATCATAATTATAGTTTAGGGAAAAGGTTTTTTAAACAAATATAAATATATAAATATTCAATATCACTGAAAAGTTAAAAATCCAAAGGCATTTGAAATTGTAAAGAATTTGTATAGATTAATAAATTAAGAATCTTAAAGTTGAAAGATGCATTAGATGTTAAAATAATTAATAACAAAGACAATGACATATTTTTGAAATGGTCAAGTCAATAATAATAAAACGTTTTGTGAGACAGCAGAGAGATTGAAATGTCCAATTTACGATATGGAAAAGATATATAATAATTTACATAATTAAATTAACCATAACTAATAATTAAATATAACTTTAACCATAGGATTGAACAGATATTAAATTGTTTAATAAGACCTTCTTGAGATTACTAGACTAGAGGATTAATATCAAGATATAATACAAATAATATATACATATATTTCTTTATACCAATCAACTTATCAAAAAAATCGTCCCTGCCGATTTGGAGTATACCCTGTACCAGTAAGAGATATTAAACTTCTTCGAAATCGCCATTAATTGATTATAATTTATTTATAAAAGCCGAAACAGCAAATGCTTGCTTTACCCTATGGATAGAGGGTATATAAAATTTCAATTTAAGAAAAATTTCTTTTATTTTTGTAATTTTTTGTTTCTTCTAACTTTATTTAAAAATAATCAAATAGTTAAACAAATAAATATTCAAATTTAATATAATTCTTAATTTATAATTAAAAAAGAAGATCTTTCAAATGAAAGATCAAAGATATATATATAAATTTGATAATCTTTTTCTCATATAAATATTTTTAAATATTTACATATATGAATGTAAAAAAATTTTAATTCCACATTGATTTCATTTTATTATAAAGTTTTTAATGGAATATCATCCCATAGGGTTTATAGCCTAAAGGCTATATAGATAGGCAATTGTTAAACAATCTAAAAGGCATGCAAATTATTTCATAATTATTTAAATGTTAAGCTACTGAAAGACCTTTAGGCAAACATCAAAATGATTACAGCAAATAATAAAATACATATGTACATACAAGTATATATGTATATATCCATATATATATATATGTATAAAAGCAACCAAAAAAAATACGTAAAATTAATTTACACCCCAAAACCAAAAAAAAAAAAAAAACAAGTCAAGTTGACTCGACTCTAAATATTATGTGTGGCTGCTGTGTGTGTGTGTTGAAGTGATGCAACATTTGGTTATTTCTTCTTTTTGTTGCTATTGTTGTAGTTTGTCTCATATATTTAAATAATTTTTTTTTTTTATTTTTATAATATTGCTTACAATTTTTATTTGCTGTGAGAGGGGGAGAGAGCAGGTAAGTGACGAACGAACGAACGAACGAACGAAACAAACGAACGCACGAGCAACGAAGAAACGAAGTTGAAATTTTTGCCGTGCGAAGCGCGTGGCTCACACACACACACACAGAAGTGGCTAGAGAGGGCGGCAAGAGAGAGCAAGAGAGAGAGAGAGAGAGCGAGCGGCCATGTTGTTGGGGCCAAAGCTGACCCACTTTGGGCCTCTACTATATTTGCATGGCCTACTGCACTTGGCCAAGTTTTTGTCTCACTTCCACGCACAGCCGAAAATTCAACGAGCAAGCGAGCAAGCGCGAGAGATAACACAGAAAATACTAAAACAAAAAACAACAACAATACATATTTCTTTTTCATTTCTCGTTTTTTTTTTTTGTCTGTTAATAATACGTATTAAAAAAACATGAAAAAAACCAAAAGCGATTAGTTGTACTAGGGTTTATTTTTGCTTTTGATAAGCAGCAACCCATCAAAAGGTGATCAAAGGAACCAAAGGCCACAAAAAAAGAAAAACGAATTGGCTATACTCTTATTTGATTTTTATAAAGATTACATATAAAGGATATATATAAAGATTATATATAAAGGATATATATAAAGATTATATATAAAAAGATATATACATAAAGATTATATATAAGGGATATAGCCAATCAAAGCCGATGTAATTTGGAAAAGAAAACCGCCCATTTTTGGTATTTTAATCTGCAATCAAACTATGACATTAAAATAATCTAATTGATTTTGTTAAGTCTTGAATTTCTTAACCCATAACGTATCCTATTTAAGTTATATATAATATATATCTATATATGTATATATATCTATATATATATATATATATATATATATATATATATATATAATGAATAATCAAACTGCCATTTAAATGTAAACAAAAAGAACAAGATAGATAAAGATTTTTGAATCTTTTTTGAGACTTTTCCTTACATACTTTTAAGTGCATCCTTTAAAGGATATCTTTTTAAATCATTTAAAACTAAATACTTATAGCAAATCAAATAAGATAAAAGATAAAAGGAAACAGATTCTAAATAACAAATTATCGTAATATCATAAATACTAATATTAATTTCATGTTTGTTATAATGAATTATTCATTCCATTTCCAATCTTCTTATCTATCCAACTTGAACAAGAATATACCCTCCTTTCTTGCAAGAGTATCATTACTATATTTATACACACATATATATATATGTATATAAATATGTATACACTTATACTTATATACGTATGTATGTATATAATACACATATGACAAAAATTACTCATACGCAGCATTGTACACATTTTGCATGGCGTTTAGGTTAGCTAGTTGGCTGCCACTGCTGCCGTTGCTCTTGTCGCAACAATTAGTTGGGAAATTTAGATCATGGCAGCCATATAACATTGTAATAATTGCCAGCCAGCCAACTAGACACAAAAACAACAGCAATAGCAACAGTAACAACAACAACAATAACAACAACAACCAAATATATAGAAGCAGAAACAGACATTGAAACCATCTAATCCCCCCTACCATCAAACCCACTCCCCCCCACCCCGCGCTCTTCCCTCCTCTGTTACTCTTTACCGCCCGCTTCTGACACTTCTCCTTCTGCTCCTCTGAAAACCGCCTCTCCGCCCACCGTTCGTCA
Organism: Drosophila sturtevanti; assembly: GCA_018150375.1. Classification (NCBI taxonomy): domain Eukaryota; kingdom Metazoa; phylum Arthropoda; class Insecta; order Diptera; family Drosophilidae; genus Drosophila; species Drosophila sturtevanti. The sequence continues at coordinate 1,096,836 of JAECWJ010000688.1, read as the reverse complement.
CATTATATATATTATACACACATATGTATATATGTATACGTATGTTTTATTGTTGCTTTTCACGTGCACTTACATAATCGTTTTAAACGTATGTTTGTATGTTTGTATATACATATATGTATATACATATATGTATATACATATATGTATATATATATATATATATATATATACATGTGTATGTACATATCGCACACAAATTGCGTAAATTTTTTTTCGTTTTTTTTCTGGTGCGTTCATTTTCGAAATCAATTTTTTGAATTTTTTGGGGGGGTTGAAAAAAAAATAGCCTGAGAGAGGGGTGTAAAAAGAGGGGCACAACAGCACACACAGTCTATATTTTGTAAATGATTTTTGGCACTCAATTTGTTTATTGTGCAAGTGAGTGTGTGTGTCTCTCTCTGTGTGTGTGTGTGTGTGTCTGTGTGTATGTGTGTGTTTGATTTAAATTGTATGTGGATAAATAAATGTGGGCTGGATGTGGATATGAATCTTTCAACTTGATAATATTGTTACGGATTTCAACTGGAAAATTGAAAATTGCCAATTGGTTACAAGTGAAAAGGAAGGATTGGAAAAATGAACAATAATGCTGCTGCTAATGATGAGATAATGTTGATAATAATGATGAAATGATGTAATGAGAATGTTGTAAGGAAGCCTATTAAATATGCTGAGTTAATTGTATTTATATTCTCTATAATAAACATTTTGGCATTAACTTAGTTTTACATGTTTTTTTCTTACTCTATCTTAACCATAAACATATACATATCCTTATATATCCACGTTGAATATGATTTCTTCATATACATAATAACTTTAAGTATAAGAACTAGTCATAATTGAATAAAATTCATTTATCAAGAATCTATATATGTATATATACATATATGTATATAGTACATTGTCTTGTTACTCATACTATCTGTACCTGCATTTTACTGTTCTTTTTCTTTGTTTTGCCCTTTTGTGAGACAAATGTAAACAAAGTCGTAAATAATATTATAAATAAAAGTCTCACAGTTTTACCGAAAACTTGGACGGACCTGCCTTAACAAAATTATAAAATACAAAAAAACAACAACAACAAGAACAATGAAATGCACATTAAACAAAAGCACATATCAATACAAAGTACACAATACAAAACCAAAATAATGCAATTTAAGCAATAATTTTTTTATTTTGTTTCTTTTTTGTTGTTAAATTTTTCCCTGTACTGTTTACAGTGAAAATTGTGAAAAAAAATGAAATGTTGTAGTAGGCGTGCGTTTAAGGTAATGTATAATAAATGAGACCCGTAACCCGATAACACTCCCACTCCAATTTTCTTGGGTGGGGCAGGGGGGTGGGTGGGGCTTAACTCTCATTGAAAAGTTATCAGGCAAGCATCAGCAGAATGCGTGACGCAGCAGAGCAGTTGCGCTGCTGCTGGCGTCGTTCCATTTACCTAAACTGCACACAAGTTGTTCTTGTTTCTTTTTAGGCGCAAACGAAGCTTTGTATAGCCGCAGAAAAAGCTCACATTAGGCTATTATTTTTGCTACTGTTGTTGTTGTTATTGCAGATGTTGTTGTTATTATTGCTGTGGCTGTTTCCTTGTAGTTTGCATTTACGCTTGCATAAAGAGCTTTTTTTTCTGTATCTTTATTTACTTTGCGCTATTATCTTTTAGTCGAGAGAGTGAGAGAGAGAAAGACAGAAAGGGAAAGAGAGAGACATAGAGCGAACGAGAACGAGAGGATCGCTTCAAGTTGCTGCTGTTGTTTGCTTTTGCAGCGCAACGGCGGCAATGTGGCGCCTCAACCTCAACTATGCACGCGCAAAACTCTTATAGAGACACACATAAACACACACACACTAATACGCATGCATAAGCTGCAAAAGCTTTCACATAAAATAAAAAAAGCTCTAAATGCGTGAGGGTTCTCTAGTTAGTTGTGTGCTCAAGTGTGTGTTTGTTTGCTTGTGTCTTGATGGGTGCAAAGCATTTTTAACTTTTTTTTTATAGCCACATATATATATATATATGTATATGTATGTGTGCGTGTGTGTGAATGGAAGGCAAAAAATTCTAGTTAGACTTTGGCGAATTTCATATGAGCTACAACAAATTGCGAAAAGATCGAGAGAGGAAAAAATTGTATAGAAAAGCTTTTATTCAAATTGATAGCTTCCCGATTTTAAATTGATCCCAAAACTTTCCTTAATGTTTTCATTCTAGTAAATGAATATTCATTTATTTATATTGGCACATACATACAAACATGTGTACATAGAATACAACAGTGGAATCTCGATTCCTGCTCATATCCGCTAGTGGCACACCTTGATCCGTGCGTCATGAAAATTTTTCTTATTACGTACTCAGTAGTTGCAACTTTCGAAAATATGACCTCAGTACTTGCACCTTTCTTACAAATGCGATCATGTTTTACATATTTGTTTAATTGTTTTTGTTTCCTTTAATGCATAAATTTCGGGGAAGTCCTGTTAAAGCGAAAATATTTTTCGAACTATGAACTTTGTATGAGGAAATAAGTCAGTGTTGTGTTGACACAAAAATTTAAATTAAAATTTCCATTAAATTTGAATGGAATATTAAAATAAATTTAAGTTTAAAACAAAAGAATGTGTATAGAACAATTTTTAGTTGTTTTTTTTATCGAAAATTCGTTAGTTGCTACAACCTCAAAACCTCAAGTAAGAATCGAGATTCTATTGTATATGGAATTCCCCACTTAAGGATAATTCAGGTTAAGTAGTTTTCTTTTTCTCTTTCCCCTTTAACTTGGCAAAAGTCATAATTTTCCTCTTCTTTTGTTTCATTCTATGCTATCTCTGAAAAGCAGGCATTTATTTTGTTGTTATATGTACACATGACGTATACGTAATATATAAAAAGCATTCTGACATTACGTATACGCCAAGAGTGATAAGTGAAAACACTGCCTTATTAGCAGATAAGATGTAGCGAAGCGAAACGAAGTGAGTTTTGACAATTTGTTACAGCGCAAAAAAAAAATCGAGCAAAAGAATGAACAACAACAAGAACAGAAAAAAATATATAAACTGGACACAAAAAACAATATAGAAATAGAAACAAACAAACTGGAAAAAAAAAATATACACAAATAAAACTTGTTACGTATTTAGCAATTACAAGTTGTATAGAAAAAATAACCATAAATCAATCAATAAATGGACTTTGGTATACCCTTTAAATTTTAGATACTATACAAATTTACATTAATTAGTCACTTGTACTTGAATCTACAAACGATATATGGGGGGGAAAAAGTGAGAGAGGATAGATCTATCTGTTGCATTCAATTTCATAATATCAATATACCCCACTTATACTTGTAGTCTATAAGTACAGGGTATTGAAACAACACAGCTTACATAAAGGGGCAGGCACACAAAGATAAAATAAAGAGAAGCCAATAGGGGACGTGGAGGGGGGTTGGTTAGGAGTGAAAAAAGTAGATTTTAACAAAAAAAAAAAAAGACAAATTGTTATTAAATTAATTAAATTGCATTAAATTAAATGACGCACCAGCTGCTGATTTTCTTTTCTTTTTCTTTTTTCGTTAACTGTCAATAAATCAAACAAATAAACAAGATGCAAAAAAAAAAATTAATATTATATATATACAAATATATATATATATTTATATATAATGCATAAATGTAACTAGGTCAGGGTACACAAACACACACACACACACACACACAGTTGCCAAACCATACAAAAGAGGAAAATCAATGTGCACTCTCTTTCAATCGCCCTCTCTTTCTCTCTCTCGCTCCCTCTTTCTCATCAATTGCAAGGCTATTGCTGTCTCTGTTTCATACATTGGCTAAAATTGCAATTGCAAATGCAAATGCATAAACAGAACAAAACAAAATTAAAAAAAATAAATAAAAAAAAAAGCAAAAAGCGCAAAAAGGAAAAATAAAATTAGTACAAAAGCAACTCTGCCCAGAAATATGTGGCACAGGGTCAACTGGCGACCCATTAGCACAGTTTTTCCACTCAGAAACTCAGACGGAGACACTACGAAAGAAGAGGGGAGACAGAGAGAGAGAGAGAGAGAGCGAGAGAGAGAGCGAGATAGAGAAAGATTGATGTTGGAGACGCCCGCCCCAGACACTGAGACTTATTCTCAATGGCATTTTCAATTCGTTTTTGATTTAACTTTAAGGTTAACAGCAATCAAAATGTAATAATATAATGCATACAACTAACATTAAGACTAACTAAACAATAACTATGATAAATTAAAATGCAAATGGCAAATTTAGTTCAAGTTGAATTGAAACAATCAAACTAAACAAATGCTATTGAAATACATACATATATAACGGTTGATCTAGCTAATAATAATTACCAATTAAATGCAGTTTATCTTGGGAGATTATGCTAGTATATACATATATGTATATATAGCTAGATTAAGTAATTAATAATAGTAGAATAATCAAAGGGAGATAAACTAAAAAATCTATATGAAATGTTGGTATATAATATTTTATTACAAGTTTGATTTATTAATAATAATACATATATCGGTTATGGTGTATCTATATACATATTAATATATTATTTATTCATTAGAAAATCGTTTAAAAAATTAAGACATAAGTAAGAAATTAGTCAATGGATTATATATAATTAAGATAACAATTAGCTGAATAAAATGTATAAAGAATATTGGTTAATAAACATTTAAGATTTCTATACTATAACTATTTAAAACATTTCTGTACTATTATTTAATTTTTTCTGTACCAATTATTTGACAAAATCAAAAGTTATATGCTCGACAAACAAAAGTCAATATCAGTCAAGACTATACAAATGATAAGTTAATGATCATTTAATTCAATTCTATTGAAATAATAATAATTGAAAAATTCATATAACCGATACAAAATATGGATAACAATTTTCAATCAGTAATTGATATTCTTTATATAAAAATATTTACATTGCGAAATTCTTAACTTTTGTTGTTATTTAAAGTCTCATTGAAAACGATTTTGGTATTTGTTTTAAATTAAAAGTTAAACAAATCCAATTAGCCAACAATTAGCAATTAATTGAAATTCAAAATAAATACAAATAAAATTAGAAACAACAAAAGCAGAAGTTAAACAAAAAAAAAAAAAAAAAAAAAGAAAAATCCCTCACATTCCATTTATCCTCCAGTTTGGTCATTCACATTTTCTACTTTTGTTTTACTTTTAAAGTTCTTTTGTTTCAATTCTCAGCAATTGTTGTACATTTTTTTTTTTTAACTATCACAATGGCAAACCGCAAATTTGTAATTAAACGCACACACACACAGACACACACACACACACACATCATTTTCGGTTTAGTCAAGCGCGATCAGAAATCTTGTAAATGCAATCAAGAATGGAACATTGAATATATCAAGTTGGTTTAAATCCGACCAACCAACCAGCCAACCGACCGCCCTTCGCCTTTGGAAAAACGCGTTGAAACGAAACAAAATGAATAATAATAATACTTAATTCAAATGAAATCAATTACTCTCCCATGAGAAAGAGAGAGAGAGAGAGAGAGAGAGAGAGAGGGTGAGGTGAGGGGATATGGAGGAGGTGGGTGATATGACTGTTAAGTTAGGCATTGTTCAGATGAAGGGCAATATAGTGCAGTGCAATGTAGTGTTAAGGAGTAAGGGGGGGGCATTTTGTTTGTTTGCAAATTGTTTAACTAAATGGCATAGTAATTGGGTTATTAACTATTTTTAAATTAATGACTATGCCAGCACAAACAAAAAAAAAAACCTTACCACTTAGTTAACCCAAACCACTCCCCCGCTTACTACCATACCACCCCCCATCATTCCTTTTAAACCCTATGAATAGCTTTGTATTTAGTATATAAGTTCTTTCAAGTCTAAATCATTAATTGAACTACAATTATTGTTAAAATTTAAGAAATTTCCTTTAAATTATAGCTACTAAAACTATTTAACAAAGAAAATCTTATAAAATGCATAAATTGTTAATAACAGGCTAATAAATATGCAAAGAAAAGTAAATAAAGCTAACTAAATAAATATTCCTTACATAATCCCCAATTTATCATAAACTAATTCCCTGATCATCTTTAACTATTTTTCATCCTCAGGGTTTTTTTTTCTTTTTGCTAAAGCAAAGAAAAAAAATTGGTTAGAGAATATCTCTAATAAATATAAATAACAAAACTAAGCCATGTAAAAGAATTTAAACACAGAAAACAAAAAAGAAAAAAACAAATTTAAATACCTTGCGCCAATGGGACACAAAACAAAGTTAAAGGGGAAAAAACGAAAAGAGACAAAATCCCCATTCAAAGTCAAATCAAAGCTGTAAAGAAAATAATGGAGAAACCAAAATCCTATTCTACCTTGTAAGCAAGCTTACCTATAACCAGAACCAGCCCCACTTTCCCATTCACAATCCTACCACCACATACTGAAGGTCTCAAGAATACAAAAAAAAAAAATGGCATGGGCCAGACATAATTTTCTATATATATTTGTGTGACCTTAAAGTTGCAGACCATAGCGCAAGGACGGAGACAGGATAATAATGCAATATATGTATGTACATATATCCTTGAAATTGTTGTAACCTTCGCATATAAATTAGAAAACCTTGCAACACACACACAGACACCGACACACACCGTCACACACAAACTGCACACATACTGAAAAAACAAAAAAAAAATCTATAGCCAACCAATGTCATGCCCCAATTTGCGTCGTTATTGACCTCGTTTGCTATATAAAATGCAACAAGCTAGCTGACTTTGACCCATTTTAAATCCTTTGAGGTGCACATAGACGACGACAACAGCAACAACAGCAACGGCAACGGCAGCAACAACAACAGCAACGGCAGCAATAGCAACGACGCTACGTTGCAATCTATGTCAATGTCAGCCGGCAAAGCGCGACGCTGCTGCAAGTGGGCGGTGGCGGCGGCGGCGGCAAATAAAATCAACTGAGGCAGAACATACACACACACACACAGAGAGTAATAGAGATAGAGAAAGAGACAGAGAGAGAGCGAGAGAGAGAGAGAGAGAGAGAGGGAAAAAGCGAGCGAGTGGGCTAGAGAGATAGGATGTGAGGGAGAATAAAACCAAAGAGACAGGGAGGTAGACAGAGCGCCAGAGAGAGAGAGAGTGAGTGAATGAGCAAACGAGAAAGAGAACTTGTCTCGCTTGCACTGATGCATACAATGACCTTCAAATTTCTATGCAATTTCGCTTTTTGTTTTTTTTTTTTTTGCTTTTACGTTTTTGTACTCGCGCCATCCTTGTGCCCAATCTCCAATATTAGAAAATGAGCAACAGCAACAACAACAACTAAAACAGCCACAGCAGCAACAATAACTGCAACGACAAAAACAACAAAACACAACTGCGGCAACATGAGCTCTTGACCCAAATTCTAACGCCTAAACGCCAAGACCTTGCTCCATATTTATGCCTCTTTCGAAGGATGAATGTAACTAAGCTGCACTTTTAAGTGTGCAACACACACATACACACACAACATGCCACATAATTGAAGTACATTGAAGGTTGCATAAAAACAAAAACAAAAAAACACAACAAATTTATATATATGTATATATATAATACCTAAACATCGGCCAACTAAAGGCAATGATGGCAAAGGGAGTGAGTCTGCGGTAGGAGATAGAGAGACAGCTAACTGACATTGCTGAATGTCAGCAAATTGTGTGTGTGTGCCGCCCCCCTCCTTTGTGTGTGTATGTGCTGTTTTTTTTTTAAATATTTATTTTTGCATATGACTCAGCAATATGAACTGCAAGTGCAACTGCAACTACAACTACAACTGCAACTACAACTACAACTACAACTACAACTGACAACATCATCAACAACAACAACAACATCATCCGTTGTATATCTATCCATCTGTCTGTCTGTCTGTCTGTTTGTCTGTCTGTCTGTCTGCTCTGTTGATTGTTGCATGACTGCTGCATGGATGCGCTGCTCTGCCTTCCACTAGCTGTTAATGTTGTTGCATTGACAGACAAACAAATTGATTGAAGGACAGACGCACGGACAAACAACGGGCATATGTGTGTAAATACACTATAAATCAGACAATGATATATATCATTTCGATTCTTTAATGGAATTATAATGAATGATAAATTGTAAATGATATTTATAGAAGAGACTTAGCTTTTCTTTAACTATTATTAATTAGCTATTAAATACATATTAATATTTTACGAAAATTTTGCATATTTTCTTTGGTTTTTATACCCTGTACCCATAGGGTTCAAGGGTATATTAAAGTCGCTAAAATGTATGTAACAGGCAGAAGGAAAATTTTCCGACCCCATAAAGTATATATATTCTTGATCAGCATCAACAGCCGAGTCGATATAGCCATGTCCGTCTGTCCGTCTGTCCGTCCGTCTGTCCGTCCGTCTGTCCGTCTGTCCGTCTGTCCGTCCGTCCGTATGAACACCTAGATCTCAGAGACTATAAGAGCTAGAGCAACCAAACTTGGTGTCAACATCCACCTAGTCCATACGCAGATCAAGTTTGTTTCAAATTTTTGCCACGCCCACTTCCGCCCCCGCAAATTAGAAAAAACTATAACTAGAGTTGTATTAAAGCTACAGTATTTATTTTTAGTAGACTTAATTATATAGCCAATATGTACCGTCTGACCGATTTTGACCGAAATCGGTCAATAAATATCGGAGATAATACGTATATATGTTTTGTACTGAAATTCTATGGGCAGCAGCAGCTGAAATGTGTGAGCGAGATAGCATGCGCATGTTGCTTGGAACCGAATGACGCATTAGTTTCGTTCACTGTTAGGAGTGAGCGAGAAAGCATGAATTTGGTGTTTTGGCTTATTGCGAGAATTTTTTCAAAAATTTATATTCAATTAATGGGGATTTGGAAGGAGTCTGTTTAAATCAAATATCCTTTTTTGGTACAGGGTATACTCCAAGTCGGCAGAGACGACTTGCTTGCTTCATTTTTTATATCATATCCTAAGCTCTACTTTATTTCAAAATCAATCTTAAGGCATTTGTTTTAGTATATAGATTAACAATCTGTCTAAAACACAAACATTTCTTGGCAATTTTGTAAATTTTGTTATCATTATAAATCTCTCCATTTTTTTGTACAATATTTAAAACTTTAGCAGCTAAATAGCTGACATATGGATATCGAAAGAAATTTGTTAAAGCATCTAACCAAAATCAAAGAATTTTATAATATTAATTAATACCTAAAGGTAGTTCCAACTGACATGGAAAGAGAAAGGACAAATAACTAATTAATAAGTATTCTTTCCTTTATTACTTAAAAACTTAATTTAAAATATGAAATATATTTATTTAGATTTCAATATATATAAAAAATTGAACAATATAATAGATTTTTAAATTCAATTACATATATTTATTGCAAATGCTTCTAAAGAGATAAAGAACTAATATAAACTTAAAGAAAATTTTAAGTGTAATCTAACTAACATTAGTAATTAGCTTATTGAAAATTGATTCTATTAAAAAAGATCTTTTATTAGAAGAATAGAAGGGAAAGTGATCTTTGAATAGTAAAATTCAATTTGTTATTAAATAAAGTTTTGTATAATCTTTATGATGATACTTCTTATCTAAGTATGCTAAAAATAATAAACTTTTCAGGAATATAAAATCAAATATATAGAAAAGAAAATCAAAGATCTGTCAGTGTTTTAACCTTTCTATAAAAATTTCTACTGGTTTCCTTAAGAACTTTAAATATGAATTGTTACTAGTATTCTGAAAATCAAGAAAACTTTCGAAAAAAAATAACTCTGAAAAAATCTTTTTTTTAGTCCTAGTATTAATCATATATTGATGGATTAGTTAATGACAAAGAGTTGCTAGCTAACACCAGAAAAGATCTGATTGATATATCATCTATATCATATGAACTGTTATTATTATGAAATTCATGAAGACTCTGAAAAAACCCTGAAAATATATTTTCTTGAATTGAATTAAAATTAGTTAGTGATAAAGACTTGTTAGCTAATCCCTAAAAATATATTTTTATAGTCCTAGTATTAATAGATAATACATATATTTAAATTAGTTAGTAATAAAGATTTGTTAGCCAATCCCTGAAAATATCTTTAATATCTTTAGTCCTAGTATTATATATTATTGATATCATATTATTATATTATATATTGAAATTACTAAGTAACAAAGGTTTTTTCACTTATCAAATCTTTGTGAATAAAAGTGTATATAATTTTCGATTTGGTTTACCCAATATATATATATACATACATGTATATAGTTTCTTATTCGGTTTTGCATGCCAAAAGAGACAAAAAGAAGAACCTCCCCGAAAGTAGGTTAGTTGATTTTTTTTTTCTTCTTGTTTTGTTTCGTTTATGCTTCTCTTTTTTATTTATTTTTTTTTTGTTTGTTGTTTTTTTTTTTTTGTATAGACATTTCAAATGGATTTTTATGGCTGCATCCGACGACGACGTCAGCCACATACAAACAAACAAATATATGTATGTATGTATGTAAAAAAGAGGAATACACTAAGTATATGGTGTATAAGGGGTTGAAGGAAGGGGGAGGGGGGAGGGGATAGATATAGAATCGAAGATGGTGATGATTTTTATATCGTATGCGCACCACAACGGACGAGAGAGGATGGGGGGTTTGGTAGGCAGGCTGCTGCTGACATGTGTCTGAGATGCACTTAGCACAAAAAATTAAAGATAAAAAAGAGCAAAAAAGAACACCATAAGAAGGAAAGGAACAACAACTGCAAATGATGAACAACAATTTAATGTTTGTTAAATGTAAACAATGCTTAATTATAGAATAAATATTTATTTAAATGAGAAATTTATTATCATACAAATTGTAAATTAAACAATATTGCACAAATCGAATAACATGAAAATTAAAGTGGAAAATAATTCAAGTTTCTGTTAAAGAAGTTATAGAATGGTATAAAAGTTTGAAGAAGTCTTTTGTTTATTTTTCTATTTTTTTATTTTATAACAAATCGAGGTATATACATATGTAGTATATGTTTGGTTTCTTCTCGACTTAGTTTTGTTAATTTAAGAAGAAGAAAAAACCTTTTCAAAATGCAAATTTTGCCCAGGCTAAGAGAATATAATTATTTCTTTTTTTTTTCTAAAATTTAAAAAACGATAACTCATATGCATAGTTAAGAACTATATCCTTCTACTGACATATTTCAATAGATTACAAATGATTTACAAAATGAATCCCTCCTAAGGCAATTCTTCTAAATATTAATAAATATCCTTAAAATGTTCTCGATTAATTGTTGCCATAAGGAAAATAAAGAAATTTTAATATTCATTTTACACTAACAACAGTTTTTCACAGATAATTTGTCAGGATTCCAGGATCTTTAATATTTTCACTTGAATATTATTAAATTTAATGATTTAACATTTTCAATTTGATATTTATGAGCGGTATTTACTTGTATTTAGTTGAATTATGTTTATACATATTTATTATTATTTTTATTTTATAAATATAATTTGTTTTTTTTTTTTTATATTCAATATCTGCTTGGCGATTTGGTTGTATACATATATATAATATACATGTGTATATTAATTTGAACTTCCATTTCCGATTTAGTTGTTGATTATATTATATATATATATTCATTTATTTCCGCTTATATTTTTTCAATTCATCTTAATATATTAATATTTTTTTTATATTATTTGAATAATATATATTTTGTTTCTGCAAATAAATTTATTATTTTTTTTTTTTTATTTTTCATTTCACTTTTGTAATTTTGGCATTTCATTTGCTATATTTTTGCATTTATTATCACAGGAACACCAACATTATCAATTCTCCTCAACAATATATATATAGAAATATATAGAAATAAAGTATAATCATTACTTACCTCCTTGATCATCGATTTCCAAACCAAATTCATCTTCCGACATTGATTCCTCATCGGAGCTGAGATTGGAACCAGAACCGGCACCGGAACCGCCGCCAATGCTATGTGCTTCACTTGTTAAATGTTGTTGTTGCTGTTGTGATGTTGTTGTTGCTGGTGCTGTTGTTGTTGCTGCTGCTGCTACTGCTGTTGTTGTTGTTGCACTTGCATTTATATTATGATTATGATTATGATTGTGATTATGATTATTATTTGTATTATTATTGGGTGATAAACTTGCTATTGCAGTTGTTGTAGTTGTTGTTGTTGTTATTGTTGGTCTAGATTTCCCTGGTGGAGGACAGGAACTTGCTGCCAATTCCTCAATGCTATGCAATGAGCAACGCATTTGTGTTGAATTTCTATTGTTGTTGTTGTTATTATTGTTGGCAGTGTTTGTTGTTGTTGATGGAAGATTTGTTGCTGATGTTGCTGATGGAGCTGTTGCAGCAGAATTTGCTATTCCTGCTGCTGTTGCTGCTGCTGTTGTCGTTGTTGCTGTTGTGGTTATATGATTATCATCTTTCTGCGTATCAAAATCCAATAATTGAGCTGTTGTTGATGTTAAAAAATTTGTATTATTCACTTCCAATGGCTTCAATTGATGATATTCTATTAATGGATTTGCAATTGCAATTGTTGGCATTGCTAAAGCAGAAGGAACTTGTTGCTGTTGTTGTTGTTGCTGATGTTGCTTTTGTAATAATGCCGGATCAATGCCAGTTAAAGCCTCATTCGATTGTGTTTGTCGTGTTTGATTAAATATAACATCGGCAAATGAAGGCATTGTAACGGATTCCAATATAATTGGACCACCGCCACCAGCAACAACAGTTGCAGTTGCACCACCAACAACCACTGATGATGAGGTGGCAATCACTTTGTTATTAACATTATTATTATTATTATTATTGTTATTATTATTGTTATTATTATTGTTATTATTATTGGTATTATTATTATTATTATTTAATGACATATTATTACTATTACTATGAGGATTTGGACTGGCAAACATTCTTTCGCATAGGCCACTCAATGAGATGCCACCATCCTCCAACTGACTGCCATCTATTGTGTTGGAGAAATTTTCCGTTGTTGCATTTTGATTATCCTTTTGAAGTTGCTGCTGTTGTTGTTGTTGTTGTTGTTGCTGATGATGTTGGTGTTGATAAAATGGCATTAAAGTGGGTGCATTGCCAGCAGCCAACATTTGATCTTTATGATGATGTGGCATCAATTGTTGCTGTTGTTGCTGTTGTTGTTGCTGCTGCTGTTGGGCATAACTTGAGGGATTATTACTGCTGCTACTACTCTCCGCCATCAAGGGCACATTAAAGCTTTCCATTTCTATATATATATATATTTCTTTACTTCTTTTCCTTTTGTACAATTCGTTGTGATGCGTTTTCTTACGTAACTAACGTAGTAATGCAGGGGCAGGTAACTGTAGTAGTTATATTTCTTCTTCTTTTTCGTGTTTTTTTTTTTCTGTTAAACTCTGTAAATAAAATTGGATAAGATAGAAAGAAGAAAAAATGAGAACAGAGAGTGAGAGGGAGAGAGAGTTTTATAAGCTAAGTAAGAGTTGTCATGGAAGTTAGTTGTCATGGGCTCTCAAGGTCAAGTTCTATGCCATTCAAAGTCAATACATACATATGCGCATATACATTAGATTGCCATGTAGAGCAGTAGGTCAAGGTCAAATGTATAAAAAAAATCATGTATACAGGGAAACTAAGACATGAACTGGGTCAGGGTCAAGGTCAAGGTCATTTCATTTATATATACGTATTTACATATTCTAAAACTCTGCAAGAATTTTTATCAATTGAAAAATGAAGAGCTTACATCTATGTATCTATGTATGTATATACATATGTACATATGTATGTGTGTGTGTGTGTGTATGTATATACAGATATTTATTCTTCACTGGTCTACACCCTATTTTAACGGTTTTTACGTTTTTAAGTGTGACATATACAAATGCTAATTACTTTCACTACTACGCATATGCCCTGTGGAAAAATTATAGGGGAAAGAATCATTAATTACGAAACCGACTTGATTTTTTACTAATAAATTGATTATTTGTTGACGAATTTGAAAAAATACATACATATGTACATACATATATAAAAATGCTCTACAGATATTGATGTATACATATAAATTTTCGTATAACTTCTACTTACTTATGTATGTATGTACATATGTATATATAATAAAAAGAAAGAAAATTTAGATAAAATCTAAAACGGTTAGATTTCGTTTATCGTTTCAATTTAAACCGTTAACCGTTGCTTTTTCTTTGCATAGAATAGAATTTTTATTTATATCTGTATCGTTCTAAAGTTAATCAAAATGCTTAATCAAATTATGCCTAAGGAATTTAAATAAACGAATTACTAATTAAATTCACATACTTTGTGATGAAAATCTTTGTTAAGTTTTACTCTCTCTCTCTCTCTGTATTTATTCTCTTTAAATTGTTTGCAATTGGATAGCATAGAACTGAGAATATCCTGTTCTGGTCCTTTATCCCAATGATAATTGTTCAGCCCTGCAAAAACTTCTCATTTATACATACATACATACATACATACACACAAATAAACACGATATGTATGTATGCATTGTATCTACATTCATCTGTATGTATGTATGTATGTACATATATCTATAATGTTCCAGAATGAAGGGCTGACTAGGCCTGGTGGGTCATCATTAAGTTTACTTCTCTCGAAACTTTAATTAACTTCATTCAACTTCAATTTCAACCCCAAGAGAGATCTCAACGCTCAAAAGCTCAACCAACTAGACAAAAGACTTGGAGGACAGGAGAACAGAACAGCGAACGGAGGAGAAGGAGAAGGAGAAGTAGAAGAAGGAGAGGGTTTGGGGTTGTGGGTAGACACGAATGGCATTATAGCGGAAGGGATGGGGAACAAGCAAGAGGCTTACCTACCTTTCATGCAATAAGCAGCAGCCAGACGTTGTTGTAGTTGTTGCGCATGCGTAGCCGGTGGCGGAATTCCAAGACGAACTGGAAGTTAATTCCTCTCTCCTCTCTCTTATGCGATCGCTCTTACTCTTTCGCACACACACATATGCACAATGGTGTACAAAAACCAGTTGGAAGCGAAAGCAAAAGTGCTATTATGTTGTAGTTGTTTTTGTTGTATTGTTGCTGATTCTCTTTTATGTATGTATGTATTTTTTGTTGTCTGTCTCTTGTCTCTCCTTATTATTTTGTTGTGCTTTGTGCTTTGCTTAGAATTTGCAAAAACAACAAGAATTTTGCGTGTTGTATTGTGTGATTCATAATGTTGAGATGATCTTGTAGCCGCCGCTCTCTTTCCGTCTCGCTCTATCAAGAACAATACCAACAACAATAACAACAACGACGCTTGCAGCAACAGTTTCCGCCTGTGCTAGCAGCTGCGGCGACGAAAGCTTTTTCAGCATAATATATTGTTGTTGTTGTGTTTTTTTTTTGCCTTTTTTTGTTTTTTCTTTTGCTTATTTTCCTCTCACACTGTCTCGCGCTCGCCGCCTTCACTCCGCACTCGACTACACAAACACAGGCGCACACATACACACCGATATAAATGTTGATGCCGAACGCATTTGCGATTTTTTTTTGTCGTTGTGTTGTTGTATTTATTATTATTTGTGTATTCGCTTTTGTGGTGTTCTTTCGCGCAAATACATATACATATGTATGTTTATATACACGTATATAGACGTACAAGCATGGAGGAGAGAGAACAGAAGAGAACTTAAAAAAAAAATTGATTGCAAATTGTGTTTTTTTTTGTACTTTTATTTTCTGCGCTTCTACTTCTTCTTTTTCGCCGACTTCTGCTGCTGCTGCTGAATTCTTCTTCTTCTTCGTTTTTAGCACTCACGTCGCACGCGCGCAACAAGCGAAAAGCTCTTCCTATAAAATATAAATTGCAATTCCTCTATTACACACACACACACACATATGCGCGGGCGCACACACATATGCACATAACATGACACACACACATACACATTTACTTTACAAACGTTGAGATACGGTGCGTTGTGGAAGTCCGGGGCGGCAGATGTGGCTGCGGGGGGCGCTTGCGAACTTAACTTGTTGTTGCTGCTGCTCTAATTCTCTATGACACAACAACAAGGCGCAGCAGCAAACGGCACTAGCACCAAACAGCAGCAGCAGCGTTAACGGCAGCAATAGGTATGATGACTGTGGCAATGGCAAAGCCCCCAGCAATTTGTATTTGTATTAATTTCATCGAGAGGAAAAATTGCACATTTTTGATTTTAGATTTTGCAGCATTTGCCGTTAAAATGCGATATAACGATATATATACACATACGCACACACCCACACACGGCGAAATTGTTATTGGGTTTTCTTCGTTCTTTCGTGTTTCACTCTCGCTTTTTGTTGAAGTATTGTTGTTGTTCTTGTTGCAATTTCACTTTCCTTTTTTCCCTGGTTCTTATTTCTATTTTTTTTTCATTCTTTTTGTTGATTTGATTTGTAGGGAAAAACTATGCACGGGAGCCGCTCTACACAAACGCACGGCGGAAAAAAAATTAGGTCTGTAGGCCAACACAAACGGGAACACAGTAAAGAGTAGCAAAAGTTGTTGGCGTAGGTAGAAGAAGACGAGAAAAGCACGCACACACACACAAATATATCATACACTCACACAAACACAATGTTATACACGCCGCAATGGGATAGGGCAACGCAGGCATTGCGGGGCCAAGGACAGGGCAAGCAAATTATTCTTGGCCTTTAAACGTATTTGATGAACAAGGACGGCAATCATATGGCCAAGCAGCAGAGCAGTGATGAAAGCTCTATTACCTAAAAGCACACTCTCTGGCACACACACGCTCCCAGCCCCGCACACGTGAATTGCAAAAGCTTTTTTGCGAACGCAAAGCTTTCTGTAAATTAAAAATATAGCGCTCTATATATCGATACATGTGCATACGCCTATCGATACATTTTTAACGCTTTATTTAAAAATATATTTTTCCCCCTATGGTCTGCCATTTAGTAATATAAATCGGGTTACCATATCTTGTTTGATGATTAGAAAGATATTTTCGGTGATCCTGGTATAAAATAAATTGTCTCACTTCTAAATAGAATTAAGCTCAATCCTTCCGAAAAAATTTCCATACTCTACACACGGCAGAAATTATAATTAAATTAGAAAGAGTCATTTAAATTGCCAAAAAGTAATTTTTTCCTTTATTTTTTTTGTTGTTTCAATCATTTCTCTTTTTTGTTTGTTTGTTGTTTTTTTTGTTGGATTTTTTGTTTTGTTGTTTTTTTTTTTAGTTTTGCACAAAAACTTACATACGAATATTATATAGAAAATTACAAACCTATCTGAAAATTGATTTACATAATATTTTATATATTGTATACATATATAAGTATATACATACATATATACATATATATATATATATATATAAATATATATAGATAGACATATGTGTATATAATCTACTTTATTATGTTAAATGTTAATAATTTCATTTAAAAATACATAATACATAAATACGCCTTTCTTGTTTTTTATATATATATATATATAATATTACAAATATTGAATTATTATAATTATTCTTTTTCTTTTCTTTTTTTGTTTTGTTTGTTTCTTTACTGCTTTAGCTAAGTTATTTTCGATTTCTGTTTGTTGCTTGTTTTGCTTTTAAAAACCATAGATTACACATTATCCCTAGATACATATATATGTATATATATGTATATATATATAGACTTTTTGTTTTTAATTATAGTATAGTTGTTTTCTTTTATACTAGTTCTTCTTTTTGTTTTTTTGTTTTCTTTTGTATTAGCTGCTTGTGGCTGGCATTTAAATTGTTGTTAATTTTTTTTCTTCTTTTTTTACTTCTTTTCTTTCGTTTGTTCTAAATTGCAGCCGTTCCCTTAATTGTTAAAAAAAGTGTTTTATTCCGTTTTATCCATTTCTTGTTGGATCGGGGTGCTTGCTCCTTCCGGAATCCGGATATCAATACGTACATACATATGTATATAATTCGCTCCTCAATTCTCTAGACTTTTCTCACTTTTCTTTACAATTTTCGTTCTTACATTTTTTTTGAGTGTGTATAGCACCTTTTTATCACTTTGCATTAGCTCTAATTTTATTTAAATTTTTCATTTTTTTGCATTTTGTTTTTTGCGGTTTCCATAAAAAGGACTTTGTCTTCCAAAGACAAAGACGTTTAACTAGCTTTACTGTTAGTTATACATACATACATATATGGTTGTGTATGTATTTTTCATGTATGTATGTATGTATATATAATCTACTTATATATTATATTCGTACTAATAGTTATTTTAGTTTTAAGAGTTACATATATACATATGTATATATATTTCTCTGTATCTCATTTCTTTATCCATTTTGCTTGATTTTGTTTTTTTTTTTTCATTTCTATGTATGTATGTATGTTTGTTACTTTTTGAAGTCAGTTTAAAATTTCATTAAAATGGTTTTAACGCCTAATAAGTTTTTAACACTGTCGTTGTATTTAATTAACACAACCTTGGAGGAGCTAAACATATTCAGCTTCTCGCCGGCGCAGAGCAATTGCAGGCAGGTGGCCTTCTCAAGAAAATCATCGATCTTGAATTCCCGCAGTAGTTGCTTCTGTGTGTTGCTGTTGCTATTGTTGTTATTGTTGTTGTTGTTGTTGTTGCTGCTGCTGTTGTTGTTGGTGGTGGTATGGCCCGGAGCATTGTTATTGTTGTTGTTATTATTGTTGTTGGTCGGACAGAGCTATACAGCGTTCACGATAATGAAAGAGAAAGATATATATACATATATTAAATGATTGATCAATTTTATATACATATGTATGTATGTATATATAAAAAATATATAAAACCTCAGCCTCTTTTACATTTCCTAAACATCTATAACTGGATTACTACTATATGTATATACATATGTATATATCCATATATGGATATTCTTATCTTAAAGTGTAACCCAATGAAGTGTGTTGTGATTAAGCTCATTTACATATGTATGTATGTATACATATGTATATATGTATGTATATGTATTTATGTACTTAGATTAAATGTTAAAGACTGTTAAAGTTAATTACATATTTTGAAATTTATTTAGTTTCTCCTTTCTTAATCTCCTTTTCTCTTTGTTATACTCTAGCTCTCTTCTTTTTGATTTATATTTATTCTTTAAATTTTAATTACAATAGTTAATGTTGTCCCTTTCCTTTCCATTGCTCATATTTCTTTTAGCTTATTCAAACATTTCCAATACATTTGATATATGATTTAAATCAAAGTCTAATCGTGCTAAATTCTGATATATATATATACATATTATCAATTATGCTAACTGCTCTTACCTTATTTAGCAGCGTATCCTTTGATTTCACTTTAAGTAAATTGCACAAATCATTTAAAAGTACCCATTTATCACTGCCCTCATCTTTGAGCAAGTACAGTGGTGGCAAGGGCACATCGGCCTCTTCAAATTCAAAAATATCACCATTCGATTCATCATTATCATTATCATTATCATTATCATCCATCTTTTCACCATCCTCATTTGTATGCTGCACATTCAGATTTAGATTCTGCTGCTGCTGCTGTTGATGCCTCGTTTCCGTATGTGTCCGATCACGATCAATACCATTATTATCATCATTGTTATCATTTTCATTCGTTTCCATTTCCATTTTAACCTCATTCTTGACATTCACAACACTTGTTACAACTACATTATTCTCAACATTTGCATCATTGTTCTTATTATTATTGCTATCTTCTTCGGTACCGGGTTCCAATTTCACCATCATCGTTGTCATAGTCGTTGTTGTGGTTGTTGTTGTTGTTGTCATTGTCGTCATCTTTGTCGTCATTGTCCCAGTTCCCGTTTCAGTTGCTGTTCCCGTTACCGTTCCTGTTCCTGTTCCAGTTCCAGTTCCTGTTGTTCCTATTGCAGTCTTTGTTGCACTTGTTTCGCCATTTTCTTTTAACATTTTTGTCAATTCTTTACTCTCTTCCATATTCTTGGTAGTCATTATTCCATTACGCACTTTAACTTTCTTTTCTCTACGTAGAGCTCTGCTCATATCACATGCTATTTTCGGTACATTATCGAATATATCATAACCATATTCCTTAGCATCTATATATTTGTACATATGCATATATAAAATGATATAAAAAAAAATCAATAGGTTACTATATGTATTTTTATTAAATACCAAATTTATATTACATACCAAATATCTCCCAGGGTCCTTCAAAACGCATGGGCTTGATGTCAGCGGCAGCACTTTGTGCATCGCTGAGATGAGCGCGCAAAATGCCACGCATCAACTTGCTTGAAGCTAACATTAGCGGGGTTTGACCTAAAATCAAAAACAAAAAATTCAAAATTAGTAACCGAAAAGAAAACCAAAATTTTTTGTACTCTCCATAATTTAATATACCGAATCATTTAATATTAATAATAACCGTGATTTTATGGTGAAACGACACATTAATCCCGTAACGAAATGAAAAAATGAAGCATATCATATCATCTGTGTGTATAACGGTACAGTCGTGTATTTAAATCGGTTAAAGTAAACTATTTGATCTAGTATTTGAATATATGTACATATATAAGGGATACTCTTTCGGTTTTTGTTTACGGCATATTAGAAAACATCAGTGATTGATTGATATTACATATTACACCCAACTATACCTCACCTGAGTACGTTGCCAGCAACGGATCCGCCCCATATGACAATAATAGACGTACAACCTCTTCGTGATCATTCTCGATGGCGCCATGTAATGGCCTAATGCCCGATTGAGCGGCCTCTGAATGATTGGCACCAAATTGTAATAAAATTCGTGCAATTTCCAACCAACCCTGTGTGCATGCCTCATGCAATGGCGTATAACCGGCATTATCCTTTTGATCCGGATTCATGCTCATACGATCCAAACAATAGACAACCACATCGATAAGACCTTGCCTAGCAGCCTTATGCATTGTACTTTGTCCCACACCCTTGTTGAGTACCCATTTTTGGATCTCACGACATACATCCATTTCAGTCTTAACCTTCAGAGGCAAATGTGAACTGCCAGCAATAGTGCTATCCGTATCATCCAGCCGTTCATCGGCAGCACTATGTGATTGCTGGTGTTGTTCCGAGGTATTTAGATTTAATTGCATATGGTTAATGTTATTGGACTGCGATGGTGTATGCTGCTGTTGATGATGTTGCTGATGTTGATGATGTTGATGATGATGATGTTGATGTTGATGATGATGATGATGATGCTGCTGCTGCTGCTGCTGATGTTGCAGTTGCTGATGTTGCAGTGGCTGATGTTGCAGTTGCTGTTGTTGCAGCTGTTGTTGATGGGATTGAATTTGTTGGGACTGTGTGGTCTGTGGACGTTTCTTTTTACGTATATAATCAAAACCGGAACTACCTTTTCGTCGCAAATATTTACGTTTACCATGTGGTGGGATTGTTGATGAAGCAGTTCCACCACTATTACCACCACCACCACCAACACCACCACCCAATGTTGATGGAATTTCAGTAACAGCTCGACGAGATAATTTGTTGTTATTAGCACACGCCATCCGATTCATTTGATCAAATAATTCTTCATATTTTTGATAACTAATCGTTGTATCATCATCCTTATCATCCTGATCCTGAGCACATTCCGGTGGGGCAGAGGCTGGACGTTCTGGACCCACAAATATTTCACGTATAATCTCACGACGCTGTTGAAGTTTCGATTCTGTACGAGTTTTACTCGATAAAACCTTAGTTTCAAATATACTAAAATGACGGCGACTTAAATCATCCACATTATTGTTAGCTGTAGCAGCACCACCAGCACCACCAGCACCACCAGCAACAGTTGGTGGGGTTATTTGGGCATCATGCTGTGGATGCTCATACAATGAATTTGAGGCAGATGTTTGCGATGTTTCACTATGCACTTGCAGATGATGATTATGTTGTGTGGATGCTGGTGCTGAAAATGATGTTTTTGTTGTTGATGTTGTTGACGTTGTTGTTGTTGTTGTTGTTGTCTTCTTTTGACTACCATTCGTCACACGCAAATGAAGGACATCAATAATTGATTTTGGTGTTGTATTCTTCTCTTGCTGTTTGCTGGCTACCTTCGTTTTTGGTCTACCACCACGATTTTTAAAGCATGAAAACTCTTGTCCTAAATCACGTTGATCAAGATCGGGTAACGAGGATGCCACCTTATTTAGCTTATTGATGGAGATCAAACTATGGGGTATTTTAAGTGCTAACTTATAACGATATTCTTCGAGAAATAATTGCTGCTGTGGTGAGGTTTTTGTGGCATTTGCTTGTTTCCCTTGATGATGTTGCTGCTGCTGCTGTTGCTGTTGCTGTTGCAGCGTTCCAGTTGCAGTTGAGGCATTTTTACCCTTCAATTTTTGACGTCCGTTCAATTGTTGGCCAATATCTTGTTGCTTATTACGCAATCGTGTGACCATCATTTCTTTTTTACTATCTACCACCTTCCGTACATATTTTCGTTTAATTTTTGTTGTCGAATTGCGTATGATTTTATCATTACGCAACACTTTACTATTGGCCAATTGTAGTTCTAGCTCCTTTTTGCGTTTTGAACGTGTCATGGTATTGAGATTATGGGCAATACGATTTTTAATCGAATTGTTATTTGTACGCTGTTTATTTGCTGACACTGTTGACGATGATTTCTTAACTTTTTCCTGATTCAAATCATCAGCATCGCCATAGCCATCATCATTATCATTATCATCATCATCATCATCATTCTCGTCATCATCCTCCTCCTCCTCCTCCGAAGTGGATTGATCAGTTTTTGTTTTTGTTAAAGCTTTATTTAAGGATTTTGGAGTGCTGCTCGTCGTCACTTTAGTTGATGACGCTAACGTCGTTATGGATGATGGTTTTATATTAATGTTCGTTGTTGTTGTTGTTGTGGTGGTGCTATTTTTAATTGTCGTTGTCGCATTCTTTAGATTCTTCTCCTCACTGGACGTATTACTGCTTTTAGTTAATTTATTTTCCTTTTTACCAACAGGATGATGATCATCCTCCTCCTCCTCCTCATCTTGATTGCTACTTTGTGTTTGTTGTTCGTTACGTTGCTGTTGCTGTTGTTGTTGTTGTTGTTTCTCATTCAATATTGGATATTTTCTTGGTCTACCCTTGCGCATTAACGGTTTCTTTTGACGTGCCGTTTTACGTTTATGCAATTCTGTTGTATCACTCTCCGAACTGCTTGAATGTCCTGCCGTTGATCCTAAACGTGCAGCAATACGTTGCTCCTGTTGCAAACGTTTCTTCTCCCTTTCCATTTTACTCAATTTCTTTTGGGCACCACCCATCGATGATGATATGCCATTGGTTGTGGTTGTCAATTGTGTGGTTGTTGTTGCCGCTGATTCGGGATCCGCTGGTAATGTTGGCAATATCGGTTGACGCTTTAAAATTCTTGCCACTGGTAAATCATCTTCACTTAATTCCAATTTAATGGTTGGATTTAAATTTGTTACAACAACCACTGGCGCTGGCACTGGCACTGGCACTGTTGGTATAGATGCTGGTGCTGGTTGTGCTGCTGGTGATGGTGGTGGTGGGACTTGTGATATTCCTTGTTGGTTCGGTGGTGCAATTGGTGTTTTATTTAAACAGCTATTTAACTGTTCGACAAGATTATTACAGGTGCTACCCCAGTCCAAAAGGCTATTGCTATTAAAGCTCGATGATGGTAGATCCTCTAGACCTAACTCACTGATAGCAACCATTGGCATTGACTGTGGTAGGGCAGGTGGTGCTGCTGCTGCTGGTGATGATGATGATGATGATGATGACGCTGCTGCTGCTGCTCCTCCTGCTGCTGGTGGTGGTATAGATAAGGATGATGCTGACGATGATGATGATGTGGATGATGGTGGTGGTGGTGGTAGTGGTGCTGTTTGTGTTACAAGTGGTGGTGCTGGTTCCAATTTAATTTGTATATTATTTGTTATTTGATTTGGCGGCGTTACGGCATTTAATGTATTGGATGATGTCGTTGAGCTAACCAAAACGGGTGGATTAAAGGTAAAACCCTTTAGCTCGGCCTTGGTACGTATACGTTGTTCCACCTTTATCGGTTGACTTGATGTTGAGATTGGTGGTGGTGGTATTGGTGGTGGTGGTGTTGGTGTCGTTGTTGGTATTATATCCACTTCACGTTTAAGCATTTCACGTTCCCGTTTGGCGGCCAGCGCCTGCTCATTAATGGCTATCACTGGTACAGAGGCAACCACAATTGGTAACGATGGTATCGTTGGTGGATTAACAACAACCACTGTTGTTGCTGCTGGCGTCACGGCAGCAATATTTTCTTGTGCTTCCAATTTTGCCAATTTAGCTGCCGCCTGATTATATTCCTGCAGGTGACGTTTTCTACCCAAATAATTGGGATTACTACTATTATGTAGACCAGGACTGGGTGTTGTCGATAATGATGATGAGGATGTTGAGGGTATGGGTATGGGTATGGGTAAAGTTAAAGGTAATGGTGACGCTGATGTTGATGGCTTGTTTATTGTTGTTGCAGCTGTTGTTGTTTCTACAACCACTGGTGGTGGTGTTGGTGTTGGTGTTGGTGGTGGTGCTCCCGTTGCACCTATTCCAACTGATCCAGATGCTTGTGCTGGCCTCTTGGCATAGGGATTTGTTTCCAATACACTGGGACGCATCTGTTGTGCAGTTTTGATAACCAATGCGGGTGCTGCTGCTGCTGCTGTTGCTGTGGCGGATAATGCTGGATTTTGTCGTATAACATGTGTTGTATGACTTGTTGGACCTGGATTATTTGTTGTTGTTGTTGCTGTTGCTGTTGTTGTTGTTATTGGAGTACCTCTTGTGGCCGCGGAGAAATTTGGTGTTATATCAAAACGTGGCAAACCCAATCCACCACCCAAACTTGTTGTTGAATGCGATGATGATGAAGCAGCTGTTGCAATTGGCCTCTGATATTTATATTCCGTTGAATCAGCCGTCTGTTTAACAGTTCGCATAGATAGATCCAATGGTGAATGGAGTGCAGGCAGTGCTGGTATTGTTACCGATACGGGTATGGGTACGGATATTGGTATAGGTAACGTTGCTGCTGCTGCTGCTGATATCGATGATGTGGCTTGTGGTGGTTGTGGTGCATTCAATTGTTGTATAACTGGCATATTGGCAGATCTGGAGGCAATAGCAATTGATGGATTCCTTATGGGTGTTTCCATATTTAAAGTTTTCTTGATTATCTGTAAATTTAATTCTTGTTCGCTTGCCGTATTCCTTTTAAGCATATCATTGATTAGAGCCCGATAATTGGGCTTGACCGCTGATGTTGTTTTCTTGATAGCACCACCTGTTGGTGGTGGTGGTGGCGGTGGACCAGCACCAGGACCAGCACCAGCACAAGCACCAGCAGCAGCAGATGGTAATGTTGTTATAGATGAATTAATACCACCCGGTTGACAGCATATATCTGGTCCATGCGGATAAACTTGAAGCATCGAATAGTTGGCACTTGTCGGTGCTGGTGATCGTGATGATGGTGGCACACCTTGCTGTGGCGTTGGTGAGGCAATTGCACCGGCTGCCGGTGATGGTGTACCATGATGATAATAGGATAATGCTGTTGTTGGACCCGTATCATGCTGTTGCAACAATTTACCATATTTTGTTGGATAACCGTGTGGCGTTATCAATGAGGATGATGATGATGATGATGAGGAGGAGGCTGGCGCTGTAACCGAAATGTTAGAATTCATATCATGATGTATTCCAGTTATATCCTTATTACTACTATTGCTACCATTATCAGAATTTGCCGGATTATTGTAGGGATTATGATAGAGCGAGGATCGTGTTGCCAATTGGGGCAATGTTGGTGTATGATCCGGTTCCAATTTTACATAAGCAGCAGCTGTTGGTGGCCCCCCCGATGACAATGGCTTCGATTTTCCATAATAATGCGAATTCATTGATGATGATGATGATGATGATCTACCAGGATATGGACCACTGGCGGCACGTGTATATTCTAAACTTGGACCTGGCTCTCGAACATATTTCTCAATTGCCTGATTGACTGCCGTCTGAAACATGGGCATATATAGGCTTTGATGTTGTTGTGTGGGCGTGGCAGCTCTTGCACTCCTTTGATCCGTTGGCGTCTCATAATGTGATGGACATTTTCGTGCATAATTTGGACTTGGCTGCTGTTGTTCATGGGGTTGACTGGGATGATTCACCACATGATCCATTGTTGTATGATCATATGCACTACTATTACGTGAACCAGATGATGATGATGATGCCGCTATTGACGGCGGCTGCGAGGCGGATGGCGGTAATGATGTTGATGCCGGCGCTGTTGCTGTTGTCGGTGCATAGCTGCTTAACACTTTGGCAACACCAGGTACTGAGTATTTCATATCCTCATAATAACGATGATTGTTATTACTATTACTATTGCTTGGACGTGGCGGAGGTGGTAGTGATGATTGTGTTTGATTATGGCCAATGGCCTTACCATAACCATAACGTTGCTCATCCGGTGGTGGCCAATATGCTGTACTATGAGGCGGCTGCGGTTGTTGTTGCTGCTGCTGCTGTTGTTGTTGCTGCTGTTGCTGTTGCTGTGTTGGCGGTGGTGGATACATGGCAGCAGCACCATGATATTGATGTTGTCGCGGTGCTGGCGCCGGTGGCGGTGTTTTATATGATGACCAATGTGTTGAATGTGTATCTAATTTCTTACTGACCGCCGTTAAATCTCGATTGGAGGTATAATATTGTAAATGCGGATCAGCACCACCAGCCGTATTGCTTGAGGGAGCATTAGCCACCATTGTGCTTGTACTAGTAGCAGCACCTGTCGATGGCTGAACAGATGCTGCTACTGATCCTCCTGTTTGCATTACATTACGATGAGTTGACATATACATGGCCTGACGGCTACGATCCTCAATATTTGTTGTATGAGAATGTGTATTATAAGTGGCGGAGGAGGAACTGGAATTGGAGCTATTTGTTGTTGCATGTTGCTGCTGATGATGATGCAATTGCTGATAATGTTGTTGCTGTTGTTGCGGTGGAGGTAAAGGTGGATGATGTTGCTGCTGCTGCTGCTGGTGGTGGTGGTGATGGTGTTGGTGTTGTTGGTGGTGTTGTTGTTGGTGGTGATGTTGCTGCTGCTGCTGTTGCTGCTGCTGCTGCTGGTGGTGATGATGTGGATGTGTTTGGTGGTGCTGATGGTGTGACAATTGCTGCTGATGTTGCGATTGTGGCACAGGCGGTGCCTGATGATGATGTGTCTGATATTCGTGATGCCTGTTGGGATCCATATTGATCTGTAAATATGGAAAAAGAAAAGGGAATTTAAATTAATGTTCGAAATATAATTTCTATTTAGCATTTTCTTTAAAACAAAATAGAGAAATATTAACATACATAAGTTTTTACACTCTTCTTAATCTTTATATACACTTGCTCTCATAAATCTGCGTACACCCCCCAAGAGAAATAAATTTCTATTTTCAGTTGGCGATTACATTTCAAATAATACACTTTTTGGAAGGCTTCTTTTTTTACATAACTTTTTATTTAATTATAAATCTATTCACGTGTTTTTTTTATCCGAAATACAATCTAAATATTAAAAAAAAATTATTTAAAAAAAACATAACAAAAATATGACGCCTCAAAAGTCGGCGTACACTCTAATTATTCTGCGTGCAATGTCAGATTTCGCAATTACCGTTAGTTTTTTCATTCTGCTTTATTGTTTTTCATTGATATGAATAATTTGCTATTCCGTTGAAACAGAAATTAGCACGTTTTTTTACCATGGAGCAAAAGGGAAGAGAAATCTCTGTAGAAGTTCGAAAACTTATTATTTAAAATATACATACACTTGCCAGAAAAACTATCCGTACACCATGAAAACATAACATTTTGTTAAAAAATTTACTTACTGGACAGAGGAGTGTGATCTACATATGTATTATTTTTCCAATTTCTCGAAAAGACTTTCCTTCTTTCTTTCTAAGTTTTAGAATAATTTTCCGTTCATCTGGAGTAATTTCTTTACTTTTAGGTGCCATACTAAATATTCGATATTTTTATATGTAAATCAATCTTGAAATTCATGTATTCACGCCATAAAATACCACAAACTAAAATGTAACTGTAATTTTGAGTCAATAAAGGTCAGCTGATAGCATGGGATGCCCCCTTTTCGAAGCGTACGAAAACTTTTTCTATGTTACAATGTTGCCACATTTTCATTTTAAATTAAGAAAAAACTAGAAAGATGGACTAACTTCGGCCGTGCCGAAGTTCGTATACCCTTGCAGATTTTCTCTATATAATTCACAGGAAGCATTATTGTAAATTATACATACCAAATTTACAAATTCAAAATTTTGAGCTCGAGAAAAAAAATTTTTCATACAAAATTTTTTTTTGTACCGATTGTTCCTATAGCAGCTATATGATATAGCACACCGATTCTGATAAAACTTGATTGAAGTATCAAGAAGCATATTAAACTCACAAATATCAAATTTCGTGGCATTCGGTTAAAAAACAACAGAGTTATTGAGGATAAACCTTATTCATGACCGATCGGTCCTATGGGAGCTATATGATGTAGCCAACCGATTCAGATCAAACTTGGTTGAAGTATCAAGAAGTATATTAAACTCACAAATATCAAATTTCGTGGCATTCGGTTGAAAAACAACAGTTATTGAGGATTAACCGTATTTATGACCGATCGTTCCTATGGGAGCTATATGATATAGTCGTCCGATTCTGATCAGACTTGGTTGAAGTATCAAGAAGCATATTAAACTCATAAATATCAAATTTCGTGGCATTCGGTTAAAAAACAACAGAGTTATTGAGGATAAAGCTTATTCATGACCGATCGTTCCTATGGGAGCTATATGATATAGTCGTCCGATCGGAATGATTCCGAGATATACAATGCCTGCAGCAAAAAGGAGCCTATGCTGAAAATTTCAGCTCTGTAGCTCTTATGGTCTCGGAGGAGAAGCTGTTGATCCAGACAGACGGACAGACGGACATGGTCATATCGACTCGGCTATTCATGCTGATCAAGAATATATATACTTTATATAGT